>CAJRST010010001.1:11884184-11995011 GCA_907169785.1 Menidia menidia
CAGATTTGGAACCAATTAAACAAAAAAGTTGTCCTTAATCATAATATTCTTCAAGTGCAATGTCCAACTTAACCTTCAGTGGAAGGTAAATAGTTTCTGACAGTTTTTTTGTTTTTTTTTCCCTAAATGACACTCCGACTACCAAAGAAAAAAGTAAAAAGCAAGGCTAAGCTGTACATGGTCTTTATTGATGTTTTCTGCAGATCTCAGATTGGAACAGAAAACACGAGCAATTTGAAAACCCAAAGACAGCTTTTTTTTTGTTTTGCTTTGTTTTTCTTAAATTTATTTTTATTTTTTTGTGTCCTAATGTTCAGGTTTCCTTCGGTCGCGACTTCGAGCAGCAGCTGAGTTTCTGTGTGGAAGCCAGAGCCACCTTTTGCAACCTGGAGCCGGTGCTGGTGCAGCTCATTCACGTGGGTGAAGTCTGTCCGCTCCCTTTATCGTCAACACGCACACAAACCAAAACCGTCTTTAGAAACTGTGTCTCCCTCATACCAGACTGTAAATCAGCTCGCCATGGAGACCAGGAGGGTGATGAGAGGGAGCCACTCCCGAAAGACGGCCGCTTTCGTCAGAGTCAGTCACACACACACACACACACACACACACACACACACACTGATCTCTCATTCTCATTCAAAGCTGGACCTCATTCATTTTTGGTTTTGTTTTTTTACCTATGTCTTCCAGGCGTGTGCCGCCTACAGTTTCATCACCATCCCGTCTCTCAGCAGCATCTTTAGCCGCCTGAACCTCTACCTGCTGTCCGGTCAGGTCGCCTTAGCCAACCAGTGTCTGTCCCAGGGTGAGCCACACTTCCATTTTAGCTTTTAAGTTCAGATAGTTTTTTTTTTTTCCTTTGTTGTGGCTTTCTGCACGCTCCTTTCCCAAACTCTAACGCTAACCTGCTCCCTCACTGAGTCGTTTATTTTTTTCTTGCAGCCGACGCTTTCCTCAAAGCGGCTGTCAGCCTTCTTCCCGAGGTTCCGCGTTCCATCAGCGTGGAGGGCAAACTGCGCTCCTCCGAGAGCTTTCTCTTGGATTTCCTCAACAACTTCCTGGCCACGCTCCTCGTCGTCCCGGTATCCCTTCTTGTTCCGTTTTTTTTGTTTTTTTTTAACGCGTTTCGGTTTAGCTTAGGTGTCGGCGTGCCGTGGATTAGACCTCTGCCCCCCCCGCGTGTTTGCAGGACCACCCGGAGCACGGGGTCCTCTACCTGGTCCGCGGGCTGCTCAACATAGTCCAGGATTACACCTGGGAGGACAACAGCGACGCAAAGGTGCGGGTGTACGTCGGCGCGCTGCCGCTGCTGGCCGCCATGAGCCAGGAGAGCTATCTGTACACCATCCCCAAAGGTAACAGCACGGCCACTTTCCCGTCACTTAAAAGTTGGTGACTTATCCAATTCCCAATTCTCCACATACACGGTTTCTTTTAAAATCCTTTTTTTTTTTTTTAAAACAAAGTGTGAATTCTGTCCCCTCACCCCAGTGGACTCTAATGAGACGCTGTATGGCGGCGACCCCAAGTTCCTGTCCGAGGTCAACAAGCTTTGCGAGACTCTGATTGGACAGATCCTGGACCATCTGAAGGCGCTCGCTCGGGACGAGGTCAGTGAGAGGGGCCACTGTGACTACTTTTAGTATTTAAAAAAAAAAATCCTTTTTGTCGTTGCATCTGTCTTTGTGTGACTTCAGCTGACAAAGCATGATTTAAGGTTTCCAAACAGATAGTCGGTTTTCATTCCGCCGGCCTCTTCCCCCCCCCCCCCCCCCCCTCCCACAGCAGAGCCTGCGCCGCCAGAGCGCGCTGGCCTTCTCCCTGTTCGGCGTCCTGCTGGCCCACGGCGACCTGCGCAACAACAAGCTGAGTCAGCTGGCCATCAACCTGTGGAACCTCAGCCACAAACACGGACACTGCGAGACGCGCCTCTCGGTGAGTTTTTCCCGCCTCACGCCTCCTCCCCCTCAAGGGCTTTGACCGCAGACCTTGACCACTCTCGTCCCCCCTTTAGGTTCGGACCCTGGAGTCCGTCAAGCATCAGGCGCAGCTGCCCGACATGGCTCACCTGTCGGAGACGGTCCAGAGGCTGGCGCTCCAGTCCCGCACCTGAAGGCCGGTTCCAGAAGGAAATCCCTTAAAGTAATTATTGTTGTAAATAAAAGCCAAAAGAGAGCGGCAGCCTGAAAGCTTTTTTATTTTTTTAAATGGGGGTTTGAACACATGACGGAGCAAACCGAGTCAGAAAAATGAGAGAGGAGGCCGGATGATGTTCTCAATCATTTCAGTTGTAGTTTATTTCATGAATTCGGAAACTATTGAAAAAGGACAAAACACTCCGCTTTAGTCCTGAAAGGAAAACAATGCAAAACAAACCACAGCGGTGCCCGTTTCCTGGACAAGTTCTGATTTAAAACAGAGCAACAAAAAAAGACTTATTTCACAGCGCTGTGCGGGGTGTCTGAACCCTCCGATCAACACAACGGGCCCACCTCTTTAGAAAGTCGGCGCTCGAATTTCCCATTTTTTTTCTGAAGACCACGGTCACATCAGCCAGAGCACACGCTGCCGGCTGCACAATGGTGGGAGTTTTTAATAAATTATTCCAACGGCTAATCGTCAACAGTTGCTTTTCTTGATTAAAAAAATCGTTTTTTGTTAATCTGCTAAATTATTTCACAAACTGGCCTCTTTTTTTCTTTGTCCGTATGACTGTTGGCCGTTTGGAGCTCCCACAGGCCGACGGAAGCCCCTCTCGGCTCTGCACGTGTTCCCCGTCCTCCCCCCTTTACTGAAAGCCCCCCACTGCGCTTCTCTGGAAATCAAAACGGGGAAAATCGAACAGCTGGTGTGCCACCCGTGACTTTTTCTCTCGGAGGATTTGAAGCTTGAAGCCTAAAAACGACAAACAAAATAAATAAAAACAGATGACACGCTGACACAGGGCCTTGGCTATAAGTACATTTTAATTTACTACTGACAGAAGAGACTAGTAACGGAATAAGTTGTTGAACGCCTCCCACCCCCTCCCTTTGCCCCCCCCCCCTTCCTCCCCAGGCAGCTACATGGTGGCTGAGATGGAGCTCTGCGAGGCCGTGTGGTCACTGACATGGTCGGGTGGCTGTCGTGGGACGTCTAAAAGAAAAAAAAAAAAACCCTTTCTGAAACTTCAGCCAGAGCCTTTATGCAGGTTTTCACCAGAAGAGGACAGTTTGTGGGCTTCCCGTTTAAAAAACCATACACCTGGGGAAGGAGAGCACCTGGAGAGCAGGAGTCCCGAATGAATGACGTCGACAAAAACGAAAAAAAAAAAAAAGATGGTTAAGTCAAAAGCAAAGACTGGTTCCGTGTGGGGAGAGCCGGTCCGGGCCGTGCTGACGGGGGCGTTTACGGTGGAATGATTCTCGTTCTGATTTGGTGGGAGCTTTGTCAAACGGCACGCCTCTGAAAAAATGCAAACCGGCGCCTCCCTCTGACCTCCGCCGTGGAGGAGGGAGGCGGGCGAGTGGTCTTCCTCTCTCCTTTTTTTAATTTTTATTATTTTGTCTTTGTTCGTCGTCCGTACGCTGGACGGCCGGCTCAGTCCAGTTCGATGGGGCTGCTGTCCTGGGCCTCTTCGGCCCCGTCGTCCTCCTCCCCGGATCCCATCAGGCTGTTCAGCAGGTTTCCTGCCGGATAAACGCACCCATCAGGAAAGCCTTCCCGATCGCATCACAGCAAGCTTTGGGCCGGCTCGACATTCTTTATACATCAGCACATTCCAGTCCAGCTTTGGATGTTTAAATCCAAACCAGGTTATCCCTAACATTTTCTTTATTTGATGTAGTTAAAGAAATAGAAACTAATTATGTGTCTATGTGAAAGGCTCCTGGTAACGAAAACTCCTAAAGCGTCATTTCAAACTCTTTTGGCCAAATTGTATCTCTCTTTTTCTTTCTTTTTTTAAGAAAGCCTGAATATTTGCTGAATATGAAGGAGTGAGTGTTAGCTCACGGCTTTCTCACAGTGCTGAAACATCACAGACAAAAAAAAACAGCTACAAAAAAAAAAAACTGAAGCTTTTTGTTGGTGCATTATTTGGTTTCATGGGTTACTCTCCGGGATTACAGCTGCTGAACACACTCACCGAGCAGGCCGCCGTACGATGGGGACTGTTTGGGTGGAACGCCGAAGAAAACCTGTCCTATTCTGTCCAGATACTGAGAAGCCAGAAGAAGATGGGTACAGATCAGAGCAAAGTCATTTATACTAAATTGTTCATTTTATAAACAACAAATTATGTTCAGCTAAAACCCACCTCATTATACATGGGATCCCTCTTCAGGGAAGGTTGATATTGCTCACATAACACTGTGAAAACTGTTAATTTACCCCTGTAAACAACAACAAAGTTAGTCATTAGTTTAGGCCAAGTAAACAGTATTTAGGGAGAGTCACGCTTCAGGTTTGGTCCTCACCCGTCCACTGCCAGCAGCAGAAACCAGATAAAGTTTAGGAGAGGCTGGACAAAGGGGGGGCCCTTCTCTATGGATGGGTGTTTCTCTGTGTATGTGCTGAACACCACGGAAGCGCTGTTTTTGTTCTTTAAGCAGAGGAACCTGGAGGTTTCGTGAGTCGATAGTGGGGGGGGTGGGGGACACAAACAGAGAGGAGATATCTTTTTAAAGTGTGGGTTACGTGAACTGGAGCAAACAGCTGTCAGGACCTCACAGGCCAATCGGCCTCCAGCTGTTCACAGCGGGACACTGTCAACATCTGGTATCTCTGGTCCACAGAGTGGGCGTGGCCCGCTTACTGTAGGACGGCCTGCGCCACAAACATGTCCACCTCGCTGCGGAAGCCTCGGGACGCCGAATACTCCACCAGCATCTGTGCGCAGCCCTCCCCGTCGGACGAATGCAGGAAGTGATAACGAGACTCGCTGTAGTTTTGCTCTGGAAGAATTCAAAACAAACTGGTAAGACCTTGCTTTGGCCAAAATGCCACATGCCCAACGGCAGAGGAGGACACGAGCCACCAGAATCAGTGTGGACAACAAAACGCACATTCAGTCGCACATTAAGGGGCGTCTATGGAAAACATAATGGACAGTTCAAAGATTTCAGAGTGTGAAAGCACTTTACGACACAAACCTTTGGTTAGAATAAAGTTTAGAGCCTAACATGGATGAGAGAAAATTTAAATAAAAAAAAAGGCCTGCAGGAATGTTAAAAAACAGAGCACACCTTCTGACTTGTCATAGCAGGAAAAGCTATAACTCACTGAACTAAGAACAACTGCCTTCCAAATATGTGACAGAAAAAAAGAGGAGTTTCTGCATTGCTGCAGCTTGTTTTGGTTTTATCATCCCCGTCACACTGGGATAAAACGGGTTATGGTCTGCTCTCAAAGAGCCAAGCGGCGGGCGGCTACCTTTCCATAAGGTGACGGCCAGCAGCTGGTGGAACTTTGGGTGGCCCAACTTGCTGGATCCTCCCGTGGACCATTTCAGGGCTCTTGACACAAAAGCTGCTCTCTCTGGAGAGTTCGGGTCCATGAGGCTGAACAGCTTGGCCAAGCTTTCTGCTCCACAAACCATACACACAAACACACAGTCGCAGTCAACAAACATGAGTACTGGAAACGGAAAAGTTCATGTGTAGCTGTGCTTTTCAGGGACAGGCTTTCCCAAGACTACAAGCAAATGCGGACAGCAGATTTTACTGGTCAAGACTGTTTATGTGAGCAGCCAATTAATAAACGCAAAAGGATGGCTGCTTTCAGAATCCTGATCTATGACACACTTAATATCTTACATCCAGGTTATAGTAAACATTTTAGAGATGCAAAGCAAAACCAATTTCCCTTTAGAAGTTAAATGAACACAATGCAAAATGTGTAACATGATACAAAAGTCAGTAAGGGGAATTAGCAGTCACCAACCTAAGATTTCGTCTTCTACTTTTGTGTCAGACTTCTCCAAAACCTCCAGCACCAGCATGGACAGATCTGCAGCACTATTTTGCTACAAACAACAACAACAAACAAACAAATACACAAACGTGTGGAAATAAACCAAAAAGTTTGTTCCCCTCCACATGTTTTTTTTAAATTGTGCATAAGGACAAAGTCAGACTATCAAAAATGACTAAATAATACCAATATTTCAGGATGTGATGCAGAAGTGTCTCTCTCAAAACACAGCTTGTGTGTAAGTCTTTGTAAAAAAGAAATCCAATATCAAATCATACCTGGTTATAGCTGAAAAAGAGTAAAGCCCCATTGTACATCAGCTCTCTGGCCTCGGCATGTTTTGCCTGTGACATGTACCTGATGGAAGACAGCAGTTAGTGTCCCACAGAGCACAACGCCTCACGTTTTTACGCTTACAAGATTGTAAGAAGACTTCAGGAGGAAGGCTGACTGACATTATGACACTTTATGTAAAGCCATAAATAGCATCTACATGTATCTTGGTTAAAACCAATAACTTAATAGAGAAACACATATACATAGACAAAAAAAGATATGAGGCAGATTAAAAGAAAGACATAAAATAAGCATTTGTATAAGAAAAGAGCTTTCCTTTAACTAAATTTGAAGCTAAACCTGTAAAACCGATTAGTTTAAGTTTATATTTTGAAACGTTAGGAAACTGTCCCCAACTAAAATAAACTCAAACATATTTGTAAGTCTGAAATGTGATATATGAACTGACAAATGGCGAACAGACGACGGACAGCTGTGTATGTAGATAAAACGACTTAGTACACAGAAAAACATGTTTAGGCGTCATACTGAAGCTCACAGTGCGATAAAGCATAAAGAATGTGGCTATGACGCTACTAGCTAAAACAGCTGCCCAACCTCAACAAATAAGTTGAAGTATTAGCGGCTACAACCCATACGTATGATAGTCCGTATATTTTATTCATTTGAAGGGAAAGCAACATTCTACCAACAGTCAAACAAGCTCTCGTCCCCTTTCATTAGTTGCTTAGCTAGCAGGACTCCGCTATCGATAGCTTGCCATGGGTGGTGCTAAAAAAAATGAAGCTAGCCCGAAGCCGTAGTTAGCCGTCCCGTTCGAGATGGAAACGACGGCTGTCCAAACAAACAGACGGAGCGCCGTGAGTGGGTGGGCTCACGGTGAAATCCCACCAATCACATCCGGGCGGCCGTTAAAGCAAGGTTGACAGCAGAAAGATCTGGAATAGGCCGGCGCCGAAGCTAACCGACTTCTTCCAACTGCGCCTGCCGACGAGCACAGCGCCGTCTCTTACCTAAAAAATAAAGTCCTATACATCTGGTGTGCTTCGTAGTAGTCGCCTTTTTCTACGCTGGCTCGCAGTTTCCCTTCGACCCTCTGGACGCCGCCGCGGTTCCTGACACTGGAGCACCTCAGAGACTCCGGCTCCGACATGGTTGCCCCTTTGCAGCAGCGCTCTGCGAGTGTTGACAGAGCGAACCAGGTGCTCCGTCGAAATCTGCTCCCCGCCCCAGCTCTCACGCCTCCAGAGCGGAAGCGCGCTCGTCGTAGCGTCGTTCCGTACGTACTGCGCTCGTACCACCCAGTAACTACGGCAAGTACGATGGCCCAAATGTTTTTCTTTTTTCTTTTACCTTGTCCTGTTTATTTTGTTTATTTATTTGGATCCCCATTAGCTGTCAGTAATTTGACAGCTACTTTCCCTGGGGTCCTCATGGCACAAAACTGTTACTAAAAAAAATAATTTACTAGCCGAAAGCTTCCTGAAAACGCAGTGAATTGTTCTGTCTTCATTTTTAGAGTCTAGAGAAATTTATTTTGACAGTAACAGACAATGAATCGTGAACGTTGCCATTTTTGGGGGGTCAAATTATTTTAAAATGTTCTATTCGAATGAAGGCTAAAGTTTAATAATTGCAGAGCAATCTGCAATTTCACAAGACCATGGTAAAGTGAGTAAAAGTTACAGAATAATTTCAATTATCCAATATTAAAAACAATTCTGACTGCTATCACAAAAGCTGATGTTAAAGGAGTTATTTCCAGACTCTACGAAGGCTTTCAAAAGGAAAATTCACAATCTCCTGCTTCTATTGGAATTAAAATGGAAAAAGAAAGCAGCATTTCGCTGGCTATGGATGAATGGTTAAACATTTGCGTATCCCAGTTGACATTTACTAACTCTCTGTCAAGGTGAGTTTAATTGGAAACGCATGATTCGGTTTTTCATAACCCCAAAGCAAAAGGCACATCGTGACCCAAGTGCTGCTCCTTGTTGGGGGCTATGTGGTACTCAGGGAGCGGGCCATTGGCGAGTTTTTTGGGCATGTCCAAAACTAAAACCTTTTGGGGAGGAAATCCAATTTATATTTAGTATTAAAATGCCTTTGCAAATTTTGTCTCTGTTTTGTGGGACCTGTGATTTCCTGACCAGATAGGTGGATAAATACTTATTGGCTATTTTTTCCCTAACTTGCAAAAAAGCACTTACAGATGATGGTTACTTCCAGAGTCTCCTACAGTTTCTGACAGATAGATATATCGTAAATATGATGTATACAATGGTAGCAATCTCCTTTTGTATCTGATAAGAAATATCTTTATTAGTCTTTTGGGAAAATGGGTAAGTTTGGTAAAGTCTGTGATTTTGTAGATATTTTGTAGATATGGGTATTCATCTCTTGGTTTGTCCCTTTTGTGTGATTGACATATCAGTTTTTTGTTTTTGTTTGTTTGTTTGTTTGTTTGTTTTTGTCCCCCTCCTCTTCCATTGGGTCCCAAATAATATACATATACTTATGCACCCCCCTTTCTCCACCCACTTGTGGGGATGTTTTGTTTATCTTCCGAATCTCCCATACTTTTCCTTGTTTGTATAAATCTTGTTCATGTAACAAAACAAAAATACAGCATTTAATCTGAGCATTTTTCATCTGGACATTTTGTAACGCTGTTTTTCTGACTAACAAATAAAGAATGACCAACAACAACAAAAAAGTGGGCGGGTGGGTGCGTTATTTTGAACCCTCTCACTTTCCGTAGTAGCTCGTGGAAAGGGCGGGGCCGCAGAATGACAGGATTTGCACTGGGTGACTGACCTGGACGTGACACCTCCAAGCTTTTGACTAAATTGATCCTCGTCAGACGCCGTAGCCGGTACGTCTCAGATAGGTGGGTGGGAGGTTGAGGGAAGATGGACTTAGTTTATTCATATTTGTGAGGATTGAAGCATTCCGAAGGTTACATGGCCAGAATAAGGAGAAAATAGCAGACATATAAACGAGGGATAGAAACGGGGAAGTTGTTCAAATTTAGGTTATTCCATTTGTTCCGGTGTTTTTCAGTTAGATCTGCCTTTGACAGGTCTACAGATGAACCTCCTTTTCAACTTTTGAACAATAACGTCTCATAGAAAAGTCACAGCATTTCTCCTCACTTTAAAATAGCAACCTTCGTGAAATGTTTTGCTTTAAGATGGAGAAAGTGAACTTCAATAATGGTAAAATTGTGGGGACCACCTCACTATTAAAATCTCCCTTTTTCGTGGTTACAGGAAAAACTGCAAATGACTATCAGATAATTCCACCAGAAACAAATAAATATCCTAAAGCACTTAAGCAGAGAGCAAACTCTCTCGATGAAGAAATGTAATATTATTATGCAGTCAAAAATCTTAAACTATATACAGCCTCAAAAAAAGCTTGTCACAGGTCACTTTATACGATGCACTCAGGCCCCTTCAAAGTCTGATAACTTACTTTTTTCTTGTAATTGTTCTCCTGTAATTGTCTTGTTTTTTATGGTGCAAATTGGAAACATTTTGCACCATAAAAAACATTTTTATCAGAATATTTAAGAAATATTAAAATCAAAATACCTGTGAGCCAGGTAAAAACACCAAAGTATTGCCTTTGACTGAAACTGTACAACTCCATCAATTCTGACGTAAACAGAACTCACAGACAAAAACATTCGCTATGGAAGCAAGTATTTTCATCTATGGATGACCGATCTTTCCATCTAATCGAAGGATGTTTTTATTCAGTACCACTTAAACTAAATGTCTCCATGCATGAGAAGAGAACACAAATATCTTATCCAAATATGTTGATCCCCGTTCCACAAAAATCCGTCACCTGAATGGCAACATTTATATCTTTAAAACCTGTATATACTTTCCAGAACTAACATTGCTCTTCCTGGTTTGTTTGCCAGTTATATAGCAAGTGAATGCACCCCATACTGTCAAAAACCGGTTGGTACTGTAGCCGTTTCAGCTTTTCTTGTCAGGAGTCGCTGCATTGCACCAGTCGTGGCTCTCGTGGAAGATTTGTCAGGAGTTTTTACCCCTGTTGTCCACACTGACGCAACTCTTACATTTATTATTATTTATCAGGTCTGGGGGCAGGCAGAAATAGGGCACCGAACACCGTTCCCCATTGTAGTCTTCACTGGAGGCAACTGGGAGTTTGATGTCTGGCCTAAAAACACCTCAACAGGTAGCCTGGGATCAAACCACTAACGTGTCAATTGGGCTCTGGCCCCCTCACCAGAAGAGTTTTCCACCTTTAGATGATTATCTTTAACATTAGTTTGTGAAGGGCACAGTCATCCGCATTTAAAGACGGCAATACCTGGAGGTGTTTCTGTTCCTGACAGTCTGACAACTCAGAGTATTGTAAGTGCTGTCAAAAAGGGCTAGCTATGTTAAAAATAAAATATACTGGGATCAGTATGAGGCGTCTTTAGTTACACTGTAACGCAAAGAGATACAGGAAGTCATTCCTTCCAGCAGCAATAACAACATATGATAAAAGCTTAGAATATTTTTCCTTAATTAATCAATTATTTGAATTATTATCATCAACTGATCCTCTTAATTTCTTAATTCTTATATCTGCTATACTTGTTTGGATTAATTTCACACAGAATTTCTTTAATGCACAAACTTGGTACTTTAATATCGCAAAAGAACAACAACAATCAAACGTGATCAACACACAAGGAAGAAACCACAGTGAATGATTCAGGTGCATCAGATTGAATGTGTTGCTCACTTAATTAAGATACGTGGCAATACACAATTGCAATAAATTAAATAAATGAAGATTAATATGAATGTGACTTTGCCATTTTGTTTTATTTTTTAGTGAAATTTCACAGTTCCCATAAAAAGTGAGAGATGCTGCCATACCATGATGCCTTTCTTACGGCATGACATTGCATTTATCAACTTCATTATTGTAAAATCGTATTCTAGAAGTGTAAAACGTAATTTCATAAAACACTCCATCTTTAATATAAAAGCATAACATGAAAACAACAAACTTAAAATCAAGGTTTTGTGAAGCACTACAGTCCTCCTGCAGTACACCAGCTTTGACACTAGAGGGAGACAGACGCCATGTTGACTAATGTTGCCTTAGTTTTTAGAACTGCAAACACTTCACTCATCATCTTTAGTATTGTTTATATGCAAATGGTTCTTTCTGATATTTGCAGCTATTTTTCCTCTCGTCACAGCAGAGCTGTAGTCAACCCCTTGCGAAAAATGTTGTGAAGGAAGTGGGTCTTTGCGTCCCACGCAGAGGAGGGTTTTCCGGTGAAAGTTTCCTTTGTGATTCGGAAGTGGGGATGCGATGCCTAAACCGTTCATCCACAGACACAACAACAAACAAGAGGCAAACATGACAAGTGAGCATGGATATATTCGTTTAGTGGGCTGAGGTGGAGCTGTAGTCGCTGGGAAGTGAGAGGCAGGCGCGACGTTGACATGGATAACGTCGCTCAGCATCTAGCTAGTCGGTTAGCGGTGATGTCTCACTGCCATGCTAATGCTAACAGACGCTAGCTAAGTTAGGGTGTCTGTCTGCACTCAGCAGGGAAGCTTGAGTGGAGCTCAGAAACAGCCGCTGTCGGCGTTGAGCTTAGAAGTGTGGAAACTGCTTGTATTTCTTGTACAACGTGTTGTTTTTATTGTGGCTGCCTAAAATAGCCGTCGCACTTTAGCGCCTGGTAGGAATGTTTTAGGTGAACTCCCACCCAGACATGCTAACAGTAGCCTAGCATGCGAGTCTGTTTTGGACTGTGACAGTTGTCATTTGCGCAGAGAGGCCTCTTGAAACGTGGATTCCCGTCTCCCATACCGTCAGCTGTCACGGTTCTTTTTTTAAACCGACTAGACAACGGGTTTATTTTATTCCCACATGCCACGCGTGTTATTATTATGATACCGCAGCTTAACGCCGTCGCCTTTGGTGTGGCACCAGAACGGTAGCGGAATGAAATGAAACTGCCGGGTGAATGGGATCACGTCTATCTTCTGACGCCTGACGAAAGCTTTTCCCTGTTGTTCTCCCACGACAGAGATGCCCGAAACCCTTTCCCAGCTGAAATGGTGAGGACGCCCCGACGTTTTATGACCCAGGTAAGCAGCACTCTGCCCCCCCCGTTTGTTTGTTTTTAGGTCTGGTGGGATCCCCATCCGGTTTTCTTGGGACTCAGATTGGAAGAAAAACTGCTGACAAAGGCATCTGTGCCATTGTCATTTGTAATGCATTTTGCTTGAGTCTGGTGTGGAGCTGTTGAGAAAAGTGTGGACATCTCTGTTCAGTGTTTTTTTGCACAGGAGCCATCTGTTGGGCCGGCAGGGATGAGGTAACTGATGCAGCAGTGAGCATCAGTTTAAAAAGGGAGCCAGCCTCTGTGAATGCAGAGCCTGTGACGTGTGCCAGATCAGAGCGATTAAAAGCTGCAGCAAAACAAAAACCACGGATACTTTCTCCCACCTCGCTGACAAGAGAGATGCATTCTGTTCCCCAAGCAGAATGCATCTCAATCTTTACACACATTGTTTTGAAGATGGCGAGACAGTATTTATCTCGCCGCCTCATCGCGGCCGCTCTCACGGTTGCGCTCGGCCGTAATTTCACCGTCATGGTATTTCTGTACCGCTCGCAGCTCGTCTTGTTTTGTTTGGTACTTTTACTTGCTCCATTTAAATGCCCCTCGCTTTTTTTTTTTTCCCCCGCTCTGCTTCGGAGCAAAGCCGGCGTGCATGGTTCACAAACCCTCCGTTAAAGACAGGTAGAAGCTCTCCTCAGCAGAAGGTGAGTTAGATTAAACTCAAGAGGATTGGCCGGCTGGTGGGTTGATGCAGCCACAGGGGCATCAGACAGCTTGAGGGATAATCAGGGTAGTTTATAGATGCGTTCGCTGTCATCTTCTTTTTTTTTGTTTTTTTTTTCTTCTGGCAGTCACGATATAATATCGATATGAAATAGTAATAAGTAATTGGGCAATACATCTCACATGCTATGATAAAAAAATGAGGCAAACCGCTTGCATGATGTTTCTCCTTCAGCCTTTTTTTAATCAGGTTAATATTTCCTGTCGTACTGGATATCTGGTGGTTTGTTTTACCTATCTGTTTTGTTTAAAAGTGCACATAACAAGCAGTGTTTATTCTTTGAAACAAAAAGAAAAAAGGTTAAACATCTTTCTTACTGATAGAGGATCTAGAGAAATTAAATGAGTCAGAGAAGTAAGAGAAATCAAATGTAACTTATGTGTTTTTCAGTGAAAGCCACCCCTACTTTGTCATCACATATTATCTATGACCGTACTTAAAGGTTATTAAATGTGTTGTCACCTTTTATAACGCTCCTTTACCAGTTTTTCTCAGGACAAAAATGTATGAGAATTCTCGCCAAGGCCGTAAACAAGTTAAAACGAGAAGTCTATAAATGGCCTTTCTAAAACAGCTGCTACAGCAACAGTTGTAAAAGCTAAAACATGCAAATGCTCCCCCGATGGCAGATTTAATCTCAAGCCTCCTGCCACGCACTCTTTCTTTTTCCACACTCATTTTGTGGGAGACGGAACACGAGAGGGGTTTCTTAGGACCCAGCTTTTTGACTTGATGCTTGTAAAAGTTACCCACGAACCACTTGTTCCTTTGTGTTGTGAATTTGCAAAAAATGTCTCCTATTCATCTAAAGACAGTCTGATGTTGTGATCTATATTAATTAGCTCAACAGAAGTATAAGCAAAAGATGGCAGAGAAGTTTGATTTTGAATTTCTCTGAATGCCATGCACACTTTATTCACATTTTCCCCTCTGAGAACTGACCCCATGGATAAAAAATACCCAACAAAACAAAGTGATGTGAAGAGTTAGTTGGAATGCTTTTGAGCCATTTAGAAAGCTGTTTTTCCACAAAGGTGCTATTCATGTGAAATAACATCAGATTTACACAGTCTTTTGGGTTTTTTTTGCATCACAAACAATACATTTTGTTCATGTAGGACCACTAGTTTAATGTGAATGTTTGGGCTCCACACACACACACATTTAGTATATGAGTACAATTACATATAAACACATTCATATATAATAAATATACATTTTTTTTAGGTCTCTCCGTCACCATGGCAACACTAGACTCACACAAAGGGGAGGAGCCAAATCCCGGCGCGATGGAAGTTGTTGCCGGGGCGCCGGGCTCGGCCCCGAGCCCCCAGAGCGAGGCAGTGACCAATGAGCTGCAGGAGCTGACGCTTCAGCCCGCGTCCAATCTGCTGCCTCTACAGGAGCGCAAGAACGGTGAGGCCACGTGACCTTAACGCCAAGCGGCGCTTTCATTTATTTGTTGTTTTGGTTTTGGTTTGTTGGGGGAGGTTGGAAGATAGACGCCATGGCGGTTTTTCTAAAAATTGTTGTCTCTTATCGGGAGGCAAACTCGTGTGTGTGTTGACGTTCACGTCCCATTGAGCCCCGCGCCAGAATACGTTGTCAGTGAAATGTCAAAGGCACTCTTGGTTTATTTCTAAGCTGCTAACTTCCTGCTGAGGCGTAAACACCTTCCAAATGAGGTCATTTGCATGTTTTGGGCGCAAAGCTGTGCGTGACTTTAACACACCTTTCTGTGCTTGAGTGGGGGGGGTCTTTTCCGCTCCTGCTTTTCCTTTATAGGTGACCTCCTTGCCACTTGGATTTTAAATTTAAATAGAAAAAAGTTTGCTCTTACGCATAAAAAAAGTCCCGATTGCTTCAGGTGGCCTGACTTTTTTTTGTTTTGTTTCTTTTGGAATTTTCTCGGATGTGTCAAAGTTTATTGATGAAAATTAAACAAATGATCGTCCCCCCGATACGATGTGATGTCCCAGGTTTTCCAGAGGTGAAAGTTAATTGTGTATAAGTCCTTAGAACTCCCCTCACGTGGCTGCCTGCTGTACTTTTCATTCAGTCTTAAAACATTTTCTGTTTGGATTGTTTTGGCTTAGTACAACTACCTCTTCTACTTAATTGCAACATCTTAGCAACAGTCAACACTCTTTTTAAAAAAAGGAAATGCGTATTTTGGGTTAGAATTGGATGTGTCTTGTTTTCCCAAATTACCCTTCTGGCTTCTGTTCCCACTTTCTCGCTCAGTTTACAGGAATGAGTTCACACATGTATTGGTTACTTACCTGCCACAGAAGTCAATTAATTCCCTCGAGCTAAAAGAAAAAAAAAAGTGCTTTAGGGAGTGTATTGACTGGAAAGTAAGGAGAAAAAAAACATTCCAAATGTCCACCACGCCTGTGCATTGGTCAGTAGAGGAAATGCCTCGCCTTAGAGGGCTTCTGAATGCAGGAGAGACGAAAAGAAATGTAAGTTCTGAGATGGAACTGTGCGTACCAAGAATTACGAGTGCTCTGAAGTCCTCAGAGAAAAGGAGTGAAGAGGCTTCTGGAGCTAACTGTCCTGCTCCCCTGCACAGAGCTCCTGCTGGCGTAGATTACAGAGTGGCTCGTTTTAAGTCTGGAGTCAGCGTAGATGGTGGAAAAATTTGTTCTTTTCTCTGTTTCTCTTCTCCTAAATTTCTCAATCCAACCCAGCATTAATCAACAGTACTGTCCTAAAATGTTAAATGTGAAGAAACTGGGTTAAACCAATCAGTTGGTTCAGTTGATACATAATTTATTAATTATATCATCACCTTTATATATAGATCTGATCCCACTTCTGGGAAAGTTGATAGAATGTAGTTCTATCGTAGGGGAAAGGTAACGGAATCCCCCCCCCCCCCCCAGTGCCTGTATAGTTATTGTATTATTTCTATATATTTTAGGGCTCTGTAAAGGCTCCCATCAGCCAATCGAGTGCCCTGGCTGATCTAAAATGGGAAAACTATCTCAAGCAGCCTTTGTTTTCCATATGCGCGAGTCTGTTGTACCCTATCTGTTGTACCCTACGTCTTTTATTTTGGCTTATTATTATTTTGATATGTTTTAGTCATGCTTATTTTACAGTAAATCTAGTAAAAATAATAGATATAAAAACATACGGGTGTGTACATACTTTGTACCGGGAAATCCCACAACACAAAATTAGATGTTTACAATTCAGTGAGGCGGCATTGGCACCTTAACAAAACCTCTGAAGTTCTCTGCCACCAATAATCCCAGACAGCCGTTTAGATAGGCAGAGATATCAGCGGGTCACTCAGATCAGGGGTGGTGTAAATGATACTAAAAAGTCCATGTAAACAATAAAACAATCGGCCATTGTTCCCTGATGGGCGTGTTGTGGAGGTACAGTCGGTTGGCAACCACATTGATTCGTCTCGAGACAATGATAAGGCACAAGGCAGGAGCAGTCAATGATTTACCACCTGGAGAGGCAGTCACCATCGGCTGTCAACAAAGCTCCATTTGTAAAAGAAATGAAAAATAACAAAGGGCTTGCAGACGTGGTAAAAAAAAAAAGATGACATCAGGTAAACAGTAAGTCAGGGGATGTTTACATTCTTTCAAAAAAAGAAACGCGGAAGAATGGCCGCGTGACGACGGGTCACAAGACAGCGTAGGTCTGCTGGCAGACCAACACAAAGACGCTCTCTTTTTCAACGGCCCCGGGGCCACCACTCCCAGCCTTAAACACCCTCCGCTCCCGTCCGCCTGTTCCTCTCGCCCGACCCGGCCGGTCAGAAGCAGACATGTCCACACAGGCGCGCCTGCAGAGAGGCCCGCCACGTGTGGCGGCATGCGGACCTGCACACGCATACTTTAGGCCAGCGAAAAACACAACAGAGCGCCCGCATAGTAAGGCTTTATCTCCGACACCCGCTTACGCAACGTGTTTATCAAGCCGTGTTCCTCCCTCTGTTATGGGCCAGATTCATGCTCCATAACAGAGGGAGGAACAAACGCACTTCCTCATGCGTGTGCGTGTTTAAAGAAAAGAAGTGGCATGTCTTCCGGGATGAGAATCAGAGACAGATGTTCAGAGATGTCAGAAGGAGTTTGCATGAGTGCGTGTGTGTTTTTGGTGTGTGTTTAAAAGAGAGAGGGGCAGCCGATGCAAACAGACTGCTCTTTAAAGCCATTTACATTTCCTGTCCTCCCAGTTATTAACGCGCCTGTTAAGTGTTGTGTGGCAAACAATGATCATGCTAATGGTAGCGCAGTCGAGACTATTGAGAAGTTTGAGCTGGAGGAGCTGGTTTGAGTGTGGGAGTGCGGGCCGTAGGAGCAGCAGCAGCAGCAGGAGGAGGAGGAGGAGGAGGAGGAGGACGGGGAAGCACAGAGGAGGGGGAGTAAATGGCAGCATTGCATAACTTCTCCGAGGGAGCAGAAAGAAAGCCAAAGAAAATTGAAAGCAGGAAAAGAGGGGGTGTGCTGCTTTGTTTCTTTCAGTTGAAGAGGTGAGACTTGGCAGCAGCTTTAAAAAAAAAAAAAAAAACTTTCTTAATTTTTTCTTATTTTAAATTGGAGAAGGATAAAAAGGAGTGACCATAGGCTGCTTTAAAAAAAAGAAAAAGAAAAGAAGAAGTAGATGGCCGCGCGAGAGGTGTAACTACAGGGAGAGACAGGAGGCAATGGGTGGACCTTGTTTTTAGCCATGGAGCAATAAGGCGCAGACACACAGACCCACACACGCCCTCTCTGCCGGGACATGCACACACTTGTAGACGCAGTCCAGAGAAGAGAGCGCGAGGTGCGCCGCTACCTGTGGAATACCAGCGGCCGGCCGGAGAGGGGAACCCTCCCGGGAATCGGCCCTTTTGGCTCCCAGCCGCCGCGCCTTTGATCGCTCCGCTTGCTGCCGCTGAATCGGGAGGCACGAGGCGCTAATCCAGCCCGGCCGGCGGCGCTTCCATGAAGGCATGGTGCAGAAGGATGTGAGGATCCCGTCAGGTAAAGTCAATCTGAGGACACGTCTGCTGACTTAATGACTGAAAGTTGCCTGCAAAGACCTCTTTAAGCTGGATTTTGCTAAGTAAGGGTGTGAGAGCCGGCGCCTGCATCAGTACGTGTCAGCTGAACTCTGCACTGAGGCTGCAGAAGTTTAGCGTATAGTACGCTGTATAGTTCTTTTTTTTTTTTAATCTGTTGTGCTGGTGTGGTTTGGAACTACATCTTTAACAGAGAAGTTTTAATGTAATGTAGTTTGAATGTAATCTGCAAGCGATTGTAAGTGAATTGGTGTCCTGAGGGCAAAGGAAGCAGGCAGGGCTCAGAGGACAGGGTCTGTAAACTGGGGCTGAGTGTGTGTGTGTGTGTGTGGTGTGTTTTTCTTTTTATCTTGTTTGGAGGGCACTCCTTACTCTCAGCAGCTGTCAACCATCCTTCCAGTTTATCTCTTGACTAAATACAGTGGGCCGGGTTCCAGTCGGGAACCGGTGGAGGAGGGACAAGGACAGAGCCCGGAGCCGTTTGGGGAGGGTGGGGGGTGGGGGGGGTCTGGGTGAGAGGCCCGGGAAAGTGGGTTAGAGGCGTCACAGACTGCGCTCTAGATTTAAGCGGTGATGACCCACTCGTTTTAAGTCGGAACAGATTGTTCCGGAGCCACCATATCACCCGCGTCCGCCACTGCAGAGCCAGCAAACAGCAGCGCGTGAACACCCACGCATTTATTTACTCATTCCGCCACGACTCTCCGTGACTTCAGGCCTTGGATTTGAATGAGCAAACAGGAACAGATTAAAACCGCGCGGCCCTTCGCTCCACGACGACACGCGAAAAAGCTGCAGGCGCGCGTCCCCGTCCAGCCAGAGGGTTTCTCCCTGTTCCGGGCCGCTAACGCTAACGTGAACACGCGCAGCTCGCCGCCCATGCTCTCGCTCAGCGCTTGAGATGAGATTGCAAGATATGCAGCCCTGGCCGAGGCTAGTTCAGCCCAGCAGAGATTCAGGGAGCTGATGGGGCTGTTATGTAACGCTTTGGGAGGCTGCCAGCAGCAGAGGCCCCAAAGCTCTGTGTCAGGCTGAGAGTAGGAAGAGGGTGAAGGGGCAAGAATCGGATAGTGAGATTGATCGAAGGCGAGAGCGGCTGGTTATGAGGATGAAAAAATGCAGATCTGGTAGAAGGTCGCTGGGTTTAACCATAACAGTCCAAGCAGACCACCGTACGTCTCATCTCGCTTTTGCCTTTTACTCCTTAATATTGATTTAAAAAAGAAACGCAGAGGTTCCAGACTACACGACAGGAAAAAACAGTGACATCCCATCCCATCTTTTCATTATACAGCAGGAGCCTGCTGACACAGCAGTCTGCTTTGTACCCAGAGTACGTCCAGCATGAATATGCATAATGCTATTGGGATTTATTCCGAAGTTTGATTAGAGATGGATGACCTGGATGTCGCCACTCGCAGAAAATGCAGCAACACAAACGGTTTTAAGTCGGTGCTGGCGTGGCTGTAAGAGGGGAAAGGACGGATTTTTGCTGAACGGAAGCTGCTTGCTGACAGACAAGTCCAATATGTCACTGTAGCCGCGGCTCCTTTTGCAACACGCTCGAATCCCAGATATGTCAAATGTACAGACGCACCGCACGCATGACTAACCATTACACAGATAGGCCTGCGCACACCTTGTGTCACTGTCAGGCCCCGGGCACGCACTCCTTCTATTTGGTAACCTTCCATTTTCACAGTGTGTCCTGACAACACAGCTTTTTCCGCAAGCTCCAACACCGTTTGATTTACGCTCGGGCAAAATTCCTGCTTGATAGCGAGGAGTAAGCCGAACGGGCCTGTCTCAGATTTGTAGCCTTCAGACATAGAAAAAAAAACACACCCACAGCTACAAGCCCACTCACGCAGCATCCAGCGTGTCTTAAAAACACACTCTCCAGTTCTCGTAACAGCCCCAGAGCAGGCAGTACCAGGCAGATGAGCTCTCACACCCTTTTCTTCTTCTTTCCCCCTTAAAGACTCTTGGGCAGCTCCCCCGCCTCTCATTTAGGCACCGGTGTTACCCAATCAGAAGGCTTGGTTCGTGTTCCATCCTCGAGGGCTGTCACAGGTGGTGCACGTCTGCTCACAAACAGAAGACAGAAGACCCCCACTCGTTCTAGTTTCCCCTCTAACTCGGCTTGCTCCGGTGTTTGTGAATAATACAACAGCTATTAGCCGGTGACTCACCTGCCAGCAGCGATGGCCGGCGAGCGGAGCGCAGGTCGCCGCAAGCCGCCGGGGACTCCCCCGTGTCATCACGGCGACTCTGTCTTCGCCGCAGCAGCCGTGACGCCCCAAGCCCCAGGCCAGACATTATACGTGAGAACAAATTTGCAGCCGTGTGAGGTCCCACGTCACAGGCGTTCTCTCCCAGAATGCCCTTTAAAAGGACAGGAAGGGGGCAGAATCGATCTGCCGCGGGTCTGAGAGAGGAAGCTTATGTTTCCTTGTTTTTGCATTTGTCCTTGTTCTTAGCAGATGGGCACCATCACTCCAATTTTACATCTTTTCTTATTTAGTTCTAGATAAGCAAGAAGATGCTTTTTATTCAAGTTTTTTGTGGTTACAGTATAATCGTCGAATAAGATGGGGGTAGCTCATCAATGAGAGGCATCACATAGCTAAAGAGAATATTTTGTTAGCGGTAAATCTGATGGACAACAACCTCCAAGCCAATACGTGACAAATTTAGACAACAAGCTAATGCTAACTATTTTTAAAAAGGTAGAGAATGTGGGATTTATGATAAATGCAACAAAAAGAAACACAAGACGACATCACATTTTAAGCTACCTGCTTCAAGCCACATGGGGGAAAAAAAAGAAAAATCTAAAAACCTCTGACCCCATTAAAAGGTCTGTCTAATAAAAACCTCAACGCTGAAGGAAATTAACAGCCAAGCTTTTATTAGATGTTATACTACACGGCCACAGAAAGGAGAGATGAGAGAAGTAAGAGCTCTGTAAAATTTCAAACAGCAGCCGAATGGAATCAAGTTTTTTTTACGGGCTGACAGAGTAGGTATAAAGCAAACAAAATCCAAAAACAAGTCAATCTAATCCTTCTCTACGGGTAACTTGCAAGCAGTGGACCGGGCTCATCCTCCCCGAGTCGTGTATTTCTGTCTAATTTTGTAGGAACTAGAGGGAAAGCAGTCGTAATGGAATAAGGAAAGTCATGTTTCCCCTGTAACTAGGGCAGGAGGTGGGGGGGGGGTTTGTTCCAGAAACATTATTTTCAGATGTCCGAGTTATGTAATGGTCTGCTACGATGCCATCATCACTGTGCAGGGAACACCCCTCCAGAGTACATTCCCCCCACCTCTTGCTCCTCAGCGCTGTCTCTTTTACAGTGAAAACAAGTGGCCGGAGATTCAAACGGCCGCCTTCAGGACCGTAACTTTTCAAACTCAGATAGATTTGGCCTTCTTTTATTGACCCCGATGAGACTGGATGAGTTCACCAGAGACTCTCAGAGTGCCTAATATCTTCCAGAGCCAATTCAAATTCAGATGACTTTAGTTTGGCATTATTACCTCAAATTCATTTGTTTCTAATGCAGTCAAGTATGTCGCCATTTGTCTATCGCACACCTTAGATTACAGCCAACTTTACTATAAGCAGCCTGCAGGTAATCAGATGATCGTATGGGACGTGAACATCATTTCAGATAAGATCAAACTTACATTAGAGGAGTGACATTTCTTAAAAACGGTGTGACCGGTCGCTGAGAAGAGAGGACGGGGAGAATTCAACTCTAAACACTCCAGGTTGGCTGCCAGGCCTCTGACAGATAGTTTACTCCTCTCAATCCAAACAGTGAAAGCAGTAAGTGATAAAGTGCAGCCTTGTTGTTTACATTTGGGTTTTGTGCTGGATTCCGCATCCTTTACTCACGATGACACACACGGTTGCTATGGAGCTTCGAGCATCCTCCATGACATCAGCTGGGTAGTTATATTTCTAAGACATTCTTCTGTGCTGTGTCCCGTCAAATGCAGAAGGTAATGTGGTAATAGTAGCTCTGACCTGCGGCTAAAAAGACGCCAGGCTTTAGTACTTCTTAGGTAAATACAAACAAACGCAGGTCTAATCATAAAGCAGTTAATGAACATGAATAATATATTTCCCCTGTGTCAGGTTCAGTGGCTCGACAAAAGGACAATGTATCAAAATCAACAAAATCCTGTGAACAAATGAACATTCTAGCCGACATATACTTAAAAAAAATCCATCTATCCATCACTACATGCTTGTCAGATGTTTAGAAACACCTCCATCGTGTTACCTCGCCTGACCAAAGGGACATAAATCTTCTCCACTGTCGCCATGTTTCAACCCAGTGTTCAAAGAGTGTGAAAAAAGTGGCGACTTATAGTCCAGAAGTTACTGTACCTATTTATGAACATCAAAGGAACTTGATAAGCCGCATTGCACCTTCATACCACAACAGAAATAGTAGTTTCTCTCAGACTTGTACATAAAAAGGAAGAGTGATGGATTTTTTAAATAAAAGATTTTAAAACATTTATTATGTTCAAGAAAAAAACTGATAGAGATGTTCCTTCTAGCGCCATTGCATGAAAGTCACTTGGCATTTCTTTTGAGGTTTCATTTTGTGAAGTCAGATTTTTCTTCACCCGAATGACTAAGATAGTGGAGGGCTATCGCAAACGTTTGCTAAAATATACAATACAGTCATGGAGGGCTTGGAGCGCGCAGACATTTAGTCAACTGGAGTCAAACAGAGTGCTAGACAGTGTTGTGGCTGTTGAGCTCCAGTATTTTGAGGAGTTTGTGGAGAGGATTGTTTGTTTTGGATCGTTTGCCGCACGTTCTGCAAAGAAGGTCAGGCTGTCCCTCAATCAGGATATCATTTTCAGACATCCTTAGAGGATTAGGAAGTAGCTATGATTTTATTGGGGGGGGTCTGGTATCTGAAGTGTGAGGAGGAGGGATAAGCTCTGCGTTAAACTGCGGTGGTCTTTCTTTGTCCATTTTCTGAGAAATTCCAAAAAATGTTGTTCTGAGAAAGATAAAATAAGACTCAGATAAGCGCGTTCAGGGTCAAATAACTTTCCTGGAATGTTTTCCTGTAGCCAGACCTATGACACCCCCCACCCCCCCTCGCATATCTCTCGCGTATAAATGAGTCTGACATATTTAGTCACAGTTAGAAACACAATAATGTGCAGCATTTTGATTGTTTTTGGTAAGCGGCAGTGTTTTTGGTTTGCAGCTTGAAATGCTCATGTCTCGGTGTTTTGGTTTGCATCCACTCTCCTTTTGACAGGCCGTGTGGAACTCTGTAATTGCAGAGTTCCACACACGGTGTGTGACGAGGTCAGACATTACATCTTAAAAACAGCCTGCTGGTTAAAGCGGAGTGTATTCTGTAACTGCTAATTCAGTGGTTGGGTGTGTGTGTGTGTGGCGGGAGAGACGATGTATCTTCCTGTGTATGTGGCCACGAAGACCTAAACCTATTAGATACTAAAGCAAACCGCCGTCAGCTCGTCAGGCTGAAACAAACCGAATTGCAGGATGAGGATGCAGCAGGTTGAGGCTGGCTTCTTGGACATGGGTAGAAAAATAAAGGCAGTACAGCTGCGTTGTGCATTCTTCAGCCCACACACGGACGCCCTAATCCCGGTGTGTGTCATCTCCATGCCTCCTGCCCAGACTGGAGATCATAACAGCAGGTGGACTTTAATCTCACCCTCCTAAGAGCCTGTCATTTTTGGCCCCCAGACGCCCGTTAGCTCAAGGTGTTGTCTCTGTGACTGTGTGTTCAGGTGCGCTCTCTGTTTCACGTTGGCCATTTCCGTAAGAAGCGAAGGCCTTCTGGCCCGTCGAGGTGTCGGCGCCGCCCGGGCCGAAACGCGGATTCGGTGCAAAGGAAGCGAGGCTTAACCTTCTCCCGTGTATCTGTGTGCCGGGTTGTCTGTGCCCCGAAGTAACATTAGACTGCCAACGCACAGGTGATACCAAGCTGAATATAGCCCCCTCACGGCCAGCTGGTCATTCTATTTAAAACAGACCAGAGGCGGGGGTACGGGTGCCGATCGCCATCGGCATTCTGCGGGGGGGGCCGGACTTGCAGGCTAGCCGGGGAGTACGTCAACAAGTTTTGGGATGCGTCGGACGAACAGCACTTGGCAAACGCTGCCGAAGTTTAGGGGCAATTGTGTGTCAATCAGTAATCCCACTATCAGATTCACGCAGATATCCAAATAACAAAGGTCTGTTATGCAGGATGAGGTCATCCCATTGGGCGGCGCGCAGCCGTTTCGACAAACGCGATACAAACTGTCCACACGTTGACTGAGTCACCGTTTGGAAAGGAAGCCCGTGCAGCCACAGGCGGTGGCGTTTAGGAACACACACTCTTGCCGGTACACCCGCGTTTGCGTTCCACAGGGAGGAGGTTCGCAAGTGGCAGCCCCCCCTGAGCCTGTAACTGTGAATGAATGGCAACAGCTGAGGAGGAGAACTTTATCGGCAACAGTCACCGCCTATGTGTGTGCATGTGTGTGTGTGTGTGTCTGTGTGTGTGCGTGTGTGAGATTCAGGAGGAGCTGCAACCAAAGCAGCCTCACTGTGGAATCTTTCAGCACAGCTCACTGCTGTCCTCCCTTCCTCGGCCGCTGGCCCCCTTTTACAGTTTCCTCCCCTCCGCCGCCTTGCTCTTTTTGTCCACGGCTCGCCCTGCGGATTTCTTTCCTCTCCGGCAAACTGCAGAACGGTGCTGTCGTGACTCGCCGGGCTGCCACTGCAAAGAGGATCAGGAGGCAGAAGAGAGAGGGGAAAGAAGCCGACACGCACCAAATCGATCCCTCTGAACACAGAAGGGGACGGAGCGCGAGGGCAGAGCCAAGGCAGCGCCAGCACTTGCCGGTATGATTTTAAAAGGAGGCGTTCTTTGACTTGTATGGGAGTCCTCCCAAGGATTTTAAATCACTTCTGTCCGCGGATAGAGAGGACAGCCAGCTGTAAGAACCTCTCGCGTCAAGGACTGTTCGCCTCTTCGTCGATTCGAGCAACATTTGGAGATTCAGAGGACTACGTCTGAAGGAGCAGTTCAATGTTTACCAAATAGTCTCATTTCTGAATGATAATGCTGGATACCAACCACTGCCTGTCATTTCAACCCTCCCCCCTGGACTCTCCTCCAATGGAAGATGACACAGACAAGGAAGACTTGAAGATGGATCACGACAGTTCTACACTGGTCTACCACAGCCTGAAAGAAGGTGGGCGATCTAGAGTTACACGTCGACAGTGGACACAGGATATCCCACATTATTTGTGTTGGAGCGCTCCAGTGTAGATTTTAATATCACAGCGTTATGGCTTCATATAAATAGTTAATGAGGCTATTTGGTTTTCTCGGGTGTGCAGAACAGAATAAGGTCTTGGAGGTTGTGATATCTGAGATATGAATAGCCCCCTAGCTTAAAAACATGAAAGCTCAATCATGTTCGCACGCAGACAATCAAATTATTCAAGACTGGAATCAGTGTTCTCTGGATGGAACTGTGCAAAAAACTTACATCTTAGTGGGATTTTTAGACCTACTTCCTTTACAGAAGCATTGAGATGGTAGCAGTATCCCTTTTTGGTATTTTGGGTCAATACGGTGGTGCATCTCTGTGGGAATTACTTGTATGATGTCAAGTTAAGCATCATAACTTAGGAAAACATTGTAAAAACATTGCTCTGTCGCACCACTTGGGGGCAGAAAATCCTCGGTCACACTACATTGTAACTCATTCGAAACAAATGGAATATAACTAAGTACACATTTATTTATTATTTATTTATTGATTGATTTAGCATTAGATTAAAAGTTTTTATTGGACGTCAATCGTCAAATATCTGTGAATCTGCTATTTCCGCTTAAGTTTGTAAAAGAGTATCCAGTACAGAAGAACGCCCCTCGCCATCGCAGGGTTTTTCTGGATTGAGATGTGCTTCCCAAAAGACTTCCAAAGAATCGTGTTCCAAAGAATCGCTCCCATGCTGAAGCTGACCTTTTATTATAAACTGATATTCCAGCCTAATTTGGTATGGTTTGTGTCAGCGAGGCAGTGACGAGAAGAAGAAGAAAAAAAAAAATCCCGGTTTGTTTATAACAGGCATTATGAGCACGAGCCAGGGTTACAGACGACACAGAACATTCCCGCGAGGTTAGAGTGATTGAAGACACAGGAGCAAAGGGGGAAGAAATGAATAACCGGGCCTGCTTTTCGCCACAGCTGGGGAAGGACAGCTTTTACGAATTTGACTCTGCTCCCGTGAACTTTAAGACAATTAGCATTCACCTCCCGTCCTCCCGTTGTCATCCGGCTCTTTGGCGTGGCGCAGCAGTGTGGGTGTGAATGGCCCTCACCTTGCATTGTTCCCCCACAGACAGCCACTTTCCACTCCCATTGGCGGGACAATGTGCAAAGCATGAGCTCATGCGCGGCGGCATCTTGCACGTGGAATATATATTTTTCCAGTGCCAGCTCCAAGTCTCGCAGCCGATCAGACAAAAAGCAAACCCTGAGGAGGGGGGTGGGAAGGGTAGGGGGGGTTCAGCTGGGTGGGATTGTTTCCTGCTCCCATGTGCCCACTTCCTCGGCCACCCTGGGCATGAGTCATTCTGCTTTTATCCGCGCTTGCCATGTGTTCGGGCTTAGTCGCGTCAAGCCAGGGGTCTTTGGGGACAGCGACGAACTCAGACATGTTTAATCAGATCCACTGACACACGAGCACGACGGGATTAGCCCATTTGGCCACCGCTGTCCCGGCTCCACCTCAGCGGTGTCTCATTCCTCCTCTAATGACTCTCTACTCCCAGTAATCCTTGATATGTTCTGTCTTGGCTTATCCCACTATCTGACAGAGTTCCTGCAGCGACTGACGCTCCTTTTCTCAAGTTCGCCACCAGACAGCTGTGTTCAAACCCCAATGGTTCCTAAAAATGACTGCCTCATCGCAGTTCAGGCAACAGAAGCACCTGAAGAGGGTTTTCAAGTCAAAGCTTTGAGATTGTGGGTTTGATTTTAAGGAGCAAATTGTCTTTGAGAAAGCCAGCAGACTGTGGTTTTACAGTCATTTCCTCTGCCTCATCTGAAAAATCTGTAAATGTTGCTATCTCTGCCGTCTTCCTGCCTCCGTCTGTGTTCCCTCACTCTAACTTTTTATGACTACGGAGGCAGACTTCAGCTGTGGCCTACTATCCCAATAAAACCGCCCGGCCTTTTCATCCTCTTTCTTAATTTAGCCAGCGACCCTCAAACCTGAATTGGGTCCCGGCGCGTGTGCTGATCTCCGTAAGAAAAAGACATGCCCCTGATATTTATTTACAAAACATTTTTTTTTCTACAAGTCATCGATTCAAGTGTGAGAAAACCTTCTGCCACTTCTTCCTTTTTCTTTGGTGAGGTCGTTGTGCATGTAGGTGTAGATTAAGTCAGCACAAACGACTGCGAGTTACTTGGAACAGTTTTTTTGCCTGATGATGCCTGATGAAGAAACCAAACAAATAAAGTTAGGGCCTTATTTGTGCCAAGAGACAGTTGAAAAAAAATGCTGTAAGAAAAGCTGTGGAAGCTTTATGGGTTGATTTTCTACCACAGTTTGTCACGCAGTCGGCCAGTTGGCAAAGAAACAGGGCGGTACGTGATAGAGGGCAGCTTCCTCTGCAATTCTACTTTGTAAGTGGACATTTTTTTTAAAACATGTAAAGGGATAACTTTGGCTCACGGAGAGAAACCGTGGTACTTTCAGTTCCAGCTAACCTGAGGCAGCGATTTGGAAAAAAAAAGAAAAGAAAAACATTTTTTATCCCCAATCCCATCATTTTAGTCGTGTTTTTTGCAGTCTCATCCCTGCCTTACATCTTTGGGTGCATTTTCTTTTTAAAACTAAATGAGTTCGAATACCATCTTTTATAGATTCTCTTAAGTATCCATCCATCCATCCATCCATTATCAATAACGCTTATTCCCTGATGGGGTCGCGGGGTGGTCAACGGTGGTCAAGTGGTCAACGGGCGAGAGGCAGGGTACACCCTGGACAGTCATCGCAGGGCCACACAGAGACACACAAGGACCAACAACCACTCACACTCACATTCACTCCTAAGGGCAATTTCCCCAATCTCCAATCAACCTAACATGCAGGTTTTTGGACTGTGGGAGGAAGCCGGAGAACCCGGAGAGAACCCACGCAGACACAGGGAGAACATGCAAACTCCACCCAGAAGGGTCCTGGTTCCCCCGGGATTCGAACCCAGAACCCTCTTGCTGGGAGGCGACAGTGCTAACCACCACATCACCGTGCCGCCCCCTCTCTTAAGTATCTTCAAAGGTATTCTAAAGTCGGGTGCTTCAAGCTTGTTTTTCCATCGGGACTAAAGAGACGACGCTTGGGCGTCCGAGTTCATTCTGGGGAATAAAAAGGAGAACAAAAAAGAGAGCAGTATGGAATAAATAAGTAACTGGAACGACAGGAGGGCGAGCGGAAGGACAGTTTTAAGACTGTCTCTCCTAGAATAAACCTCTGCCCTTGAAATGGCAATTGGCTCGGCCCCCCATCCCGCACGGAACGGTCCGTGTGTTTTTGTTTTTGCGAATGCGCGGGGTTGAGGTTGACCCAGGTTGACTCAGTGAAGCGTTCGTCTTCTGACCGCTTGTCGAGCTTGTAAACGACCTGTGTTAGGGCCTCTGTGTTTACGTCGCCTCTGCTCCCAACAGAGGAGGCTCCACTGTTCATCTGGTGCCTGAACGCGTGGAGCCAGAACACCGAAGGGGGGGTGGGGGCTGGTTTGGGACAGCCAGGGAGGATTAAGTGACATTTAGAAGTGCGGGCTCAGACATTATTTCGGGGGGGCGGGTTGCAGTGCCGCTGCCCAGGTCCGAATTGTTTGCCACAGCAGCTCACTGGTCAGCTGGTGGCCAATGATGTCACCTCATAACTGGGGAGGAACAGGTGGCGCTTGTCCTCAAAGTAGTAGACACAACCCCCTGGCCAGAAATGCTTGGGAATCTTCCACTTAACACACGCACGCACTCACGCTTTCAGCAAGGACAACTGCTCGTAAAAGACGATGGCCTCCCGCGACTGTTTGGAAAAGTTCCGTACAGTATTAGCATCAACGCACTCACTCGTCCTCTGACTTTATAGTCTTTTAGCTCAAATAGAAATGGAGAGCAAGTCTCACGTCGTTGATTTTAAAATAGAAACGAGCCCCTGCCAAGAAGCTCACTGGAAGGATAGCACGGTGTCGGTTACTCAACAACTGTCTTTTTTTTTCTTTTTTTTTTAAAAAGGAAACCCACACCAATAACAAGCCCCGCAACCTCAAAGTGTTATTTCTGTCATGGTCAGTAATGTGTGTGTGTTTTCTGTCTGTGTCGCAGACTGAGGGGTACAGGAACTTCCTCCAAATGTGTTGCAATAGAAGCTAATGCGGATGGATGCTTCTGCAGCATTTCGTGGTTTTTAGAAAGTATTTACTCCACTCTCGGCACCGTCTTAACTCCTCATTCTCTTAATTGATATCCACTTTCCCATTCAGCCGTTGTAAGGAGGCTTCAGCGAGGCCTAAAAGCCTGTCACGGTTGAGTTGTACCATTAGTTAGACTTTAAAAAGCACCAAGACGTCTGAGATCTATTATAGCACTAGACGGCCATCATTCTGTGTGCAGGCAAAGATCAAACACAGCCCAGCTTCTTTTGCCAAGCATTGTGTTCTTTAAAAACTCTCTCCCCTGTATCTGGATTATGTAACAAGTGCTTCCTGTTTTGCAGTTAACCCTCTATTCTGCTTCTTTTTTTTTTCTTTGGTCCCTTCTGGTGTACTTTGTAAGCAAAAGTCAGCCGCGTCTGTCTCCAATATCCTCCAACATTTCGGCTCCCTTAAAAGCCTCTTGTCTTACTCTTTGATGAAAGACTGCTGTTTTCTCTCTTTCTTTTTTTTCATATGCACATCTGTACACAGGAGAGAGAAAAAAAAACGAAACAGGAAGTGTGTAGTAGTCACACCCACTTCGTACCCGCCTTCTAAATGATTTTGAAAAAAAAGAAAAGAAGGGGAAATTGGAGGATGAATAGGCTGACGGAGAGTGCAAGCCGCCCTCCTGTCAGTTTGAAGACATAGATGTTACTTTTTTGTGTTTTTTGTGTTTGTTTATTTGTTTTTGAACGCGGCGGGCAGACTGAGAGCGCCGTCCGTGCACTTTCCGACTCTCGCAGGCCGGCACTGACTCCTTGCTTCTCTTGTGTCTCCCCCTCACCTCCTCCTGTCCCCATGCAGTCCTCCAGCTCAAGCTTCAGCAGAGACGTACGAGAGAGGAGCTGGTCAGCCAAGGGATCATGCCACGTAAGTTTCTATTTTAAACGTGAAGTTAACCACATTTCGCTGTTTTTTTTACGAACATTTAAGTAGATAGAATTTGAATTGCACCGCCGGCATGCCTACATCAGTTTCCTTTTTACTGAAGTGTCTGTGTCCCCGTGCTGAGGTCATAGCGTCTGCTCCGGCATTGGGTTTAAATATCGCTGTCATACCGGAATCATGCAAGCCCCGTATGTTTGTGGTTATTTTAGCCTCACGCTACTGCATTTCTGCCTATCTTTAGTTAGAATTTGCTTTGAGAAACCTTTAAATTGCCTGGTTTTGTCTGTAGATACAGTTTTTGGGTGAGATCTCCTGCCCCTTTGAGTAGTTTGTACTTAAGCTGTCAGCCTCGATGCGCATTATCTGAATTAAGTGCCTGTGCACATCAATCCTAAATGTGTCACAATTAGTTGCGTCTTTGCGCCACTCTGTTATCAAATAGGACAGCTTCCTCTTCTTTTCTATCCACTTCCTGTTTCGAGAGTTCCGCACAACAAGGGGCAGATATCAGTTTCTTCTGTCTCAGTGTGAAAAAGTAGCTGCAAGGCTTTGTTTTTGTATCAGTCAGCCCTCCGTGTAACGGGCCGTATTTCTGATTGGTCATTATATGTCATCACCTGATTGGAGTTTCTGTACACAGTAAGGCTTCTCCACACCACAGGGTGACACCTGCTTTTGAAATGTAACAAGAATGTATTTGCTGCAGGTATCTGCAAGAAGAAGGTATTTGAAACTTTGTTGCTTATGCTTGTTTTTTTTGCGTTCCTAAACTGTAATTTAAAAAAAAAAAGTCCTGTGTTTTTTTGTTCTTCTCTTACCTTGTAGTTGCTATAACGCAGTGTATAAACTGTGGTAAACAAAGTATCATGAATTTGTGTAGACACGTCTTTATTTTTACACTTCTCAGCACGTCTCTCCAATCTGGCCTACATCTGCGGTGTTCAGAATCGAGTGAGCGGCCCATAACACTCATGTTGTAACAGCTTTTCTGATCGTGCACTCAGATAAAATAGAAGAAGCATTCAAACAAGCACACATGACGGTACTTGCAAAGCATTTGGTCTAATGGTACGGTGGTTTAAAAGCCCCAGTTTTTACCGTCGACAGCCGTCATTATTATTTCATTCGCCTGTGCATCGATTCACAATTTTATCTGCGAAAATGTTAAAGAAGCCTCTGAAAAGGAATTTGCGCAGCAAGTTAGTTTGTAACATGTTTCCCTGGAGAGCAAAACAACCCCCAAACTTCCACTCGGTATGTTTTTTTATTTTTAGCATCTGATCAAATTTCAGTCTCTGTGTCGTTTGCTATTGTTTTCACTGGGTCACCCATGAAAGAGTTGGAATTAGCATAAAACTGAAAAAAAGCCCTCCTCCTGCCACTGAGTTAGTTCAATTTGCTCAAAATGTACGGCCGGGGCGAAAACCCTCCTAGAGCAGAACCAGGGCTTGTTTTGGTCGACGGCGTGGAGGCTCACTTTCAGCCATTTATTCGGGCCAGTAAATCTCAGTGTCCTCCCTCCTGCTGGGATCAGCTCGTACGGAGAGATTATTTTACAGGCAAAGTTACTGAGGGAGAGAAAGAAACAAACACACAAAAACAGGGAGGAAGAAACACATCTAAAACAGATCTAAAGCTGATGATTTTTCATCAAACGGAAAAAAAATATAGATAGATAGATAGATAGATAGATAGATAGATAGATAGATAGATAGATAGATAGATAGATAGATAGATAGATGGATGGATGTAGTGGTCACATGACAGTTAAAGGTGGAAGGCTTGTTCCTTACCACTTCTCAGCTTCATCTTTTGGGGACATTTTTATCACTGGGGCATCATCTGTCCGTTATAGGAGTGGGTTGGTTTCAGCGAGGGTGGGATCCGAGTACGGTCAGTCAATGCTGTGGTTGCAAACCCTCACAAAGCTTTTTTTTACAGCTTAACCTGGTGTGAATGAGTAACTTTCCACCCTCTGTCCCTACGTAAATGCCTCCTTGTTGTTCTTGAGCTAAGCACTTCCCCTCAGTGATGCTCCTAATCTGCTGAGCACCGACCCGGTGGCACTAGCAGATGTGAGAAATATACCCCTTCTATGCAGTAGGACAACAAAAAACTCAATTTGCAGAGTTTAAACGTCGGATTCGGTAGATCTCTGACTAACAGTAATCAACAGGTAAAAACAGAAACTTCTGAGAAGTTTAGAATCACTTAAACCTGAAAGATTTCAGTTCCCTTTTGCAGGAGAGATTTCCAGGTTTTTCTTCTCCCTCACTTGTTGGAGTTCATAAAGCCCTCACAGTGCTTGGAAAGCAACTTGTGTAGATCAGTACAGTGGATTGTGTGCCCCCCCACACACAAATTGTTGTATTGGAATTTTTCTATGTTTATGGTTATGCATTTCCCAGATGCTTTTATCCAAAGCGACTTACAATACAGATATAACATTAAGGTTAGCATCAACCTGGCTATAAGCTACCTAGAAGAAAATCACTAGTCCAACTCTGTTAAATGCCCCTGTGTTTGGAACGACACATGAAAAGAGTCTAGATTGTCTTAAGAGTGGTGTAGGCACTGCAAGACCACAATCCAGTGACCGAGTTGTGACATAAGCCTTTTCCAGAGTATTCCTGTAGATGGGAGCTGTGCCCTTAAGCACTTTGTAGTCTTTTCAGGGACTTTAATTTGATGCAGCCTGCTAGGGGTAGCCACGGAAGCTCAATGACGAGGGGCGATGTGGCACTTTTTGGGCTGATTGAAAACCAGACGGGGCACCACATTCTGGATCATTTGTGGAGACCAATCAGGAGAGCGTTGCAATGAGTCATTTCATTCATCCTCAGAGATTTCTGTTACAGAGTACTTTTCCATACTTGTAAATATGAACGGCTATTTTCCTTTAAGGCTAAAAGTTAGATATTCTAACATTTTGAGAGTAGGCCTTGACTCTGATGATGGTGGACGGCTTTATACTCTATGGTAGAAAGTGGAGGTTCAGCCGTTCATTTCAGTAATGTGGTTAAAAACAATCTAATCTATAAGTACTTATATTCTTTTTGGACAGATTGACGTTAAAAGTCCTTTTCTTTAAAGGTCCCCTATTTTTATTCAGGTCTTTTTAGGTCAGATGGCGCCCATATTCGGAGCCCGTATCTGCTCTCCCCGGTTTGAATCTTTTATTTCCTCAAATAGAGGACCGACATGAGATCTTAGATATACTTTGCTTAAGACAGTATGCAAGTGGTGCCAAACGGATATTGTGTTTTTGAGTGAAGTATCTTTTGATAGCTGTTTAAGTTCAGCTGAGTAAAAATAGGATGTCAGGGGTAACATTAATGAGTTGTTCTCTATTTATATCCAGGGTGGTATGTCACTGGTGGAAAAATAACATGTAGCAGCACGAAGCAGAGTCGCCCAATAGCACAGCTCCTTGATCATTGGGCATATAAAGAAGAGAGAGGCTCAATATGGGACGTTTATTGTTACCTTATCATAAGACTCATTGTATGCCTCAAGTGGGTGGGGCAGTAACCTATCTGGACATCTCTTATAAAGTTCAATTGGTAGGCTGAGAGCCATTTTAAGTTCTTTAATACTCAGCTTTTCATCCAAATGGTTCTTACTCTCTTCTTGCAGGGTCGGAAATTGAAATTTGTCAAGATACAGCTTCTGTTTTTACGTGTGTTGTCTTGGTTCTGGGATTTATGTAGGTTTTCAGAATGTTTTCCTCAATTGCGTTTCGCATGTCGGTAGATTGTATGTTCATATTTTCTGACAGCAAGCCGATTGCTTTGAGAATACTACGACTGGTCGGCGCCTCCTTTGCTTTATATGGGGTAACCAGCAATTGACTGCTAGCATTCCCTTGTGGAGCTGTTTTTTTTGGCCAGGTTTGGCGTTTTCTGGTGGCATGATGCCTAGTAAAGGTTTTTTCGTTAAAAACAGGCGAAATTCTGAATATTGATATGACTTGGATTGATTTAAAGAAGTTAGTAGCGAGCCATACACGCATGCACCTTCTCATTGAGGTGCCATGACCAGAAGTCGTGTGGGTGAATTTTGACGAACTTGGCAACTTCTGGGTTGCCATGTCAATGACTGGTTAGGACTGCTGAGCAATCGGTCAAAAGTTTGAACTCAGAAGTAACAGAATATGACATCTGGTCACCCGAATCCAGTTTGTGTGAGTGTTTACGTCAGGGTTTGAAATATTAGAAAGTGACAGCGGTCTAAACTCTGGTCCACTGTTGGTCCTTTTCCTCTTTTCTTCTCCCGATGCGTTACATCACCGATGGTATGCAGGCCTTCCTCAAACAACAGGGCATGTGACACGAGGAATGCCTCCGACCTCCACCCAGTGCTCCACGCCGCACAAACATTTGACACCAGCCAGATTTTCCACATGAACACACCCGTGGCACAGATTTCGCCAGCATTAGACCAACGGGCCAATCAGGCCATCGCCCTGTTGCGTCATCGTAACTGCCACTGTCCCTCCAATATCCTTCCCCAAATAAAGTGGACGGCTTTGCTTGTTTGCATGGCAACACTAAGCTCTGATGTTGACACTTGGAAGACTTACAGCTTAGGGATTCAAAACAGAGGGAATAATGTGTTTTTGGGAGATGTCTTAAAAAAAAAAAACCTCTCTCTCTTGAGGTTGAACCAGACATAGGATCTGGAAAAGCAATGACATTCCAAAACATACCAATAATATAAGTCCATGAGCCTGCTCATCTGCTCTGGGTACTTTCCAGGAGGTCACCACAGGAAGCAGTGATGGATGATAGTTGTAGATTGTCTTTTGCGTGTATTTGAGGGCAACAGTTGGCTGATCAATCAACCAGACTAACAGGCAGAATGCGATCGGATGGCTTCAGCCTTTTTTAATGTATCTGTCATAAAGGGTTTGGTTATCTTAAATCAGATTAGATTACAATCCTGTCTAATTTATTCGATAAAAGACATTTATTAGAAAAACCCGATAGATGCTCACTTTGTTCCTTGAATTCAAACATAACACAATCAAACAAAAAGCTGTGATGCTAGCAGAATTACATTAAAGTAACATTCACAGAGAGCCATCGGCCGGCTAAGATGTCATCAGAGTGTGTGGTTTAGAATCCGCCTCTGACCTTCTCTCCGGGACACTTCTGCTTTGAGCCTCTCTTCCACGCCGGCTGTATCTGTTCGAACATTCAGAAAAGGAGCAGCATGCCTCATCAGAGCCTCTTTGTTTTTCTTTTCTCTCCCTAATCTCTCCTTTTTAGCCCTGAAGAGCCCTGCAGCTTTTCATGAACAGCGGAGGAGTCTGGAACGAGCCAGGGTGAGTACCGGGGGCCGTTTCCTGCTTCGTGGCTTCTCTTTGGGGAGGCCGGCGCGGCCATGCAGAAAAACAGCATCTGTGTAAAGCGTATGGAAAACATTGTGCAACGCACACATCGACAGGTGGCAACGTATAAGCACGAAGCCACAAATACCGCTTGGGTTGTAAGACAGATAACCTGCATCGGAGAGATTGTGCATATTAAACTGACTAATGTGAACCCGCCCACACACAGACTGAAGACTACCTGAAGAGGAAGATTCGGAGTCGCCCAGAACGCTCCGAGCTGGTCAGGATGCATATCCTGGAGGGTGAGTTTAAAGCTCATGTTTGGGTTTCAAATCGTTTTATTTATTTGTAAAAAGTTCCTTTGGAAAGGTTAGAGGTCAGATGATATCTCTTTGGAAAGGAAGCACAGTCTATAAAACAAAGCAAGTTCCTTCTGATATGACTATGCTAAATTTCTACTGAATGTATGCACGTAAACGGCGAGTCATTTTGTTCCACAGGTGGAAGTAAGAGATCAATTTTGCAACTTAATCCAGCATAAGAAAACTAGTTCTTACTATAGTTTTCTTCATCATCTGATCGTTTTCCTCCTTTTATCTGCAGTTTTTATTAGTCTATGAATTCACACATTAAGCCCATATCCATCGTCCAGCATTTTAAAGAAAAATGATCCAGTGCTTCTTTTGGATTTTCAATTTTCTTTCCGATTTTTTTTTCCCTGTCAGATGCTTTTTCAGTAAAATACTGAGATTAATATGACTATCCAAAATTCTCTTTTAAAAACTGATGTAGCGATAATGGAAGGATTATAAGGTCGCTTGGATCCCTGAAATAGGCGATCTTGTTTAAAAAGCTGGGAGTCAGACATGATAAAGATTGTCAGTTTGTTTGATTAGACAGCATTAATACTGGGTCAGAATAGATTTATATAAACGTAGGTATTTTGCCACAGTACAGGAACAAATATCATATGAACTCTGTAAAGTCCTTAAATCTCATATGTGTTTTTGATTAAGGTAGACTCTCTCAGCCGTCATGATTGTTTGCTGGATATCTCTAGAGTATGTTTATCCAGCCCCCATTCATTTCTTTTTGTTTGATTTCAGCCAGCCGAGGGAAATTAGAGCTTTGACTTATTCTGCTCCTTTTTGTCGTCATTAAGATAACATGGCAGTGCATAAGACATCATTTAGTTTAGCTTTTTCTTAGTTTTGTGATTTGTGTTAAAACAGATCTGAAGTTTAACATCTCTGATCTCCAGAAAGTCAGCCACACTTGTCTAAAAATAAGCCAAAGGTGTCCATGTTGCAAACATGAGATATTTACACTGGAAGATTTTTGACTGAATACAAATATGAGCCACAGTTGTTTGTTTTACGGCCTGTTTGGTAATTTATTTTGTCTGATGTGACGACATTAAATGTTTTGTGTTAAAGCTCGCTAGCCCGTAGAAATCCATTAATTAGCTGCACCATTGCTAAAGCCACAGTGTTCAAAGTTTGTGAAAAATTAAATATATTCTTGAAATGACTGTAATTGCTTGTTGTGTCTGTCAGCTGGTGGCGTTATGATTTTCCTCTCCCCTTTTTTTCATGCTGATTATCAACACGAATCACCCTCCACAGAGACGTCGGCGGAGCCGTCTCTTCAGGCCAAGCAGCTCCAGCTGAAGCGAGCGCGCCTGGCCGACGACCTCAACGACAAGATCTCTCACAGGCCCGGCCCCATCGAACTGGTCCACAAGAACATCCTGTCTGTCAGCTGCCCTCTGCAGCACTCCCTGCTGGGTAAACGCGCGCAGCACTCAGCATCCAGACGCTCACCTTCCAGCGGCTCCTCACTTGCCTTTAGTACAGTGTAGAAATCTTCTGCAGGATTGTGCAAAACCTAAATACACGGATAGCAATTCCATCACAAAAGGCAAACATGCACGGACGGCCTCGTCAAATTAATCATGTAAAGACTTGCAGTAAAATCAAGGGTGCACGGATAACATTTGACTAGCACGCTGACACAAATTGACTCACTTTAACTATTGCGAACGCACTTGCACAACGTTGTGCAACTCTTTCGTGCTTCTCATGTGCAAAACCCAGGACACATGCAGCTCCGATGCCTACAGAGGCCACGCTCAAGTTAAAGCACGTTACTGATGACTTCATGCGCAGTTGCGCCACTTTTAAAGTAGGATTTAAGTTGCAATCCATGCCCCGGGTCACATAATGGTTTGAGCGTTTAAATGCATCCACCTGCCGGGGTTGTAGCTACAGGGCCTGTCATCCTCAGGGAGGTGAGGCCCTTTAAAATGAAATCCGCACAGCGCTCCTTTGCAGAAATTACACAGCAGCCCAGTTTGGACATAGTCCTGTTTCATAAGAGGGCCCACCGAACACGCCATGTTGTATAACTTCTCTACAATTACTCATTGTCGTTCCTTTAAATGCAGCAACTAAATTTCTTGCTTTCACACGCTGTGGTAAAGCTGAGAATTGAGCCCAAGTCTCGCCTTTTCAGCTGCCGCCGATGCTCAAAGTGGGACTTCTAAAGATGGTGTGTTGTTTTACCGGGTCTATAAGAACTTCTGCTCTCTCGCAGATTCCCCAAAGGGAGGCGGGGGGGAGAGCTCGTCTTTAGACGAAGACAGCAGCGATGCGCTGTCCCCAGACCAGCTGACCAATCACGACTCCCCCCTGAGCGCCGTCACCCAGTTGTCCCCCTCCGACGTGCTCACGCAGAACGGGGACATCTCCCCCACACAGGTATTTCAACCTGCCGTTATAGTCAAATCAAAAGAGGATCATGTGGACCTAAAAGTGATTTTGTTTATTTATTTTTAAACACCTCCTCTCGTCAGTTTCTCACGCAGCCACCCCCTCCACCACCTCCACCACCTCCCCCCTCAGGGATTGTGTTGGATTCCTCCCCTACCCCTAAAATAACTAATGGAACGCCATTGACCTCCGCATCTTCCCGCCCGTCTTCTGGACAAGTCAAAGTATGCTTGCCTTTCCTTTTCTTAAATAGCGTTCCAAGTTGAAGATTTTACGACTTTGGAATTATTGTGACCTTAATCTCTATTTGTGGAGCAGCTATAACTGGCTCACCCTGCTTCATCTCTTCATTTCCTCATTTTCCCTCCCCCCCCACTCCAACCCAATTTCTCACGGTTTTTCCTGCCTGCAGTCTCAGGCTAAGACGAGTTCAGACCGCCCCCCACAGAGACCCAAGAAACCAAAGGACAGCAAACCCAAGGTCAGCGAGGGCTTTGTTATCATTTCAGCACACACAAACACAACATTCAGAGCTCGGACAAAGTTCTGAAAAACTCTTTAAGCTGGTAGTTTCATTCACATTAAACCACTAGATTTTTTTTAGAATCAAACTGAATCCTCAGAAATGAGAAGACTGACTTTTGGTATCTGTTCCTTTTGAAACATAGAACAAAGGCTTCTCCTTAGCTTAGACATTTCCTCCTGACATTTCAAGTAACTACGAGCCGTAGTTAAGAGAAATCTATGGTGAAAACAGGAAGAGATACCATTTCCTGCAACCACAAGAAACTTTTAGATTTGAGAATATAGTCTTATTCTCATAACTGGAACTACCAGATCCTTTACTGCCAGTAGCACAGAAGTTACAGGTCAAATCCACTCTTCAAACTTTACAGACGCAGATAGAATTATTTAAATCGCCTGTTTTTTCATTTCCTGACGGTTCTTCTTGGCGTAGGTGAAGAAGCTCAAGTACCATCAGTACATCCCTCCGGACCAGAAGGCAGACAAGGAGCGCCCGCCCCAGATGGACTCCTCCTATGCCAAGCTGCTCCATCAGCAGCAGCTCTTCCTGCAGCTGCAGATTCTCAGCCAGCAGCAGCAGCACTACAACTACCACACCATCCTGCCCGCCCCGCCCAAGTGAGTGTGGAGCCGAGCAGGCGGCAGAGTGTTCGCAAATTACTGATGATGAGCCTGCAGTTTCAAGCAGAATTAAAAAAAAAACAAACAACCTGTTTAAGAGGCTGCTTTACACCACTGAAACGCGGGGCATAAAATTCAACTGATAAACCTCATGGCTGTTAAATTTCTCAGGCCCGTCAGCTGGCCGCACTCATTTCCTCATCTGCCAGTCTTATATTTGGCTCGCCGGGTTTCCGTCACTGTGGTCCCGCTTTGCCAACCCCTCCTTCCTTCACACAGCTACTTCACCGTTTTGCGTCTCCACTCAGGCCGCAGACCGAGCAGACGCCCACAGCCAGCTCCGGCCCCTCCCCCTCCCGCAGCGCTCACCCGACAACCGCCGCCGCCCCCTCCAGTCAGACCTGCACGGCCCGTCAGAGCCAGGCGACAGCGGGCGGAGCCAGACCAACCACTCTGCCAGCCAATCTGGATGAGTTCAAAGTAAATGCGAAAAGAAATCTTACTTATATATATATATATACTGAAGTATTTTCAAGCTGACGTTGATGTGCGTTCTGACTCAGTACTTGCTGCTTATATGAGTGCTTCTGTGGTTTCTCATCCTCCAGGTTGCTGAGCTGAAACAAGAACTGAAATTGCGTGGTTTGACCGTGTCGGGCACAAAGAATGACCTTATCGAACGGCTGCGCAACTACCAGGAGCACAACGGCGGCACCGCCGGCGTCCTGAAAAGCAGCGCCTCGCAGTCCAGCCTGCAGGCCGCGACCCCGGCTGCCAGCACTGCTCCGTCCCCCCCCAACGCCGCCGCCGCCACCCCTGACCACCCACCAGTAGAGGGCGGCTTCAGGCTGGCCTTGTCGTCCCTGGCCCACGCAGTCCCTGGGCGGGTCATGCGCTTCGGCAGCACCAGCTCCAGTCCCCCGGTGTCGCCCACGCCTTCGGAGCGGTCGCTGGCCGGGATGAGTCCAGATGAAACCAGCTGTAACGGAGATATGTTCGGGGAGATGGTGAGGTCCATTTTCTGATGCTTTTGTTTACCATCAATCCTACAAAAAAAGAACCTCCTCCCACTAACATCCTCCTCGTTTTGTTGTCGTTTTAGGTGAGTTCCCCCCTCACCCAGCTCACGCTTCACCACTCCCCTCAGCATCCATCAAACGTCTCTCCGCTCTCTGTCGTCAAAGAGGAGGTTCAGAGCTCATGCAGCTTCTCCAGATCTTCGCCCGCCTCTCTCCAGCCTCCAGAGCCCCCGCCCGCAGACTCATTGTCTTTGGACAAAGACCAGATGCTCCAGGAGAAGGACAAGCAAATCGAGGAGCTAACCAGGATGTTGAAGCAAAAGCAGAGGCTGGTGGAGACCCTGAGGTCCCAGCTGGAGCAGGGCAAGATGGCAGGCGGCGTCGCGGTGAAGAAGGAAGGAATAGAGAAGAGCAGAACATCCCCCGAGTTTAAATTTCAAACTCTCATAAAGGCCTCATCCATTCAGCCTCCCACGCTCCCGAATGGCATCGTGCTGACTGTGAAGAAGGAGGCGGAGCCCGAGGAGGGCATGGAAGGCATAGCGGAAGAGGCCCAGACAAAAAGGCCGGCCCAGCCGATGCAGTGCTCCCAGGAGACTCTGCAGAGACTGCAGCAGATCCACCGGCTGCAGGTCCAGCAAGCTGAGACGCAGAAGCAGCAGCCGCAGCCCAAACAACAGCAACAGCAGCAGCAGCAGAGTCCGGCCCAGCAGCAGAAAGCGGCCGAGGTCAAACTGAGCTCCCAGAAACAGCAGCTGCAGCAAAAGAAGGAGGCTCAAATCCTGCTCCATCAGCAGCAGCAGCTGCAGCAGCTCATCATCCAGCAGACCCAGCAGAAGCAGCTGCAGGCCCAGCAGAAACTGGCCCAGCAGAACCAGCTCAAGCAAAGCCACGGGCCGGCCCACGCCGCGCAGAAGAGCCAGCTCCTGCTCAAACGAGTCCAGGTGCAGATCCAGAACCAGACGGCCATGAGCCACAAGCCCGGAGCCAACACAGCCCAGCAGAGGAAGCAGCTGAGAGCTCAGCAGAGGCAGCTGCTCAAACAGCAGGCAGCAGCCGCCTCCTCCCAGCAGGTGAGGCAGCAATCGGGGAAACGCGCCCACCTAAAAGGGCGATTTAGAATGGGAAAAGTCAAATACCAGTCAAGTCCCAGAAGTGAGCGTTTGTAATCTGTTTCCAGGTGACCCCTGTCATCGTCAACCAACAGAACAGCACCCCTCTCCAAACCCAAGCCATTTCACTAGACCTCCTCAAGGCCAACGGCACCCCCACGCTGGTTACCGACAGCAACGGCAATCACTACCTGATCGCTCTCACCAGCCACACCGCAGACGGACAGAACGGAGGGTCCCCGTTGGCCAAAACCAATGGCCGCATTACGCTGCAGGTACAGGGGGGGGCTTGTGCTCCGTAGCGGGGGCGAACAGCTTCACAAAAATTCCCACAAATATTCATCTGGGATTTTATTTGTCAACCAGTTGTCTTTTTTCCTCCTCAGAGACTGCAGTCAACCCCAAGTAAATTGCCCAGCACTGAGAGCCAATCAAAAGAGCAGCCAGAGGCCGAGCCCGTGAGCCAACCGGACAAAAAGGTGCAGCAGAAACACAGTTTTTAACCTGGAACTCCAACTTTTTAAAGAATATAATATTAGTTAGAGCCTTGACTTGGATGGCAGTACCAGAACAGTTGAGAAAGGGCCATCTTCTGTTTATGAAAGAGCTCTAAGCCTCATTTGTGGACATGTCTTTGAGCATTCACTTCCTAGACAGGAAGCATTCCTGAGGGCCTACAGGTCATGGGCATTACAGTGACTTTCCGACATATTGATTTTGCAGACTGGTTAACTCTGCCTCTGAGGGACTCTGCCTCTTTAAGGTGCCCTTTCAAAACCAAAATATTTCACCCACTTTTTTTTAATGAAGCTTTCGTTGCCCCTGTCCCCACATTTTAAACGACTTTCAATATGCTTTCCCACAATCCCATTCAAGATGGGCTCTTTTGTTTACCACGGATCAGAACTGGTGGCTGTCAGCCTTTGGTCTGTTTCTTTTCTTGCTGTTTTATGTGTAAACATGACTAAATCTGGCGTGACTTTGCCGCCGTGGCGTGAAACAGCCCTTCAGTCGTTACCACAGGGTGTCTCCAACGGCCCGTGTTTGTGCCCGTGCCCCATCTCAGTGTGGAATTGTCCCGCTCTCCCCTCAGGGACAGAAGCCAGGTCTGCACCTGGACACCAATGGCGTTACGCTGCCCAGCCTGGCCCACACCGCCCCGCCCAGTCTGCAGCCTTTCTTCGACGACATGTCAGACACTGAAAGCCAAAGCAACTTGATGACACCTCTGAAGGTAACGCCACCTGCAGCCCCCCCACCCAACCCCCCGCCCCCTCCACAACACTCCCCCTCTCCGCTTCAGAGCCCCCATCTGCATGTCGGCCCCTCACGTGTTGTAAACTTCTCCCTCTGCTTGTTTCTTCCTCTCTCTCATATCTCATCTTTTGATCACTCCACCCGGGCAGAGAGAGGAGGTGTGTCCGCCTTACGACCGGCACACACTCTTCACCCCTCCCTCTCCCAAACCCAACACCTCCCTTTCTTCTCGGCGCTCCAAAGTATGTCCTCCAGCATGTCTTTTCTTTTTCATTTCTTCTTTCCTGCCCGTACGTCCTGTTTCCACCCGCTGACTCTGAGCCGTGTGCATTGTGTGTTGTTTATTTTTTTAGAGACCTCTGACCACTGAATGACAGCGGCTGACCTTTACGTCAGATTTTTTTTTTTTTACCGTTTAATTTGTTTATGATTCTGAGAATTCTGTGCTGCATGTAGATTATAAATGTGTGAACAAATGAAAAACTAACCACTCTGTGTCCAGTCAGCTGTTACCCATCACGATGAAAGGAGAAGTACACTTGTTGCTGCAACCACAACATGTAGTTTCATGCCCTGATAAGAGCTGAGTGCTTAAAGCATGTCTGCTCGCCTTATTTTTAGATGTCAAGGGACTTATGTGAAACCTCTTTTTTTTGCTCTTATTTGCATTTAGCCTATTTAACATAATGAAACCAGACATCAGGACCACACAGATGTTATTTGATCACATGCCCTTTACATGATCAAAAATATAATCTCATTTACTTCAAAATCATATTAGCTGTTTCTCTTTTTAAAAATGTGGTACTTCTTTCTTTTTTTTTGCCCCCCCAGACTGTGTTTACGTCTTTGTCCACACAATATTCCAGTCTGGAATATTGATGGTGACCCCAGGCGCCCTTTCCTAAACCCTGGAATGTTTTTTGAAAACACAGTTTCCCGAAGAACGTTGACAACATATTCCTTAGCTGCTTAGTAGGTTCCTTTGTTTCAGAGCTTCCGCAGAGGAAGTAAAGTTAGATTCCATTTATAAATACAGAGCCGAATCCTACTTCTGTTGCTGTTTCTCTTCTTTGAGATGGCAAACGTTTTGAATAAACTACAAAAAAAAAGACTTTTTCCATTAAGGGCCAGGTTCCGTGTTCCCCTGTCACCCATCAGTCTTGTGAGCATGACATTAACATGAGCCACATGTTTCTTCTTCTCCTGCATGTAACGGTAACGAAATGAGAAAAAAAAGGGAACTGGGTTTTAGTTTGGTGTTGGCTGATAAATGTCCCCCTGTGTTCGCAGGAGAATGGTGTCAACAGCCAGCAGATGGACGACCTGTTTGATATCCTGCTGAAGAGTGGAGGTAAGACGGGATAAACTGGAGGACAGACTCTGGGTTTGAACGTGTGTATTGAGGTGTTCAATTCTCTCTTTGTCCCCGTCAGAAATCCCGGGATTTAAGGCCAACCCGGACCCTTCCCTCGCCCCTCTGCACTCTGACCCCCCATCCCCGTCTGGCGGCACGTCCCCGCTCCACCTGTCCCCCCCCACCCCCACGGAGCCGCTCATGTCCCCCCGCCTGCCTGTGGGGGAGCCCTGCCCGGCCGGCGGGCGCCTGGAGGACTTCCTGGAGAGCACCACGGGCGCCCCGCTGCTGGGCATGGAGCCCGACGGCGGCCTGACGCTCATCGACGACCTGCACAACCAGATGCTGAGCACGCCCAGCATCCTGGAGCACCCCCCCTCCCCGATGGACACGTCCGACCTGGGCTTCTCCCCCCACTCCGTGGGGCTGGACTTCGGCGACCCCACCCTGGACAGCATGGACTGGCTGGACATCTCCATGGTGGGGAGCGCCAACGGAGGGAGCGAGGGCAGCGGCCGGGGGGCGGGGGGCGGGCCGGCGGGCGACCGGGAGGCCGGGACGGGCTCGGCCCCGACGGCGCCGCAGAGCGTGTTCTCGGCCGACTTCCTGGACAGCACTGACCTGCAGCTGCACTGGGAGTCGTGCCTGTAGGCGCACGCGGATGGACACGCGGTCACTCACACTGTGTACAGGCTCCGTCTTTATTTCATGCACATACTTCTTTATGCTGTCTCCACCACTGCGGGGGGGGTCACTGGCACACGCGCGCACACACACACACACAGACACACACACCTTCAATCAGTTGGTCATCGGCTGTTATTTCATGAGAGCTGAGGTGAAATATGCAAGAAACGCAGACGTCGAAATTCAGAAAAAGGAGTCCAAGTCGTCGGGACCGACTCTTTGAATTTCAAAAAAACCCGCGAGGAGCCACGACGACAGCCTGGTCAGTAAATTCTCATTTCCCGCTACGTAGAGGGGTCCGAGCGAACCCCTCGGCCTGCCGGCGATGGCCGCTTGGGCCTCCACGAAACGGCAGTGTGTGTCAGTGCCTCCTAAACTTTGCACTTAAGCTGAATGTGATTGGTTTTAAGGGGGGGCGTTCGGGTCAGCGGCTCCGCCTCGGCGCTGAGCGACAGCCGCTGCGTGTTTTGTTTGTCAGCTGAGCCACCAATAACACAAGGCAGCTGTTTGCAACCCGAACCCCGCCCATACTAGTCCAAAAAAAAAAACAACGAAAAAAAACAACAGCCGTCAACGGTTGTCATTCGCTGTTGAATTGAACCATATCGGTGGCAACAGTTTGAATTGAAGCCTCATTGGAGGTTGCGTATTATTGGTAACATTATGGTAGACCACTATGTATTGCTGTATATGGGGTGTATATTATCAATTGTCCATATGACTATTTTTCTTTGCTGGTTGCTTTCGAGTCAAGCGACCCGGCTGGGGAACACAAGGGTCAGGGTGGGGCTTCCAAAACACTTGGTCCCTCTCAATTTTTTTAAAGAAAGCTGTTTAAAAAAAATAAACATACTATGAAAACATAAACAATGTTTTTGTTTTTTGCCTTTTCACCACGCAAACACGTTCGATATGTAGAAGAGAGAATCAGGAAAAATTTATTGAAAAACTTTTGGATATAGTATTGACTGTTATTTACAGGTAATACTATAGCGGATCGTTAATACCTCACCTCCCAGCGTAGTGTAGTGTGTTCAAAAGAAAAGCCACATGAGGGCGCCATTGTAAAGAAATCCACTACTTGGGATGTGTCAACAAATGTTCTTGTAACACCAACCCCTCAAAACTTCAAGAATATCTTTCAGAAATACATTTTTTTCCCCTAAGCAGGATTTTTGTGTTGAAATCAGCTCAAGAAGAGCTTCCAGAACAGTTTGATCTAATTATTCTTAAAGCTCTTTTGTGTTTATGTAATGGTCTAAAATGTCAAATCAGTCTTACAATCATATTAGAGCAAAACCCCATGTTTGGAAATTTCAGTGTAAACGGGTCTCTCCAAACACAATGGGAAGTGTTTGCCTTGATGTTGGACTCAAAATCCTTTCAGTTTGCTTGGTAATCGCAATAAGAATCCTTGACAGTTAGTTCAATAAACCAGGGCTGTCCCCGTGATGGTGAACCTGATCGTGTCCGTCTCATAGTCGCTTGAATTTGGGCAGATTTACCGAAAAGCCATATTTGTGCAGCTATATGCTAATCACAAATTAAAATGAGTTAAGCTTGGCCCTGATGACCTTACCAGACAACAACTATCATGGAATATCCATGAAATGATTAGAAATAAATCAATTATGGACTTGAAAATGTATCTTTTCATAAAAGGGGTTCAAATAGTTAACATGTAGTTTCTTGAGACCAAATTAAGATATTCCACGATACGAAAAATGTTGACTTATACTGGCAGTATACTGGCAGTATAAAGAAACAGATAAACGGATCAAAAAAATCTTGATGTTCTTTTTTTATTCCTGGCTTGGTTTTGCGTTATTTTTTTGGTATGTGGACACATTTTGACTGTTTAAATTTCTCAGAGCTATTTTGTTTGGGTCACTATAAGAATAAAGAAATTTCAAAATTGTATTTTTGCTTACCTTAGAGGCCCAAAGAGTTATTTTTACTCAACATTTTAAAATCCCCACAATTAGAGGTCAAACATTGATGGAATTGATGACTCACCCTCTTGGTGGCATCATTGCTCCCAGAAAAGAACAGATTGTTGAGTAAAAAAAAAACTGTTTCAGGAGATCTGAATCATTCAGATATCAAAGTCTCTCTGATGATGATTTTAAAGTAAAGTAAAGATTGTTTATTGCTTATACGGTATCTGATATTTCTAATTAAATTAGCGGTATCATAAAGCAAAGGATAGATGCATAGAATCCTCAAGTCTTTGGTTTAATTTGGTTGGTTCACTTTTGTCTTCTCCCAGGTTACACAATTGTGCTTTAAATAATGGAAATGGTTTTGTTTTGTTTCTTCAGACAAATTTTGAGCAGGGGCTGTTATGACAGTCCCTAAACAAATGAAGAAATCTGGAATCGACGCTTTGTGGCTCCAGAGGGAACTGTGTGAAGTCAGATGAAACTGCCTCTCAAATGACGACTTCACGTCTCCCGCAACTCTGCAGGCACGCCGTGCAATCTGTGAACACTGCCGGGGTGGATCCTACCCCCAAACACTGCCTTTGTACTGTTTTGTAACAAGATCCTGGTAATGTGCTGTGAAGTACGTGAAACACTAGCCGGAGGGGATACAAGCTCAAAGACGCTGTAGATTAAACAGCTCAACAGCAGAGAAGGTTTCAGAAGTCTTAACGGAGAAGAATTAGGAGAAGAAGTCAGGGAAAGCGCTGGTGATTAGAGTTCTTTTCATTAAATGAGAAACGAGTCACCTCCTTGGCTCTGAAACCAAGTCCGACCGAGCATCTTCCCCATTCGGTTTGCCTCTCAGCGCCCCTTCCAAAAGCCAGATGAGTCAGGAGAAGCTCGGAAACAGCTCTGCTCTGGCGCACACAGAAACACACAGGTCACAGCAGCTCCCATTCAAACGAGCAGTGAAAGTCCCCGGGCCATGCCACTAATTAACTGCAGAGAGCTCCGAAAGGGCTGAAAGATCTCCTCTGTATTCCACATCCCGCTGACAGCGGCCTACCACTCTGCACCCGATTGCAGAGCGTGCTCACGTGTGCTCCAGAGTGGCTTTCTAATCGACGTTGCAAATGTGAGAAGGAAGACATTTAATGGGCTTTAAAAAAAAAATCCAGGTTCACGTGTCCAAATTTTGTAGTTTTCCAGTATTGATTTTGAGCTTATTTTTAAAGCTTTAACTTGGACGATGAAACCACGGCTGAACTCCTGCTTGCTTTTGTTGAAGAAAAGAACAATTATTTTATTTTATTTTATAATCGTGCCATCTTCTCATCTTGCCAAAAGCCAGAAGAGAAGATTGGTGTGAATGTATTGTCAGTGTGAGGTCACAGAGGGGAAAGTTACAGGGGTCTCTCGTACATCCCAACGGGAGGCAAAAAAGACAAACAAACGAGTCATGAGAAGCTTCATTCATTTAAAAAATATATCTAAAAGTATCTAATCCGTGCACATGAGAATACAACAAGGTTCAACTGAGCTTTCATATTAGCATCTGTCATCTTCTTTAAGGCGAACTTGAACCTTTCATCCAGCTGTTTTGCTGGTTGACCTTATTGTGCGTTGTTGACAGTGTGTTCATGTTCTCTTGAAAGAGACAACAAAACCTGCGGTGACCCGTCCTTAAACTGTGGGGTTTGTTTTCTTTGTATCCAAAACCATGGATGTATCCAAGGATGGATGGATGTTGCAAGATGGGCTTTTTGATTTGAAAAAAACACACCAATTTAATCTTTATTTGCAGGTTTTATTAGACTTTTAGGTTGATGATGATGATGATGAAGAAAGAGGGCCGATGGCTGCTTGCCCTTCGTATAAGACCAAGTAGACATCCAGCTGTGATGCATCATGTTAGGAAGTGGAACGTCACAAACCACCCACGAAACATGTCCATTGAATGTCTTAGTCCAACTAATCGGTTCCTTTGTTTGTTTTTTTTAGGGTGCACAATTGTTTCTCTTTATGCTTCCTTCTTTGTGTGTGTGTGTGAGGCTGTGTGATGTGAGAGGAGCAGTCGGGTTCGGGGGGGGGGATCCCGCTGCGAGCGTGGAGCCTTTGATAGCAGAGGATGTGAAGGCTGACATTTGCACGGGCAAGAGGAGACGGAGAAGGGGATCAAGGAGGGATGTGGGAGGCAAAACGGGGAGGGAGGAAAACTGCAGATGGTTTTCTTTCCACACCTGCGTGGTGGAAAGAAAGAGAGACGACTTGGGAACACGCGAGAAAAAAGAAGAAAAGGAACAAGCCAGATACACGGCTCCTCTGAAAATGAAAGGAAAGCACGCGGTCCTCGGTTCAAATTCAAATCAGGGTTTCTATTAGCTGCCAGTCACAGGGGACTTTGAACAATTAAAATTCTTCTTAATTCAACCCAAAAAAAAGACAGCTTGGAAAACATGAGCAACTGTCTGAGAGCCTTTGGACAAAACTGTTCAGCTTTGCAGCTTTACTGAAAGACAATGATGATGCCAGTTAGATGCTAACTTCCATCCATCCATCCATTGTCAATACCGCTTATTCCCTGATGGGGAGAACTGGAGCCTATCCCAGTGGTCAACAGGCAGGGTATACCTTGGACAGTCCGCAAGTCCATCGCAGGGCCACACACAGGGACAAACAACCACACACACTCACTCCTAAGGGCAATTTGGAATGTCTAATCAAGCTAACATGCAGGTTTTTGGACTGTGGGAGGAAGCCGGAGAACCCGGAGAGAACCCACGCAGACACAGGGACAACATGCAAACTCCACCCAGAAAAAATCAGCTTTTAAATAATCTTGTGGCCTAACAAAACATAACTTTAACATGTCCAGGATCAGCTGGTGTGTTCAGCCCCCTGTTTCTTTCTTCGGTTTCTTTTCTTCTTTTATCGCTCTTTTTCCTGGAATCCTGTTACAACAATTCTGTTTTCATCACAGTACAACACAAAGGGCGCACTTAAAACTGGGTCCGGTTAAAAAAAACGAACGCTGGACTAGACAATCAGGACCAGACAGCGTGTGACCAAAAAGGAGTTAACAGTCCTGCAAGGGGTCAGTTTAACCCTTTAAAGCCTGATCCAAGAATAAAACAAAACAGAAAATTACTTTTTTTTTGTTTGAATTCATTATTTGGCCTTTTAACTAAATATGTAAAAAGAAAAATCAGAAATACATTTTTGATATTAATAATTTATTACTATGCGATAGTGTGTAGTCTTCTGCCCCCTGTTATCAGGTGTATCTGATTGTGTACAATAGGATTTTGAGCAAAGTTTTTACCATTAAATTATGCAAAAGGTGTCAGACAGAAAACATTCCAGAAACCATATGGATCAAATATGATACATTTGGCATTATAGGTTTAAGTGGGGGGGGGGGCGTAACTTGGTATTGCCCCTTTGCAGTGAACTTCAGGTTCATGCATTTACAAGCAAGAACTTCTTTTTTCATCCTCTTTTTTTAGTGAATTGCTCTATTTTGTGAAATCTCCCTTTTGTTCTTAAACGCTGTTGCTATTTCCCTCTTCTTGTCGGAGCAGTACCAGAAAAACAAAGAACTCTTAACAGTTCCAATTCCTAAGACTGTCGACAACCGAGATGTAGCTGAATCATCGCAAAATCATAAAGCTTCAAACCTTCAATAAGTGTTGGTGCAGCGAGGAGGGAGCCCAGGATTCTTATCTTTCTTGCATGTACATTGGAATATTTCTCATGTGGAAATATGGAATTCTAACAACATACACAGTACACAGACATCTTAGTGACAAAAACTGCAGTTTCTACCTGAGCTGTGGAAGTGTCGGGGGATATCTGGATAAACGTGCAGACGGCGTGGCTCAGTCTGCTTCCACTCGCTGTTTGACCCAAATAACAGACGAGGCTCCTTGTTATCTTAATATGAGAACTGTGTGTGCCTGTGTGCATGCAAAATAGTATCAGAAAGAACTCACTTTAAGCAGCTAACACACACACACACACACACTGTGGTGCCCTAACATTTCCTGACACATTCCCACACTGGATCACGCATTAAGACATTTTACAAATGTTCTAGACAGCCATTACATGTGGGGAAATGTTTCTGTATCGTAGTGTGACAGTAAAACACAGGACTCGGGGATTAATTGTGGCATAATGCAGTTTGTATTAGAGTCACATGTGAAAACATAACAATATAACTAACATACATACTGCTGAAGACACAAATCGTGGGTAACCTGACTGTAATTAGCTTTACTTAAAGAGCGGCCATTTTTTTAAAAAAGTTAATCGGACTGTGAGTTTGGTGGAGGTAAAAATGGCCGAGGTCTGGAAAAAGATTTTCTCTGTAGTGGGACACCGTGTGCTCATTGGCCAGTCGATTATCACTGGAAAATTTTGACTCAAGCCAGAACTAAAATAAGCAACTATGTTTGTAAGAAAAATAAATGGAATTCACATAAATGTATTGAACTTATAAGCAACTCCTTCACAAAAGAGATGCGTGGAATAATGTGTGAGGAGCAGCTGCACTTGTTGACTTATTATGCAATAGTTTTTTTTTGTTGTTTTTCTTTTTTGTCTCATTAAATACCATTGTGATCTAACATACAACATACTATCTGACACTAAGATCAAAATTGTATGTGACTGATTGAGAAATTTACCCCTTTTTGCCCAATTTAGAGGATTTTGTCCTATATAAATATAACTCAGAAAGGTAAGAATGGACGACAAAAAGATCAACAAAGCAAACATGGATATCTGGTAACGCACACACACTCGCTGAGCACATTTTACTCTGAATTTATGGATGTCTATCAGCTCTGTGTCAGGCAGATATTATTAAAAGGATTTCACTACAGAGGTTTGAATTGACAGCCCATAGAGAAAAGCTTTTGAAAAAAATCTCTTTCTAATCATCTCTTTTTTTCCGTTTGTTGCTTTTAAATTTGAACACGGCGCGGGTCATTGATTAGATATGGGAGCAGCGCATGATGCTGAATGGACATGATGGGAGGACAATATGAAAGTGGGTTTGTCACAATGGAAGCATCAATGAATTGACTAGCTTAGCCAAAACAGCCCAGAGCTCTCGGTTTAATTGGGAGGAAGCATCGGTCCGGGAACTTGATAAGAGCAAACTACAGCGGGATAATCAGACCAATTGTACCGGGAGTCAGTTACAATAATTAATACAGTGATAATAGGGCTGTGTTAGGAACGGTGGGGAATAGTTTTTTGCTGAGTATCTACTTGTCTGATGTAACTACTGAATTAAAGTAAGAGGTGTTTGGAGCTGGGTGTAAGTGTGGGGACATTAATGGAAGTTATTCGCTGGGTTCTGAAGACTTAAAGGTAGCTTTTGAAACTTTTATCGAATGAACAATTTCCACAAGAGGGCAGAGTCTCTCAAAATGGTTTCCATTCCAAATAATGAATAATTTATGCATTGTTGTTTTTTGTTTTCCCGACACCCCAGGTAACAGCAAGATAATAAAAATCAGACTCATTATACATTCTGTTACCCATTTGTTACTATTTGATGCTTTCATTTTAAATCATGAAGACAATTAGCCAATATCCAATAAGACAAACATAAAAATCTTATCCAAAGTCATATTTGACTTCTAGATCAGATTTGGATGGCACAATGTTTCCATGGTGCATGCTGCACAGACGATGAGTGATCAGTCTGACTGGCTCATACAAGCATCATTGTTCTTTTTTTTAAGCATCATATTCAAAAACTCAAAAGCATCCTCAATAAAAGACAACACAAAGAGACAATGGACTATACTGGTGATATTCTTGGATCATTGATATTCAGTGGAGTGTGACTAAATATTGGTAATTGTGTTAAAATTGTGATTGTGACCTGTCTGTTGTACTAAAATACTACGCAGCAATCGGAAACTACACACTTCAAATTGGATTTAGTTCTCTCAACTATTAAGCTCTCGAATCCAGCTCCAGTTGTATCTGTGAAAGTGTTTTTCTTTTTATTTAAAACCATAAAACTGTGCGGATAAATTCACTGCTAAAATGCTCAACTGCTTGCTTGGTGTGCGATAAGCATTGGGACCAATGGCCACACTCTCCAGCAAGCATTTCTAATTCAGGTGAGTGGAATAATGCACTTTCACAGAGAGAAAAATTTAACAAGAGGCAGGTGCACATAGTCTGTCGGAACATCAAATATATTTTCAGAAGATTCTTTAAAAAATGCAGCAACTAAAACCACATTCAGCCTCAACATTCCTGGAAATTCACTGTTGATCAATTGAGATAAGTGTTCAAAAAAGAGACTATATAAAAAGATGAAGGAAAGGCTATTTAAATAATAACAAGTATCATCTAAGAGATTCAGAGGAGAAAGAGAGCGAAAGCAAGAAATTAAAGAGAAGCCGCGGAAATCCCAGAGAGGGTAGAGGAGCCGCGGTGCTGTTGTTCACTTTGATTAACTCGAGAGAAAAAAGGTGCCGGAGGACTTTCCAAAATAGCTGCTTCTTATCAAAATCAACTACTGTGACTGTCACTCACCTGGCTGCTGTTTAGCGTTGCAAACTGAGGCGGTGGGGGCTTTATGGCTGTAATTGACAGGAGCGTTCAGGAGCACTTTTGTGATCGGGAGAATCTTTGAGTTAAGTGCTGTTTTTTTATATTCCATTAAGCCATTCAAGTGACACTGGTATTAAAAAAAAGTTGATGAATGAATGATTGGAGGGACAAAGAAACACTGAACCAGGAGAGCTGGGGACGGTGAGCACTGGTAAAGGAACTAACCTGGCCCTTTAATTCAACCTTTTTCTGTTTATCTTATTGATTCTGATATATTTATCAATTTCATGGATTCAGTTTGGAAGTATCTAGTCACATACATGTTCATTTGTCATTGAATAACATTATTGATATGGCTCTGCTCTGTAATTAATATTTAACCTGTTGCTTTTATTTCCTCATATGGTCCAACATTTTTAACATATTGTCCAAAATGTTTTGCTTTTTGGGATTTCGATGAATTTGGCTTCCAGTAATTTGTCATCAATTAGCCTTCCTGTGGTAACGTTAGGTGTTGTGTTAAAAAAAAAACAAGAAAAAAGGCAACTTTATACTTGCTAAGTCAGGGGACAACATTTCTCAAAGTGAGTTTTGTTGTCATGCATTGTTTTTTTAAGAGTTTGTGTCTCTGACACAAAACAACACATGTAGCACAAGAACATTTTTATAATGGGTTTTGTTTCAAAGCTGTGGGCAGAACGATAAAAAGGGTTTTTCCTGAGTCCTCATTTTAATTCCTCCCCACAGATGTCAAGGCTTTGCACTCGTGCTTCAAGTCAGCCCCCCGAACTTATTCTATACTGGACTGATTTTTCTCATTTGCCTCTCTCTGGTCAGTCACTGAGTCTTATGTGTGTTTATCTTCTTTTCCATTCTGTTTCTGAAGAAGCCAAGAGTTTAGACATTTGTCATCTGGCTTTAAACGAAGCCCGTACCGACGCAAATGAATTTGTGGGTCATGCTTTGAACTGAAGAAATCTACATTCCTGTAGAAAACTATTCAAAGCATTTTATGCTTCGACAAACTCCTTCAGATCAGGTTTCTGACTGTCCTTTCCAGCAGACCAAAACCTGTTATCTTTCGTGTGCTTTTAGCATTAAAAAAAACAACAAAAAAAAACAGAGAAAGCAGCTTTGTGATTGGCTCGTTTAATGGGAAGCATTGACGCCTTGACCTTTCACGGCTACAGGTCGGAAAAGTCTCTGGCTGAGCAGAAATCGATGGCGTGACTTCATCAATGGATTTTGTGTCATCTGGTTGAACTGCCTGACAGTTTGAGGCAAACTTCGGTTGATTTGCATGCGGATGTCGAGAAGAATCCTACGTGTTCTCGGACGTTTTTGTCACACGGTTAAAAACAGCTAAAACATTGATCTAATGACTGTACAAGGACGGTCAGAGGAAGTGTGATAAGAATTTAGATTTCCCAGTTGGTAATGTCGGTAGAAGTTCATCTCTATTTTATTAGTTTTGATGTCGCAACAAACTTTCTTCAGTTTGCCACTAATGGTTGTACAGAAAATATTACACGTGGGTGTGAGAGATATGTGAACGCGTGGAGGGGAAGGACGGTGAGATGAAGACTTTTGGGGAAATGAGTCATTACGGTTCTCTTGAGAAATGATTCCAGTAATGGATACAACAGCGTCAGGCCTGGTTTGTATCTGTTGAGGAGAGCCAGAGGGCCGAGGCCCTTCAAATTGCTAATCAAAGCCGGCCGTGAAGACTGACAGCTATTCTCACCGGGTGTCTGCGTTAGACCTCACTCACCTCCACCAGCGACCGTGTGTGGAGCTGTAACAGCCCCAGATGAAGCTGGATATTTGCATCGCCTTTGATTTGGAAAAGGTCAACGCTGACAGGGCGATCCAAAGGGGACTGAGCAGAAACACACACACGCACACACACACGGTACTTTGATTGGTAACCATACTTTTACTCTCATTGCCCTCTTTGTCTGATATCTGAATAAGCAACAACTGATATGCCCCGTTTCTTTTTTTTCTTTTGTACTTTTCAATTCCCAAATTCCACATACTTACTTTGACTGGCACTCATTTAGCTAGTCATTATTATCTTACGGACTCTATTTACTCCAGAGGTTTTGTTCTTTGTAGTCCTTCTCTTTTCAAATGACAGCTGGATTAGGCATCATACCCCCTGTGACCCTAAATTGTAATAAGAGATTATAGAAAATGGATGGATAGATGAATTTCCCTTCTTTTTCTTGTTGCTGTATGTGTGTACGACACTTTTGTTTGAACTCTGTTCTCACTGGTCAGTCTGAACGTGACTCTTCAGCAACACACCTGGAAGAAAAACTTCTAATTTAGAGAGAAAAGCCTCATTACAATTGAAAATATGAATTCTGGTGAAGTTACAAAGAGTTATGTGCGTGAATAAGCCTGTTTCTCTGTTTGAAAAGGAAGACTCCAAAAGGTGGGTTCACTGTGCCCGGGTGAAATCAGTTACAATGGTACGTATTGGTCAGGGGACGTTTTCAATAGCAGTGCCATGTTCGGATTCAGGCCCCCTGGGCTCTGCTGCCCTCTTTGTCTTTGCTTTTCTAATTGGCTGACTGAATGCAGCCAAACAGTTAAAAGCCAATAACTAATCTTTCGAATAACTTGCTGTGACATCGTTTAACTGACCGCACGTAAACTATAAGGAGATATGGTGTGTTTTGATAACCCTATGTTCTGTTGTGTGTTCCACCATACGGCTGATGACAGGAACAGTCCTGAGAGGTGGCTGTCCCAGAATGTGAAAAGGATGTGAATATGAATTAGTTAATATGCATGGACAAGATTTTTTTAATGACCGGATTAAAAGGAATTCGTTTGCACTTTCCCCATTAAACTGTACACAGTCATGAAGACCTCACTTAAAATATTTAACATTATTGGTTGATGATTTTATTTGAATGTGACTTTGTCCCATAGCTTTTTCTCAAGTGCTGATGTTATTTGACCCCAAAAAAGAATCATATAAATTAATCTCTGATAAAATAAAAAACTTTGAAACACCCATTCATCCTTTCAAATGAATTCTTCAAGGTTCAGGGAGCATTCAATTAGGGGAAATCGTTGCCAGAATTGTCACATCCAAGGGTGTCAACTCAAGCCATCAGATTATTTTTTTTATTAGAATTATTTTGTTGATTAAAACATTCATTCATTAAAGTGGACACGACACAATTATTTCAAATCATAATACTCAAGAATAAAAGAAGAAACTTTGGCACTACATATTGCAGATAAAGGATACTTACAACACACCCCTGCAGGTTTAAAACAGAATTGGATCCAGAAAATTGGAGCATCCGTCCAACAAAAATTACATTTGGTCATAAATTACATTGAATATAAATGTAATTTTAGAAGTGTATCTTCATGAATAGATTCTTATGTATAAGAGAGAGTATGAAAAAAAAGAACCAACACCATCTAGTTGACCACAATAAGACTCAAGGGTTGAAACAAAATGTCTATGTATTTCAGTGAGTTAGAGCGTTAAGTGGTGCAGATGTGGTTGGTGGAGTAAAATGCCAGTTAAAAACATGTGCCCCAAGAATTAAGGCAAGGCTGGTAACACACCCTACTGTTACCTGAGACTCAAGTGCAGATATCTTCTCTTTGTTCCTAAAAAGCAAAGCGTACAGGAGGAAGATGTAAACTACAGTCGCTTGATGAAACAACTCTGTGTTTCTGAGTGGTTACAGAGACTGTGAATGGATACTCTACAGTTGTTCTGCTAAAAAAATTATCTTATCTACACCAAGTCCTCTTAGCCTCTCTATCTGCCTTTTAACTTTCATTGTACCCATGATGGGCTACATTAATGTATCCTCCATTAGACTAAAACTAGAAGATTTAGTGTTAAAATGGCCTTTATTTCTAGCAATGGACGGTTTAAAGCCACTGTTCCGGGTATTGTTCATAAAACTGTAGTCTTTGAAATGTAAGAAACCAAACCAAACATTTTCATAACTGTGCCACACTGGGAAAAACAAAGAATTCTGCCATCCAGTGTGTATAATAACCAAGTACAAATAGGAAGTCTTGGGAATAGGAGTTAGTCTACTAGATAAAATTAGATCCTTTTCATGAAAACACGCGAATGCCTTTTCCTTTCTTTTCAGATTTGGCAGGAATAACATGTCCGTTTAGAACAGAAAATAAGACAACATTAAGTTATGGTACATTCAAACAGCGTAGTTTGACAAGAAGCTGTTGGGTTTGGGTCCTCTCCCAATAATGGAATGCGACACTACAACCAAAACACTATGAACGACAAGCGGCAATGTGTCATCTCCAATGCTTTCATTAAAACATCTGACAATGTAAGACCGTAAACGTTTTATTGGAATAAGTCTCCAGGCAACAAAAACAGAGAGGGAGAGAAAGAGAAACGTGGGTGACAAAAAATTGTGACAAAAATGTTTCATGTCTAGTAGAAACAGCATCAAATCCTGCTGCCCCAAGGAGCACAATGAAGTGAAAAACATTCTCTGGTCAAAATGTGGTGTCCTGAATGTCTTCCACGGCTAACTCAGAGTGAGTCTGTCAGATATTTTGCTGTGCTCTTGTGTGGCTGTGGCTCTAAAGCCTTCAGTCCTGCAGCATCGGAAACTTCAGAAACACTCATTAGCTTAGCACTCTGAACTCACAATGTGGGCTGAAAGGGGTAAACACACACGCGCCCATCTACATATGCAAATACAGACTGTATATGCAGAGAAGATAGAGAGGATTGACAGCTGACGCCTCAAAATAAGCATTTATGCCATAGTCAGAGAGATAAGAGGATAAAGCGCACGCACTTCATACATAAACTTCTCTGGGAATCAGCATTCCCACAACAGTAAGTAACAGCAAGTCATTTCCATCTCAGTTCCGACCAAATTTAGCTTCTGTACACATGACTACACAAATGCACACAATGTACCCCAGTGAACCATAAAACTGCTCCGTCACGAGGTAAATTTGACTTATAGCGAACTTTTAAAGCTCTAAGGAGTATTTTCTGTTGATACTGGTAGAATGTGGCCTGGTGAGACCTGAACAAAGAGCAAGCCTCAAAAGGAAGGAGTGCAGAGTCCACCATGTGCCCCGGACCACTCACAAAGACAAAAAGTTAGGGTTAAGGTTAGGGTCAGCTATTAGAGTCCTCTCCTGCGGAACCAGGTTCCAGTTTGGGTTCGGGACCCATTTAAGTGTAGGCTTAAGAGTTTCCTTTTTGATGGAGCTTATAGTTAGGGATGGCTTAGGTGAGTCCACCCTTAGTTATGTTGCCATAGGCCTAGACTGCCGGGGGGATTTCCCATAATTATTCCTACTCGACACCCTCTGCTACAACTACAACCACTTTTCCTAGTCCTATTGCTAGTATTACTGTTATCATTATCATTCCTCCAGCTCTGTGTTTCCCAACGGCTGTGCTCTGTTTCTCTCCTTCAGGCGCCCTCATAGGCGCAAGCTCATATCATAGAGAACCCAAATGTCAGTCCTGTGACCTCTCCAGAGGCTCCCATGCTGCTTTTGAGGGCCCCAGAAAGCAAGCCCAGGTTCCTGGACCAGGCAGTAGGCGCCCCCCCTTAAAATTTCTATAGAATTTTTCAAGTCAACATTACTATCAATATCTGTACCCTCTTCCATTCAGTCTATAGTCTCTATCACTCTCTCTCTTTCTCTTGCCTTCTCTCTCTCTCTCTTTCTCATGCCCTCTCTCTCTCTCTCTCTCTCTGTCTCACCCCCAACCGGTCGGGGCAGATGGCCGCCCACCCTGAGCCATGTTTCTGCTCAAGGCTTCTGCCTCTTAAAAGGAAGTTTTTCCTTGCCTGTGTCGCCTAGTGCTTGCTTTTGATGGGAATTGTTGGGCTTCTGTAAATAACTTCAGAGTACAGTCTGACCTGCTCTTCTTGGAAAGCGCTGTGAGATAGCTGTGATTTGGCACTATATAAATAAAATGGAATTTTTATTAAATGTTTTTTAACAAATTTAATTGATATCTTCCTTTTGAAAAAGCCTATACCTCAGATGTCCTATTTTTATTCCATTCTTTTAAAAAAAAACATTCTCAAGTTCTCAACTTCTTAGATCAGCATAAGCTGGTGTTAAAGTTTGAATTTCAAAGTGATTTGGGGTTTTTATCCTTCATTTAGTTTAGTTTAGTGTATGAAGTTTGGGAGACTTGGACAGTTCCACGAATCCGAACACAAGCCCTTAGCGTCACTCCATACTGACACATATATTTGTTTTGATGTGGATATGTGACATTACACCCTATAAGCAAAGATCGATAGACTAATGTTTTTAATCAATTAACTTCCTGTTTGTGGCGCGTGACCCGTCTGCCCCAGACGAGGCCTGACCTCGTAACCCCCGTACCGTTTCAGAGCAGTTTGTAGTTTTAGTTTACATCATACGGTTGCATGCTCTTGGGATACCCATTAGCTTGTTTGTATTGTTTTCCAGAATGCTGACATAATCATTGTTCACATGCTCCTACAACTCTTTCAACATTTACAATTTCCGGTCAATGAGGAGTAAAAATGAGAGAAGGGATTTCATTCACAGATCTGATCACAAATCCCGATCGGACAGCTTCATTTTTACATTGACAGAAGCCTGAAAAGCTTGACTGAGCAGTTACGTGTCATAATTGTTCCTTTTGCTTCTTTTTGCAGCCAGAGAAGCAGCAGTAGGCATTTTTTTTATAAGACTACAATGAAGAGCTCATCTGTGAGGGCACATAAAAAGGAAGTGATGCTTCGATCGGATCAATTAATGGGGAATGGACCTGGCTAGCTGTGAATAACCCCTGATCTTTGAACTCTTTTTGCCTGCATTGCTATTATCGACCGGCACAGCCGCTAGGATGAAGCTGTGTCAGTTACCTGGAAATATCAGGACACATCGTGACCGTCTTTCATGAGATGGAAAAATGTACAAGAGCACAGAGTCACCTACTAACTTTTTTCTCTGACCAGTAGCCTGTAAAAACTGCCCCATCCATCCATCCATCCATCCATCCATCCATCCATCCATCCCTCCACTTCACAAGCTCACAACACAGATAATAACAGCGTTCTAAGTCTTGTTTTTGTTACACTCATGTCATGTGACTCATATGGCCAGTCACTAATAACACAAGCGAAGAAACGTGTGAAAAACCAAGGTCAGCCGAGATTTGCCTGCGAGACGGATGGCCTCACGCTCAACTCCTGAATGTTCTGCCATACGTTGATGCCGAGTTGATGATGCCCCGTACAACTCTACCCGTTTGACCACTTCCACTCTGTGGCGTGGTCATTGTTTTTAAGAAAGACGAAGCATTCCGATCTGGATTCTTACTTGCTGGTATGCCATTAGACATCAGTGTAGAATAATGGCCATAACCCTATCGATAATGAAGACCATTGCTGATTTCTCTTCTTCCACCAGAGCTCCCAAAGCACCTGCTTTCATAGAGGTGTCGGTTATTCAAGTGTATCTGTGTTAGCCCGATTCTTTAGTTGGAAGCCTGAGAATAAACCAGAGTAGATCAAGAGTACAAATATGACATTTATTGGTCACAAGCAAAGTAAATCAGCGCTTGGAGGATCTCAGTTGGAAAGAGCCTCAATTTGGTCAATTATCCTCTGGGCCAGGCCTCGAAAAGGGAGTGCTATCGGACAGTTTACTCTGACATGAACAGGCCAGAAGCTCCTAATTCATGCAGGTTTCGGTGGAATGTGATAAGAAAGTGTGTGTGTAAATGTGGACCTTGAAGACGTGTATCTACTGTAACAGAGGGAGGAGGAGGAGGACTAGTCACAGCCAGAGAGTTTAACCCAAAAGTATAATTATAAAAGGAATCATATAAATCTAAAAGGGAATAAGACAGTCAGTCATTTACATGGATTAAGTTATAAAATACTGTGCTCAAGTGAGTAATTATAGCCCAATTCTAACATCTGATTCGCTGAACCTAGCAGCTACTTACCCTCCACGTGGACAGTCCCCACACATTTTGGCTTATATGTCCTTGAATAAATGGCGCTATAATGGTCATGTGTTGATGATGATCTGATTTGCTGTGTCAGTTTTCCCGGGATGTTCATCGGTTAACTCGCCACACAGGAAGTGGGAACGCCATCTGCCGCTGTTATTGCAACTTGTTCTGTCAGTCGATAATTGTTGTGTCCAAAGTGGTGTGCCGACTAGCTAAGTGCCTTTGCCTTGCCCGCGGCCACACCTCAAGCTTAGCTAAAAATATATACGTTAAGTAACAGCGTCCTTTCATTTTTCCACAAAACAGGGGAAAGTTATATTCAAGGATTGGCTTGTTACCTAATTCTATTAGGTTTGTGGCTAAAACCTACCAGCCAGGATTACTCTGTCAGTTTGCTTTAAATAAAATCAGGCCATTTTGCACGTAGCCTTACAGTGGCAGATTATCTACCCATTGTAAAGGTTTAAAGTTCACTCCGCCGTCCCACCTCTCTTCTTTTATTTCTCATGATCCCTTGAGCAGATCAGCATCAAAGCCTCGCCTGGATCAACTCATTAAGGGTTTTTCCTCTGATCACAACCCCGGCATTGCTCTGCAGCTTCAACCGGAGTACTCTGGGGTCTCTTTCATGCACACACCCTCATGGCATTTACACACACACATCTGCATAAGGAGATGGAAGCCTCAGATGGGATTCATAAGACACGTTTAAGCTGAAAAGGGTCTGCTACTCAAACCAAGACCTTGGCTTTTATCTGCTCAGCCCACATACTGTGAAACGTAGGCATGTAAATGAATTTAGTTATCTGCATCAACCTTTTCTTCTTCAGCCGAGAGGAAAAAGAACCCAGAGTATGGGTATGCGCCTCCTGGTTTTTAAATAGCAGCAAGAGCTTGAAAGATCCCTTGTTTTTGAGACATTTACCCTCCCTGTGAGACATAATGTAGCTGAAATGTGTGGCGAGATCCACAAGAGTTGCTCTTCAAGAATAGATTACCAGGGCCGCATTAATAGCCTTGGAAAGAGCGGTGAGCATTAAAAAAATGAAAAATGTTAGATGACTTTGAATTAAGATTTTTCTTTGGGTTCGCCTCATAACAAGAGGGTTCTAATCCCCAGAGCGCGGGGGCTTTTCCAAGTGGAGAATGCAAGTTCTGAGTGGGTTCTCTCCAGGTACAAAAGCAGTAGTGTTAGGTTCATTACAGCCTGTAGGAGTGAGTGTGTGTGGTTGTTTGTCTCTGTGTGGCACTGTGATGCATCCTATCCAGGGTTTACCCTGCCACTCAATGACAGCTGGGATAGGCTACAGCCCCGAGGAATAAGCAATATAGACAATGGATGGCTGGATTTTTCTTTGGTTACATTTTGTTAATAGCCTTTTTTGTCCTTTGTCTCAGGTCTCAGACTTAGTTTGAGATTAGTTTAGCAACCAGTTAGACACTGAAAGCTGATTCTTGCTCGGTCAATATGCATATAATTTATTATCTGCATCTAAAAAGGTGCAAAACAAGGTTTTCAACCTCTTTAACCTGCAACTTTTCTCCCAATTGGTGGAAACTAGTCGAGCAGAAAGAGAAGGCTCTTTGATTCAGCATCATCATGCAGTCAGCATTACGTGAGAATTGCTGTAGACGGCCAACATCAATGAAACCACGGATGCCAGAACCCTTTGAATTTTCCGCAAATAGCCAAACACCATCTCTGTTCATCAGCAAGAAGAGGAGAAATTCATTGTTTTACAAAGCCCTGACCAGAAGCTGCCACCGACGCGTGCTAATGTTTGGGATTAGCTTTTTTGTCACACAAAGTCTACGCATCAATATTTATTCAAGCTTTAAAGTTATCCGATGAAATATTCACCACATTTGGGACATTCGAAATGTCTCTAAAGGGGCCTCTGTTGATCTGCTAAATGAGAGACCTGCCGGTGCTTTGGGTATCTAGCTCAAAGTGAACATTAAATCAAACCCAGATTGTGCAGAATGCATGTGTGATCTATCTATTTACACATGCACATAGACACACAAATACCTTTTTTGTACGTCTATGCAGTGCAACACAGAAACTGAACATCCACTCATTTGTTTGGATGAACCTTTGTTTTCAGATAGTGGTTTAATACTCCGTGATGTTTTTATGCAATACATTTATGCCCGAAAAGAGGATTGCTTTAGAATAGCTGTGCTTGATAATTAACCATTACAATAATGTAACAATAAGGTTTCAAACAGGAAATAAACAACAACCTGAGTCCTCTAAATGTGCAGATTTGTGCAGAACGGCACACGTGCAGCTGCTTGTTTGAGTTGTTGAGAAAGTATTGAGTGAAGTTACCAGTAACCATCGAACACACTGCTTTTGGTGCACATGTACACACAAACAGCAAGTCCACAACAGATTACTTAGATTTGATGATCTAATTCTAATTTTAACCTTTGTTTATCTCATTCTAATTATGTAACCTAAATTGTATCCATGGTTAGAAAATTCCCCAAAACTGCAAAAGCCAATCAGGTTTTAGATTTTTCCTTTCTGATTAGCTCTTCCCTCAGTCTTCTATCCTGTATCTCTCTCATTTCACTTTGATTGACTCTCACTTGCCACTATTTTCCTCATACTTCCAACTCTAAACCAATCTTTTCCATTCCCTCTTTGGTCCTTAGCCAGCCATTCCCCCTCCGGTGTCCCACCTCCCGTTCACTTCCTTCCTAACTCTCCTTTCTTTCTTTTCTGCCGGCCTCCCCTTTACTGCCCTACATTTCCTCTATTCTTTTCATTCTTTCCGTTCTCTCTCTCGCTCTGCTTTCCAGTGTGCAGTACAGTGAGAATAGGGGGTGGAAAGTGCAGGAAGAGTCGCCTTTTTTTATACAGTGACAGGACATAAAAATTAGCATAGAGCAAACCAAAAAGCCTCTTGTCAGTCTATCTTATAATTCCATTAAAATGTACACATGTGACATTTTAGTAAGAGAAAAGCCTTTTACACTTGGTCTCAGTGGTGGAAGCCATGTCTGAAAATCAGAGACAGAAAGATTGTACACAAGCAAATTTAAAAAAAAAAAATTGGAAAAAGTATTTGGTCTTGGTCGTTGCAGCAGTGTTAGTCTAAGCTTTTCGACTTATCATTTAGACAATTTCCTGACTTTGACCCTAACCCTAAACGAGCATGTTATATAAACCGTTTGGATGAGGGAAAATGCAGGATAAAGATACCTCTGTTCAATATGGGTGCAAAAAGGCCGGGTTGGTTTGTTTGCTAGCGTGTGTGTGTGAGACGAGCAGGGATTTAAGGAAAGATAAGTAGATGATGAGCAGGAGTATCTGCAGATGATGTCGGCTTTTGGAAGCCGTGGAAAAATAACACGCATACACATGCACAAGCACCCACACATACACAAAGGGGCAGCAATTAAAAAAAGATTTGGATCCTGTGCTAAATTTATGCATGAAATGAAACACACAATTGGAAAATCTCTCAAACCCGATATTTTTTTTCCCGCAATTTATCACAGCAGACATGTTAAATACGAATGGGACATTTTTACCATTCTGTTTCGGATATCCGCTCCTAATGAATGAATTCGATGGCAGAAACATCTCCCGAAATAACTGGGACATGAGCATGTTAACCAGCCTTTCATCATTCCATCACACGGACTCCACCATGTTGTGATAGACGCTGTATACAATTTTTTGAGCTTATCCTACCCAAAGATGTGGAGCCTTCCAGGAAAAGCTGTCATCCGGATTGAATATTTGTCACTCTGGAATCTACATACCTTTTTGCATTTCCAATTTTATACCCAGAACATCAGAGATGTTGGCTTTTGAAGTGAGCGCTAACAAGCCAGTATGGGCCCTTTCCCCTTTAGCCTTGAAGGCACACTGTCCACTGTTTTTTATCTATTATGATCTGACCACAGAATGAGAAGTAGTTGAGGGAGGGAGGGAGGAGGAGGAGGTGGGGGGGGTACCACAACTCCTCTGGATCGAGGTCTCCCTCCGGCACGGGAGAGCTCTAAGCTAAATTTGTGGATGGCACAACGAGCTGTGTTCAGAGTTGGGATTTCTGAGCAAAAAGGGTTCCATGAACTAATGCAGCGAGTTTCATGACAGAATCCAGCCTGTTTTTCTAATGCAACGCCGCCTGAGGGCGGGAAGATAATGGGCATCCAGGATGGCTTTTCAGCAGGACAAGGAGGAGATAGTTTTAACAGGCGAATTTGTGCTACATAGCAGAATGTCTTGATGGCTAAATATGCAATCCTCATCTCATAAATGCATCATCCCACGTTGTCAGAACTGACTCAGCAGCTCAGAGTGATGAGACAAAAAGAAAGGGATTACTGTTTGTAAGAGCTCTGCTGGGGTTGCTACGGGTTCTGTGAGTGGGATACACGTGTACTCAATCTCTACCCTAGGGCCTGATTACTAAAACGGCACTAACCGAACCGGCGTCACAGCTGTGGCGTTTGAGTGTGTGAGCGTTTGAAAAAATCACCATCATTCAGTGTGTTACAGCCGGAAACAGCCTTTTGGCATTAACAAAGGTGGAAAGCAACAACTCCTGAGCTGGACTTTTTCACATCTAGTACCAGCTCAGTGACGCTGAACACTGTGACGGATGGTTTCTGCCTAGTTTTGGATGTGGAATTTATCTTGACTGTGCTAGTCTATAACTTCCCTGAATAACTACTCTATTTCAGAAATATCCCCCAAATTTGTTTAAAAGTACGATGAGAAATAAATCAAAACAATACGATGAAACTTTGATGGTTCGCCCTTCGGCCGGAGGATAGTGTGCACTGAACTCAGCAGTTTCAGTCTTTTCCTTTGAAAAAGGATCCGTCTCTTTGATCTGATGAGAATAGATGTACAATGAAGTTGTGGCTCTTAGGGATTCCCGGTGCTGATGAGCAGCCATGCACACAGATCCTCACATGAACATGAACATGACATGAACAATCAGTCTATTCAGCTTGTAGGGAGCAAAATGAGATAAATTAGAAACAAAGAGTAAACATAATATACCCAGTTATAAAGGAATTCTAAGTTTATTTACATTTTCGCACTTGTGGTCCTCCATCATCATAAAGCCTTGTTTGTTCAATGCAGAGTAAGTGTAAGATTTTATCTTCTATTTGTTGGAATTCCAATTATTAATAATACGTATTTGATGGGCTCACAAGCTTGTAAACTTGTTAACCTTATTCTTCACCTTCTTAGCCAAATATAATGATAATATTTATCCCGAGGCATCGTTAGATACATTTTCCCCTGGACTTAGACGTGTGAACACACACACAACCTAGTGACTCAGTTTCATCTGACATTTGAGGTTTTTCTCTCCTCTTCTCATTCTTTCCCATTTTCTCTCTTCCTTCCTCTCTCCTCCCAGGCTCAGTTCCTGCGGAGATGATCGGAGATGCAGCTGGATGTAACCACCCCACACACACACACACACACACACACTGACACACACACGCGCTCAATCACCTCCCTCTGTTTTTTTCCTCCGTCTATCTGGCACTGTTGAGCGGCAAACAGAGGCAGAGACATCATTCAGTTCCCCAACCGTCGCAGCACAGGGCGCAGCCACACACTCTCTCCTACTTTTGCTCATCCCCACACACACTCACACACACATGCACAGCACAAAGAGACGTGCGCAGCGGACAATCCCAACAGTTGTGGAGGGGACCCTCACTTGGCAGCTCTGAGGAAGCCACGGCATTAAGAGAAAACTGGGAATAAGACACAAAAAGTGACAGGAAACGGGGATAAGAGGAGTTTGCGCTTGCCGGATAACACAGATCGAGCCCACAGCTGGGATGGAGAACACATGAGGCTGTGAGAGATCTGAGAGGACATGCTCTGGAATAATGCTGCTGAGTAAAGTTTGTGGACATTTCCAAAAGGGATTTTTATTTGCCGTTTAACTTTGGAAAGGACCTGTAAATAGTTCACTGTGCAGACAGGAAAGGAGAAAAAGGTGAGATCGCTCATTCAAAACCAATGAGATGTATCTTAAATCTGTTCACTGCATTTCTGTTTTTGTTTGCTTGCTTTTATTTCCTAAACCTAAGTGTATAAATATAAGTAATAATCACAGATAGGTGATTATCTTTTTTTTTCACTATACAATTCTTCCAACTGTGATTCCAACTGACTTATTTTGAAAGCTCTCTGCCCTCTTTTTTGTCATTGATTCCATAAGCATTTAGGATCAATGCACTAGTCATGTGCACATGTAGGAACATGCAGCAGATCTCTTTGCCTCTGACTCACTGTTGCATCATCAAATACTTCTGCAAAGTTACTTTATGATGCCATCTCAGGGCGTGTTGTTGTTTGTTGAGGCACCGTAATGAAAAAATCCAGCTTTTTTTTTGCTTGATGTTTGTGGGGTATTTAAACACCTAAATGTCATTTTTCCTTGTCGGTGACCTTTTGTCTGTCTATGAGGCTCTGTCCGTCGCTCTCTGAAATGTCACCTTTCTGTTTGAAGCTGTTGCAGGTGGGGGCGATGGGAAAAAAGAGCTTTTCCAGAAGCATGGCCGCCACGCAACCTTTGCCCCGTCGCTTTTCCCTCCTCCTCTTGTCCCTCCTCGCGTCCGGCCCGGTCCTGGCCCAGGACGCGTCGGTGGCCAGCGTGACGGCGGGCGAGGGCGACTCGTACGTGGTCCCCACCATGCTCACCAACCGGACGTCCGGCGGCTACGAGGAGGCCACTCGGAGCAGCCCCCCGGAGACGGGGCTGTCCACCCCCAACAGCGGCGGGGACGCCGACGACGAGGACTCCCCGCCGTCCGGCGGCACGCGCTGCCAGGGCTACTACGACGTGATGGGCCAGTGGGACCCGCCGTTCAACTGCAACGCCGGCGTGTTCCTGTACTGCTGCGGCACGTGCTTCTACCGCTTCTGCTGCCAGTTCCGCCAGCAGAGGCTGGACCAGAACATCTGCTCCAACTACGACTCGCCCATCTGGGCCAACACGGGCAAGCCCGTGGCCACCATCACCGAGGGCCAGGGGGACCAGAACCGGGACCGCACGCACCTCATCGTCTACATCATCTGCGGCGTGGTCGCCGTCATGGTGCTGGTGGGCATCTTCACCAAACTGGCTGTGGAGAAGACCCGTGGAGGAAGCAGCGGAGGAGGAGGAGGAGGAGGAGTCCCTCAGACGGACCTCAACACCAGGTGAGGAGACGGGCGTGTGTGCACGTGTGTTTGTTCGCGCGTGTGTGTGTGTGCGTGGAGGAACGTAGCTTCGCTGGCATTTTCCTGTAGACCGTAGACATGAGCAAAGAGGCGGTTAGACGGCTGGATGCACATTTGTGTTGGCATGCGTCTGTGTGTGTGTGTATTTGCATGTGTTTTCTGATGTTGGAACGTTGGAAATTCTGACCTTACGTCTAAAGTGACCAAAAAGTCAGTCAAAGACAGGCTTTCAAGGGGGCAGATTCTGGTATTGGAAGCAAACCATCCCAGTTTGGAATTTACAACTTCCAACTTTTAGTGTGTGTAGGCCCAGTTTCATGTGTGCATGTGTGTGTGTATGTTAAACCTAGAGGTGAAACTAGAATGCTTTTCATTCATTCATTCATTTATTCATTCATTTATTCGTTCATAATCATGGAAATGGTGCCCAACAACAAGAACAACAACAACAAACAGTTGTAGGAAACACAGACCAACCATTAGGTCAGAATGACTGAGATGTTCGGATAAATGTGAGAAGCATTGTTCGTTGTTGCTTTGTGGGGCAGTGATGAGGTGTCTGTGCATGCAGTAAATGAGACAAATCTCAAAGTACAAGCTGATGTGTTGTCCTGTTCATATATATATATATATACATAATCATCATGCTCTTCTTTTGCTCATCTCATCTCATCATTTTCTAATTGTGCATTTTTTTTCTTTGTGATCTTTGTTTGTGCCTCTCTTTGTTTCTTTGTCGTTCATCTACTTTTTTGTATATCATCCTCGCTTTGTACCATTTGCTTTGCTTGTAAGCATGACGACAATTTGAAATAAACGCAACAAATGTGCAAAAGAGAAACCGACCGAACCATTTTTCCTGTAGTAAAGCACTCTTAAAGAACATCTCTGGGCTTCTGTGTGAGAGTTCCTCCCTTACACTTTGTTTCCGGTTCTGCAAATTCACTTTTACTTCGGTCACTTTTGTATTGAGAATTGAAATAGTTATGAGGCTCAGCATGTCAGTCAAACATGTGTGAATCAAAGCATTGACAAAAAAAACTGTAAAAGCATGCACAATACATACAAAACTTACACACACATACTGAATTTGGGGTGAATACACATCCAGAGTTAAACCTGCCTGCTTGAATTGTTGCAGAGTATTTTTGTTATCACTCTCATCTTATTAATTATTATTTATTCATGGCATTTTCTCCTAAACCACAAAGCTTGTTATTTTTGGTTCACTCTCCAAGTGCCCTTCCTCTTCTCCAGCTCCTCTTTTTCCTTAATTTGTCCTCCTTATCTCTTCCACGGCTCTCAACATTAAACATCTGAGGCATGAGCCGTTTTCATTCCCATCTCTCCTGCATTTCCACTTCTTCACCTGCTTCCTGCCTGATTTTGGTCACGGTTGCACGATTTACTGAGCTCTCTCCCACCCAAAAACCCTCACCGAGCTGCAGCTCTGCATGTGAAGCCCCCCTTTTTACCTGAACGGCCAATCCTCACTGAAAATAGAACCGTCCTGCCCGCATAAACGTCTCCACAGATTACAGCTCCTCCTTGAGATGAAATGAATTTCATCGAGATTAGGGCTTTAGCATTTCGGGACGGCTCTCCCCTTCACACTTGTTCTGCGATTTGCCCGCTGACACAAATCCCCTCGTCCAAAAGTGAGCGCCCAACAAAGATCTCATGTACTGCACCCACTTCCCGAGGTGAAATCCGTGATTAAGAAAATAAACCCGTGCCCAATTTAGAGCCGAGATAAAAAAAAAAGAAACAAGACGAAAGTACATTTTTGCACATATTTAGCACTTCTTCTCCTTCGCACCTCCTTTTTCCTCTCTCTCAACATCCTACGAGCACAGGGTGATCAACACTTTGATACCCCACCTGTTTTCTCAAATCCACTTCGAAGTTAAAACCCAAGCTGATCATCAGCAGTTGTGCTTCTTCTTTTCCTGCACTTGTTCCAACCGATCTGACTCCGGCGAGAAATGGAGAAATGGAGAGCGACGCCTTAGGTCGCTGGTGTCAGGTCTAATGAAAACGCCTCGACTGTAGAGTTACTGGCTTTGCACCAGAAGAGTAAACAAACACCGGTGACCTTCCGTGATCTCACACACACACACTCGCGGGGACTCATAGTACAATTATCTGCCGGAATGATAGCGGTGGCATTTAGGTTGCGTGTGAGGGTGGTTCGGATCAGCCCGGCGAGAGGGCCGGATGGCCGACCAATAGCAATGCAACACACACCTGACAAGTGTACCAGGACCAGCGCGGTGGCAGGAGAGGTCACAAGCTTCAAACAGGATGTGTGTGTGTGTGTTTGTGTGTGTGTGTCTGTGAATGTGGGCATGGACAAATGCGTGCAAGCGTGTGCGTGTTTGGCTTTTATTTTTACCTTCAATCTCCAACTATGAAGCCAAAACAAGTCGAGCAGAATTGTCTTACCTTTCAAGAAAAAGTGATGTTTTCCTTTTTAGAATATCTCGACTACGAATTCTAACAGCAGACCAACGTCATTTGCGATTTTCATGGTCACGAAATATGGTGAACACAACCCCTCAGATTCCTCTTTATCCTAAATGTTTTTGTTTTTTTACGTGCAGAGTTTTGCTCCACATTCAACGCCACACGTGCATCGATTTACTGTACATGTTTAACCGTTTAGCGTGCGATCAGTGAGGTTTTTAAGTGTGCGCGGTCGTAGTCTTTTTCCCCTCCCGTGTTATGCAACAAAGGACACAATCGCTTAAACACTTTGGTTGGTCTGGCCTGATTTAAGGCAGATAAAAGATAGATAAGCAATAATCAATACAGCATGGGTATACATATGGGCTGTCTGAATGCAACAAATGGGTTCACCCTCTCTGTCCTCCACAGTCATCGATCATAAAGGCGTGGGATTTTGTTTCAGGGTTTGTGTTCCAAAAGTATTTTTGGCTTTTTTTAAATGTGCTTTTTGAGAAGGTGTCCTGTCATTTCCTGTCAATTAAAATGGTTTCCCACAGTAGTAAACAATCATTTATGTTGGTTCTACCTTCTAATAACAGATGTCTTTTAGTGAATTTAGATTTTTTGAAAATTATCTTTGGCATGTCCTCTGGTTGCTGAGCTTTCCCTCTTTGTTGAAGCTTTTTTGAAAGCTACAAAGAAATGTCAGAACAAAATGCATGAGATGTTTGAAGAAAGTACATCAGGCAGAGCTGTAATAGATTAACTAGAAAACCCCACAATTATGACCTGAAAGGAGGATCTTTTTTACATCTCTCTTAGTTGAATAAAACATATCAAATACAAGTAATTTGAATAGTTTTTTCCCCTAAAGTCTTCATTTGGATCAATACAAATATGTTTAAAATAGGCTGAGAACATTTATTTACTTCTCTGTCCATTCTCTATCCACCAATCCATTCTCTTCTATAGCTACAAGTCCAGTAATATTAAACCTGCCAATTATAAGTGGATGTGGTGGATTTAAACCCAAGCCAAATTAAAATACGTACAAATATGTTGGTTTTGTAATATTACGTAACCCTGGTAGAAAAGAGGGATTGGAAAATCTTTTTTTTTAATGCACTTTTTTTTTTTTTATCTCTGTTTGGGGTTACATAGGACAAATATCACAAAACAATACATAGGTTTGATTATAAGTTAAGTAAAATAAAAAAATACGAAAATACGAATGTATATTTTCTGTTATGTTTAGGTTTATTTTAAACAAGTAGATGAAGAAAAAGTTGTCGCAAGTGAACAATATGCCTAAAGTGATCCCACAAGTATTGTAAGAATCAGGTTGTACTGGATTAAATCCAAAATGAAACCAAAGAGCACTAAATAGGTCGGTAAGAATCTTTTTTTTTTCCAAAGAGAATCATCTTGATCCACCTCTTGATCTTGATTGGCATATTCCCCTGTATGGTTTTCACCGTACTGACTAAAAAAAGAGCTTTTTCCACCTCCGCAACACTTCCTATAGTGAAACCAGTTATGCCTTCCTGTGCCCAACTTTTGTTAACTCAGATATTCAACACGTTGGACCCTCACGAGCGTAGCCTGCACAGTGCTGCACACTACTGTCAGAAACAGCTTTTGGACCAAAAGAAGCCTCCAGCTGTTTTTGAAAGTTTCCCTCTGCTCCAATTTCACCTGCCAACCACCTCTAGGGTTGTGATACCCCTCTGTGTCCCCTCCCCATCATAGCACGAGTGAGTGTGTCTGCCTGGATGTTAGCTTTTGTGCGAGTATCATCCTGCGTTTGTATGCATGTACCCGATTGGCTGAATTTTTCCCAAAGTTAAGGGACAGATCAGATGACAGATTCCTGGTTGGATGAGATGTGACAGTTTCCCCCCTCCAGGTGCTACACCCTCTTGTTTCATCGGGGCTGCCATGGTTCACTGAGCCTACACACACACAAATGTGGGTCAGCAGCTACTGAAGGGTTTGGTTTTGTAGTTTATTCATCAGGGTGAAGCATAAGAAACGGATCGTATTTGAAAAGCCAAAACCTGAAACCTTTACCAGACCAAGAGAATGTATAAAGAAAGCACAAAGAAAACAATATAAAGTTTGTGTTTGTCGATGTCAGCAGTGTGTCTCGGGGCTGAACGAAGTTTGTTTTCTCTGGTGCCTTTGCTTGTGTGCTTAATCAGTAACTGTGTAATGAGTAATGACGGAACAGAAAAGACTAACGGCAAATAAAGTGACTTGTATGGAATTGTCTGATTTCCATTTTGTATCATGAGAAAAAAACATGACAATTGCTTGACTGTGGAAGTTTGTTTTGGGAAGAGACAGATGAGCAGGTGGGAATATGAAGAAAAAACATATAATTCTTAACAGGTGTTCTTTTTTTCATCAAGCTGTGGTCTGTTTTTCCTAGTTTTTCACACGCTTCACATGTGGTATATTTTCATATTATTGTATCTATATGAAACAAAGTACAGCTTTAGAAGTAGTACATTTGAAACCAATCGCAGTGTGTGTTCTAATCAGAGTCATGTGGAGACCTGGGAAAGGACTAATTGATTGTTACAGGACATTAGCAAAGTCTCATCTCAAAGAAGTTGTAACATGAAGAGAAAGCACGCTGGAACTAATGAGCTAAAAAATCTCAGGAAAAATGCTGTTACATAATGTTATAGGCTGATAAAGAGGAATATGAAAGTATTACATATATATACTGTATATATATATATATATATATATATATATATATATATATATATATATATAGAGAGAGAGAGAGAGAGAGAGAGAGAGAGAGAGAGAGAGAGAGAGAGAGACAGAGACAGAAACAGAGACAGAGAGAAAGAGATAACTGTCCATGAACCTTCATCTGTCTCACTTTGAACCTCACAGGTTTTGAAACAAGCATTTCTCAGAAAGAAGAAGGGGAGATAATCGTCAATCTTTGTTTGACTACAGAAACAACAAGTGGCAGATATGGCTGTGTGTTCAAACCCACCAGCATTTTGAAATGAAAATTCATTAGCTGTCAACACATAAGCCAGTTTATCAGTGTGTCACTGGCTGTTTGAAGATAAGATGGTTTTTTTATGATGTGATGGCTGCATTTTTTTATTTTGCTGGCTGTAGGTTGATGCATCCAAGCCATCAGAATAAAAGCTTCCTAACAGCACTTTGTCAAACTAGCCAAACTGACCCCAACAAATTTACCCACAAATCCCACAATCAAAGCGAAAAATGGGAAGACAAGGTTCTCCAAGTAAAGATTACTTCCTCTGGGGAAAATTTCTTCATATTAGTTCACTCATATCCCTCCTTACGCTGGAAAATGTATTTCTTTACATTCAGAACACCAATGCATTTAAAAACCCAGTGATGCAATGTTAACACCACCAATTGCAATTCAATTCAAAAGTTACTTCACTTCCAAAAAGACCCTACTCTAAAGTTATTTACAAAAGCCCAACAATTGCACAGTACATCCATCTCTTTGAAAGCCAACTATTTAGTTACTAATCATGCCTTTAATACTTAGTCTTCCTTTAGTATAGTATATCAAGATGCTCCTAAGTTCCTGGCACATAATAACACAAATGTTAAAAATGTATTGCGCAAATGATGATAAGTAGTGAGCAACTTTGACAACTCTAAAGAGAGGCCTCTTTGATATTTCACCGAATTAAACAAAGGGCAGAGTTCTTTATATGAAGATTCCTCATAACAGGACATAGAAAAAAGTCCTTTCTGTCTAATTTGACTCATTTAGATCTTAGAAACAAAGCCATGGACCTTTTCTTGTATTTGAGAAGCCTCTACGGAGCAGCCAGGGGCAGTACATGAACTCATTAAGGATCATTGACAAATGTACACCATTTCATTCACAGTGCATTCTGGTTTCCATCCCATCTCTGACTGTTTCCGTTTTCTATTTATCCAGTCCTGCAAATATTTCCTTTCGACCAGTTGCGTGTCCGTCTTCAGGCATCAACAGTAAAGCTCGTGGGGCTCGGCCAATCCTGGTTAACTGATACATAGCCTGCAGAGGGGTGCAGAGTCATTTTATTCTGGCAGATTAAAAGTCCAAATCAGCAAGTTGTTTGAGCCCCTAAAAAAAGGAAAACGCACGGAGGCCCGAAGGGATGATAAAAAGCAATGAGTCACTGAGGGATAGAAGAAGAGACAGACAAACAAGATTATGTAAAGAAAAAGGAGGAGAAAAAATGAGGAGACAGATTCAGGTCTGGGTTTAGGTGAGGAATCAACAGAAATTCTTCTCCCTGATGATCGGGGACAGACATTTCAGGTGTTCAGTTGTTTTTGTCGTGTGACATGAACGTTATGTTAAGGGAGCTAAACCAACATCATTGTTTTTCACAGACATGCTGAGCGCACACTGTGTATGCAGAACTCTGATCTGAACAGATCTCAACGAATAGACATCATCTTTTGTCAAAAAACTGGCTTCAAGGAATAATTCATTAAGTTTCAAGCGTTCAAAATGGAAATCGGTCCAATTAGAGACTTGTGCGCTTATTTGTTTTCTTTATACTGTATTTGACATTTTAAACTTTCCCATTTGATGACACAGTCTGTCTATGACACTCATATTTATTAGTTCTGTTTGGAGTTGGGTCTGTAACCTGTAGTTACAACTAAATTATCTCCTGTTTTGATGTCTTGGGGGTCAAACACAAACCTCACAAATTCAAATAAACTGAACCAATTTGGCCTTTCTAATGAATATTAAGTATCATATGTCATACACAGGCCTGCGATGGACTGATGATCTTACTAAGGTATCGCTCTTGGATAGGTTGCCCCCCCAATGACCATGTTGGAAATGAGCAGTATAGAAAATGGATGGATGGATGTCATACAATAAACCCAAAAGCCCCTACAGAAACCAGGTGCAGCATATATGACTGCATAGTCGTATCGTTTATCAGACGAGTGACTGAGTGTGATCATGTGGCTCCTGGCTGTGGGTGTCCATGCAGTCATGATTGTGTGTCTGTTTTGCGTACCGTCTGAGTGGGGATGTTACTGAAGGCTGCACGTTTGGGCTTCGTTCGCGAAAAAGAAGAGTCGGTGTCTGAATTATTGATCAAGAGAAGGAATACCATCAATTGTGGGATTTCAGCGAATGCACAGGCAGCAGATGTGAGTTTACTCAAAGTGATGCACATGCCAGAATGTGTGAGAGCGTGTATTTGTGTAATGAAAATGGAGTGTAGTGGAGGTGGCCCAGTGTCTTGTATATTACGCCTATGAATCAAAATAAATAGACAGTCTGTGAACACAGAAATTCTCATATGTATGAGAGCATGCACACGCACTCTTGTTGTGCTTGCAAATACTTCTGGCACTCAAACACATCAAAATGGCAAAGTGTTCATTTGTGCCCATGTAGCTTGTAAGTGAGGCAGCAAAAGGCCACCAGGAAAGTACAGCTAGCTGGAAATGTATCCTTGAAGGTACTGAGGAATGCACAATCTGGAGATTTTCATGAAAAGTTTTCTTCAGAAAAGGAAAAGTTATTAAATAAAACATTAAAAAGTTATTTTAAAAATCCCATTCCCAGCGTCCTTAGCTAAAATGTTACTTATGTGCCTTAAATACCAGGCCCATAAGGAAGAGGAATGTCAGACCTGGGTTGATATTATGACTCAGTCAGAAGTGGAAAGCTCTGCAGAAAGTGTCTGAGTTCCCAACCAGCATAAGAATGTGTCCCCACATGCATGAATGGAAATAATTTCAGATGCATCCTCTGCATGCACGTGGACATGCATCCTGGTCGCACAGTCATCTGTTGGACGAGCGGCAAACGGTGCGTTAGGCCTGCTGATGTTCCTGCAAAACCACAAATGCATTCACTGAGCTGAAACATAGCTTCATTCAGACCTAAACACATTTCAGATTCAGCTGAGACATGTTTTGAATCAACAAACATAATCTCAGTTATGCAACAGACCTAACATGTGAATAGTGAAGACAACATAGAATAATTGACCTGTGATGTACAGGTCAGTGTCATGTACATTTGTTTTTTTTGTCTGAAAAACAACTTACATTTGAACAGATCAGCTGCAGGACTCGTAATTATGAACATTTAACATCAACTTTCCTGTCCGGATAACATCCTGTGGGTTGTGGACGCCATACAATGTAGAACACACACTTCCCACAACACGTACAACCTTCTTACCAACCGCTGCTTTATGTTAAAACATCAGTATGAAGGAGAAAAGAGCTCTGGGCATTTGAAGTAAGATCAGTCAAGGGTGGATATTGCAGACTTAGATAAACTAAGGTGAACTTATAAATTATTATTTTTCCATATCATTTGATAGTTTTGCATGTTTGTTTCTTTTCTTTCTCCCAAAAAGTTGTTAAAGGCATCAAGGCAGAACTGCTGTCCCCACAGCTGCTTTGTTCTCCGTCGCTCCAACAATAACCATTTTAGAAAAAGGAAAAGAAAATCAAAGGGATTTCTGTTTTTTTAAATTATACGTTTTGGGAGCTCGGAATCTACTTCTCTACAGAATGTCATATTTACCATAATTGGACTTGAGTGGGAAAACATTCAAGCTGCCTAATTAAGTTAGGAACAGTTAAAAGGGTGTTCCTCTTATTGTGGGACATGTTTGGGTTGTGAACGCTGTTGTGAAAATGAATCCAAAAGCATCCCTGATCCCCTCTGAGAGCAATTTGAGCAGGTCTAATTTATTTGACGCCTTCCCCCTTGTGTAGGACGAGAGTTAGTACCAGGTACGAGCTAATGAAAAAGTCATTATATTAAACTCTTACGTGCCAACATTGTGTACAAACCCAAGGGGCATGTCTCTATATCCTTCACTCTTTATGGTCACTATGCTGCAGCATCTAAAAAGGAAACTGACACTGCAAATTACCTTTACCTCGATCATACAGGTGTCGGCTGCAGCGATGCTAATTACACCTTCACTTTGCTGATATGAATGACTGAATTAAAACAGTTTTAATACTCAGCAGCAGCTTTGGGAAATTACAGTCACTGAGCACAGTTTGTCACTCCATGTTGGCACTCCAAACTAAACTAAAAAAGGGATTTGATTCAACACAGTCAGAAACATACATATGTTCTATTTTTGTGGATTTCATTGTTTAAAATGTGTTGGGTTTTTTTTTATTATTGATTTTTGGGTATGTTGTCCTTGTACTATTGTCAGTAAGACAGTTATTGTTTGTCATGATTGTTCAAACTTTGGCGGGTAAAGGGATGTACTAAAATGCATTCAATTGATTTAAACAAACTGCATCGTCCTTTGGTTTGTCATTTCACAAAATGACAAGAAAAACTAAATGTATGTGTCTCTGTGTGTGTGTGTGTGTGTGTGTGTGTGTGTGTTGATCTTCAGGACGTTGACAGATCTGCTGAAGCAGCAGGGAGGTGAGGTGAGCACCATAGAGAACGCCACGACCGGTTCGCCAAACGGCAGAGCCAATGGCATCTCAGCCAGGATGCTGCGCAGCAGGAGTGGTGAGTGCGGAAATCAAGACGCAAGACGAGACACAGGTCCAAACAATGCATGTAATACATGAGCATACTATTTATTTATTGGTGTATAAACGCCAAACCCAGTCCTAAGTAAAATATGTTTTCTGGCAAGTTGACGTCAAACATCTTCTAATTTCCATAAGGACATAAAGCTTAACCTTAAAGGAGCTTATCACACAGCTGGCACAGCTGTATGAGGTGTCTGTTTCTTTTTGTTCCCAGTTATACGAGACTAATAATAATCTTTTAACACTGAGCACTATGCAGGGTCCCACAAGTGATAAATTAATTGCACCCAATTCTGCATCTACAATTAAGATTGAAAGACTCAGCAGATTAAAAGAAATATTCATACGGTGTTAATTAACTCCAGGAACCCCCTGTTACGTATTAATTCATCTTTGCAGACAGTACAATGCCCAGAGACATTTTTACATCAAAAGTCTGCTACACACTGTATAAACAAACAGCTGCTGAAGGAAAACTTTTGGAATTTTTGGGTGTACTCCAAAGATTAAGCTCGAAATGCAAGGGCGACATTTAGTTTGTCTTTTTACTGAAACCTCAACATTTCCTCAGGTCGAGCAATGATGCAATTTTAATCATAATATTTGAGGAAATTCTCTGAATGTCTCTGACAGCTTTACAGATGATATGTGTTCACTGAAAACAAAAATAAAGGGCATAAAAATATACTTAAAGTGTAAAAAAAAGTTAAATCTTTCCCTTTAAGACTACCTGAATGTGGAAATTGTGGTCCTAATGATAATACTAATCATTATCATTATTATTGGTATTATTGTTGTTATCATAAATAAAAGTTATCATAATAATATGTATGACAATCGAAAATTTAAACTTTAATTAATGAACTCTTTGCCACTTACTCCAAAATTGAAGATTAAACAATGAGAACAGGAAAATGCTGATATGTTATCAAAAATTCACATGTCTGTAACAATAAAAAGATTTATCAATATAATCATTTATGTTATGATTGCTCCCCATTATTTCATTGCGATTTTTTCCCCCGCTACAGCTACCTAATTGAGCCTCAGACTGTAGTCGTTGACCTTTTGTGGTAGATTTAGCCACAAATGGTTATACAGATTTTAAGCTGATTTTGGTAAACATGCTTGTTGCATGTGCAATGCTTGTGCAACACACTCTCTCTCTCTTTCTCTCTCTCTCTGTCTCACACACACACACATACAATAACACCCACACACTCACACTATTTTTAATTGTAATGTCACTGTAAGCATGCTGAAACCCTACAGGCAGCATGTGCCTTTTCAAGACACACACTGATTTCAACCTGCAACATGCAATGCAGAGCAATGCTTTTTACGTCTGAACTGTAGATGATACATAACACCAAATGTGTGTGGATTAGTACTGTGTGTGCATGTGTGTTTGTTTTTTTATCAAACCCCCCTGCATCTCTTAACTCACAGCCATCATCCCACTCTAATACGACACATTGATCTTAAGGATTGTATTAATCACAAGCACAAAGAAGAGAACAACCCATTTGCTAGCGTTCAGTGCAACTCAAAGGGAAAAGTGCACGAGAAATCAACATAAACTTCATTTAAACGGTTACTACAGATTTTATTTCCCTTCTGCAGGTTTGAAACTGGGATGATTTAAATATAATGAGAGTGTAGGTATGCTGGAAAATAAAGGAGATGGAAAAAAGGAATAAAAAACGTATCAAAAGCTAAATATGCAAATTCCCTTTTTGTCATCTGTCAAACATGACAAAATTCTGGTTCTGTCAGGTTGTGACTTTGCTGTCAGATAAAGAAGGTGAAAAATGGGGAGCAGGAAGATATGGATCAAGCAACTCTAATTGACAGGTAAAAAGTCAACCACGGATGCTGCAATGGGAGGTCCAACGGTCCGAATGAGGTTCCAAAAGAAAACTAAAAGGAACAAACATAATGGAGAAAAAAGAAACTGAGGTAACGGGGCACAGGAAACTTTTACGGTCAATAACAGAAAAATAATAACTGGGTTGAGGAAGGTTTAGACGCTGCACAAACTGAGAGACTACACCAATTATCTGTCCGTCTGGCTCCAGCTCTGGAGGTCAACCCCGGGGCCAGAGCTGCTGATAGTGTACGGTCCACTAGAGGGGCCGAAGCCGCTTTGGAGGGCAACCTGGAGGACAAACCGGCCGGCAAGGCTCCGACAGCATGGTGCTACGAAACTCTCCGGGGCAAGGCAAGAGTTCAGTGAAGCAGGGACCCCTCTGTGGGTCAGCAGGAGGCTGGTCAGACATGCAAAACAGAGGGTCCCTTTGAGGTCAGCTGGGAGGCAAGCAGGGGATTCTGCTGGGGATCACCCAGCACTTATATCATACATCGCGTACATGTGTCTTGTAACATGTGAAACGACTGGAAAAGCATGAAATTCATGTAAATTGTGTTGTTAACACCAGGGTGGGCATTCAGTTGATCGAACCAAACCAAACATGATAAAGGACCCCAACTGATATATAAAGAAAAACACTGGTCCAGTAACTCAAATCAGAACATAAACTTTGGAGTGACCTGCAACATTACCTGGAAACCTGATTTTAAGCAAACCTACATCCTGAGATTTGGAGATCGACACATATTAGTGCATAAAAAAGTCTTAAAATCTTGATTTTCATTGGGAAGGGACTTTGAAGGGTTACCTTTTAAAATATCATGCATTATATTAGGAGTTTGCAGCTCATGAAGCTGGGGCTCATGGGGAATAAACAATGGGACTATACAGATGGAGGACTGAAGAAATCCTTTGAAATAATTTTTAATGAACTGGTCCTAGGGATTCTAGCTTTAGTAAGACTGCTTTCCATATCACAACCACATCTTCCTTTCAGAAATGAGCTGCTGAATTTGTTAGCGCTGACATACAACCCGCCCTAATTATGACTTTTGCATTAGAGCCTTATTTATATGAGCAATACCTTGCGGTAATAAGCGCGCATTAATTTGGTAGTTGGAGTGCAGTGAAACAAATTTTGCTCGGTCAGCCTGCAAGCTTTGCAAGTTTTCCCTAATGTGAGCATGAGTTCTCATTTCAATCCCATCCTTATTTTCTTCCTGTCGTTCCAACGGAAGTGAGGAACGATGCTGTTTTGTAGCTGAACCCCTGCTACATATTCCATTTCATGCAAATATATGTCACTTTTCTGACGCTAAAGATGCCCCTTACTTCTGTGTCACAGACAGATTAAAGGCGAGAAATGTCAAAAACTCTGGGGCAAAAAAAAAAAATCTTTGAAGTCACATCCTTTGAGATTTATGAGACATCAGAGCCTGCTATCAACCGAGAACAGGAGGCAAATATTTGGTCCGAAAGCCTCCGACAAACAGGACCCGCTGCAAAAAGAAAGCTCGGAGCAAAAAGCAGTGACCTATTTATCAAAGAAAACTGCAGAAGTAGTAGTGCGACCCAGTGAGAAATCACTCTTCATAACGCACATTTCACCTTTTCCCTCTTCACCCCCCCCTTTTTACCCAGTTGTCAGAAGAGCTGCTTTTAGAGCTCACTCTCAACTCTCCCCTGAGGTCACGAAAGGCGAACCTCACCCTTGCAAATAAAAGATCTTACGTCAAGTCGATTATTCTGACAAAAGGAAGCTTCACCACGGACTCAGCTGATGGCTGATAATGAAATGGGAGTGGGAGAAGTTGTGGCTGACGCCGTACAGAGACTTTCACGCAGGATTTGTTGACGCGCTCTTCGCACTCCGCCGTCTTTGCCTCCCCTTTGCTCTTTGGTCCGCTTATTCATAGCTTTGTCGTCTCACACAGGGACACAGAGGTTCGTCATGTAGCGTCTCGGTGGTGACAGACCCCCTCGCAGGGCTCTCTCTCCTTCGCCACTTTCCCCGAGGCCCTTAACACACTAGAGACGCACCATACAGAAGCTGTGCCTCGTGGTCATGAGTTCAGACCCCGGGCAGATGATGCAGGCGCATGTAACACGTGTACGTGTGTGAGACTGCTGTAAGAACGAATGCCATTACATCTAAAATGACTTCAATGTCTCTCAGTCACTGTAACAAAAATTTGGTTTGTAATTTGAGTTAGACGTAATGCGTTTTGTAGTTGTATTCTCACTGTACTGGCTAAAAGACCAGGCATGCTTCAATTCACTGCTTCTTCATTTATTCATTACCATTTTTTTTCAAAATGAGGGGAAAAAACACACCGTCCTTCTTTTGATCTTTCAAAACTGCTGATTCTGATGATGGGTTTTCCTTCAAATTAATATTAGTAATTATTATTTAGCGTCTAATAATTCGTATCACAGCACACTTCAACTGAGCATGCCAAAGTCAGTATGTAAAAAACAGGTTGTTTATTAGTTAAAGTCATTTTATTTAACAATTTCCCTCCCATGGACTTCAATGTGGGAGCAGGTTATTGAAGCTCAATTTAGGTTTTCCTTTTCCAATTTCATTGCTTTACTATTTTTATTTCAATAACTATTTGGTTTTGACAGATTGACTGATTCATATTTTTGGTTCATGTATATCATATATTAAGATTTACCTACCTACTATTTACTATTAGATTTAAAATGTTTTCCACCTCTTAAACTAGCCATTTTCCCTGAATCATGAAAACCAAAGCTAACAAGCAAACTGTAACATAGGCAAATGATAACAGATGAAAAGATGGATGGATGTATATTCGGACAAAGACAGAAACTATGAGATTCAACGAACTGTTTGGAAACCCAATAAATCAGCTGTGCCCTGTAATGAGGCTGCAGTGGTTTAGGCTCTTGCTGTGTTCAAAATGATGCACATATGTAGTTCCAGCTTAGTGAGACGGACTGCTGCTGTTAAATATGACAGGAATAGGGTGCTCATTCAGACAAGACACCAACACACTCAGTTATCATGAGACCACTGGAAAGCAGTGGATGTATGAAAGGGACTTAAAAGTGAAGTCCTCCGGAAGAAAGCCAGCTATTTTTTTCACCGCTTTCCACCAATTATGTGAAGTGCAAAATCTCAGAGACGCCTGATTCTCTCCTAATAGCCAGCACCAGCACATTGGTCATTCACTGCTCTGACAGTTTAATGAGGAAGAGATGAAGGCCAAGATAGCGATTATGATTCTCGTGATTGCATTATGAAAAAGACTTCATAATCCCCTAATTTTGCACTTGCTGAGACGCCAGCGCTGCTGAATGATGTTCTTATGTCAGCACACACACACTCGCGCATTCCAATTTGCAAAAGCATCAAGCAGATGTGGCTCGCATCCTTCTGGAACCCAGAAACTGCCAAAATGCTGAGACAGTTGGAGAAACGATCTTCGTGGAATGACTGTTCCTGTTACAGTACATGGATTAGAAATGCACGACAAAATGGTGGCCTAAACCAGACCCTGGTCTGAACTAAATCGCATGTCAACGAGACTTTTACCGATTCTACATGTGAGAGTACAACTTAACTATGTTTAGAACTGGTCTTGGTGCTGTTGAGCCTTGTGGTTTATGTCTATGTGTTTATGCATTTACCAAAAGCTTTTATCCACTGTGACTTACAAAATAGACACAATGTTACAGTTATCATCAATCTGACAATAAGACTTTCCTCTCTAGAGGAAAATCCCTGGTCAGAGTCAGTGGTGACAGCCAGGAGATGGAGGTGGCGTTCTACAATAGATGGTTTGAAGATAACCATTGACAACCATTGTCAAATGGAAGGTTGTTGAACTAAGGATGAGAGAGAGAGGTTAAGATGTTCCTTTATCGTCCCACAATGGGGATAGTCCCATTGTTACAGCAGCAAAGTGGACCAAGAGGCAGAGGTGGGCATGAACCCTAATAGAGGTATAGTGTAAATGAAGAATGGTAATATAATATATAAAAAAACCTTCAAAAAAGACAAAACAGGTAACACAAAAGCAGGAGTTGCTCATGGGCTAATACATTGCACACTGTAATCATGATTGTGGTCGTTAGATGATTAATTACTACAGGTTTGATAGTCTTAGAGAGACGTATGCTGCCCTACCTCTGAGAACCTCAGGGTTTAAGAAGGATTGATTGGTGAGCTGAAAGTTAAAAGTGGGGACAAGGTGGGGTTAGGGGCTATTTAAAGATCAAAGGTTGGACTGAGATGAGTTTTGAGCTGTGTGGGAGCTGTAACATTTTAGAGACTGCATCTACACCAGGTGCTGCCCCAGGTTTTAGTTTTCAGCTTCCACGTAAGGGGAGGACGTCACTTCAAGGGGCTTGTTGAGCAGACACTGCTGAGGGACGCTGGGGTATTTGTTTGTTTGTTCATCAAGGGTTACTTGAACCTTCAAAACCCCATCCTTCTTCAGTATCTTCGACTTGTGCTTCTTTTATCAGGTCAACCTTGACCTTCCAGTGTGTTCGTAGTATAAGCGTCTCTCTCTCTCCAGAGAGTCCCTCCTGGAGCCATAGTCTGGTGTTAAGGTCATCTTCCTTCTGGAAGTGTGATGATTTTCTTCAGGGGTCCTTCAGCCCTGGCTGCTCCTTTAGCGTCAGCCTGTTGTTGGAAGCAGGCTGCAGTCACAGGCGGCTCCTTTGTGACAGGCTTCTCTTTGAGTTTAACGGGGATATTTTTGTCAGTTTGCGCATTGCTCGACTCCACGCCGAAAAGATTTGCATTTCCTCCTCGTTGGTTCACCGTGTGGATTTGTCTGGTGACTCACCTGATGTGGGTGCTTTATACACAGACGTGACCCATTTCAGACACTTTCATGAATCCAGCAATGAAAGTTGAGCCATCATTCATAGTGCAGGGAGGACGGGCGGATCAGGACAATGCGTGCGCGCGTTGTTACATTAAGAACCAGCTCCACGTTTCTCCACTCTTTAAGCTTCAATAGAAGTTCCTAATTCATCCCAGCCTCTGTTGCGACACATCTACACACATCCCGCTGTCTTTATCCAGTTGTAACAGCCTGATAGTCACAGACACGGATAAGATCTTTGATGCTTCTTTCTATGATTGTGTATCCATGTGCACGCTATCGTGCCGCGATCTGATCTGTGCATGGCAAATCAGATTGGCAAGCGTGTCAATACTCTTTCCTGTGTTGTTCCGTCAACAGGTCTGTCAGTTAAGCACAACAAACATACACTATCGAGCAAGAAAGAATACATAAATCACATCCGGTTGGCAGAGAATTAAAGCTTGAGACGGCAGCTTGGGCTTCTCTTTCAAATGACACACGCACACAACGAAACGCGCTGCTTGGATGTCTGTTTTCCCATGAACGTCCGTGTGTGCTGCACGTGCGTCCGTCCCCGGGGCACACATCAAGCACACTGGGTGCATCAGTAGAGTTCATTAATGCTAGAAGCCAGAGCTTTGCTCTCTTGCTCCTGTTCTGTTCCACTGTTCGTTAACCTCCGTTCGTTCAGCGCGGGCCATCGGGAACGGCAGCATCGCCTCCCACAAAGTCACCCACCTGAAAATAAAAGGCCAGGGCACTACAATTCATGTTAATCCAGCATTTAAGAGTTTTTTTGCACCCGGTAGGCTTGTTATCTGTGATTCAAAGTAAAAGATCAAACGCCGGCTGAGCAAAAAATATTGGTCCACCAAATCAGAAATCCTTTTGTTTTAAATAAAATTCTACAGTTTGTTTACAGACAGCCCTCTGATACTGATACTTGAATGCTCACCAACATTTGCCTGATTTGGTCAGATGAAATACAAATGCCAAAGGCATGGAGGCTCTTTTTCCCACTGTGTGGGTTTAGTCACTGCTATGTTTCTCAAACTGTCCATCATCAGTAGATGCAACCCCTTGTTTTGAATATGTCACTTTTTAATTTAAAGGATCTGTGTCTTTACATAAACTGTGTCTGTGTCTGCCTGGACAGTCGAGTGGTGGTCAGAATTTTTTTTGTCTTGCATGCTACTGTTCTGGCACTAATGTCAACTGTTGCAGACTGCTGAGGTGGTCAATAAGGCCCTGCTTTTACGAACGCATTGCAAAGGATTCAAAGACTGAAAGGTGAATTAAAGAAAGATTTAAAAAATTGTCAAAGACAGATGCGTCGAAAGGCAAAGCAGACGATTTTACCAGTCAGTCTACATTCCAACCCTCACCTTTATTCGTGAGCTGGCTCATTAAAAATATGTCATTCACAAGGAATTTTAGGAAAATGAATCATTCCGTCATATAGTCAGAGTGCTGTAGAGGGGCCGTGGGTAAAAAACGAGCAAACTGCCATGTTTGCCGTGCAGTGTTTACAGTACACTGAGGATATCTGAAGGTTAGATGGTCCTCACAGACTGCAAAGAGGAACGATTTTAGCGGAGCTGTTGGTCAATTTGGCCTGAAGCATGTTTGCACTTGAAGGTTAATACAGTCATGGAATTAGTCACGGAATTAGTATCTGCAAATGACATGAAGACATCATCAACATGGCTATAAAAAAAAAAGGGGACACTATAGATTGCCATGTCAGTAGGTTAAATGTGACTAAAATCGATTTGATGCTGTTTGTCTTTTGTAAATAACACTGATCCCCTTTTGTGTGTCTCTCACCAGAACAGTACCAGCTAAATAACTCCGCTTTTGGACCGTTTGGACAGGGGCTTCCACACCCGCAAAGTAACCACAGCATGTTGGGGCTGAACAAATATACCTCACTGAAAGCTGTCGGTAAGTTGCTCGCCAACAATCACAAAATGTGGCAGATTTCAAATGAGACTAGTCCACCGTGATGGTGTTGTCACATAATGAAAATAAAAAAAGATCTTACAGACATGCCTGCACACTGTGTCTCTGATACTGTTGCAAAAAAAGTTAGGTAATGTCAATTATATGCATGGCACATGAGACAATGACGGTCGAGGGTATAGACGTTACAGAACAGACATTAAATAATAGATCTGCAACTCTTCAGTCACAAAGGCTTCATGCATCATCAAGAGAAACAGAGAAACAGAATAAAAAATAGTTGAATAAAATCCTTTTATTCAACAATGGGGTGCTTTAGCATTCAGTTAGGATGCCTCCTGGTTGCCTCCCTTTGAGAGTTTTTGGGGCAAGTCTAACAGAGAGGCAATACAGTCTTTATCTTTTTTTTTTTTCTGGGAATGACTCATTATCCCTCGGCAGGATTTGGAAGACGGATATCCGATTTTCCCTCCTGTTAACTCTGTGCTCTTGCCCTATATTAGATAGATGGATGGAGGGATATTTAAAACTGATGCCATTGGAAGAAAGACCGCAGGCAGATTTGACTCTTTTTTTAGTGCCGGAGAGCAAAACAACAACATTATTTGCTTATTTCTAGCCGTTATGAATCTTTGTTGACATTTCAGGCATGCAATATGTTTCCCACTAAAAGTTAGGAACCATTTATTAAGTACAAAGGACAAAAAAGATTATATTTCAGACATGAGTGTTCAACAGGTGATTGGAATTATGGTTTGATACATAACAGCATCCATGAGACTCGGACTTAGGATGGGCAGAGTAACTCCGGTTTGTCTCTGAGAAATCAAGCAAAAACACTGTTGCTAGAAAAAAAGGGATTTTCAGAGTGTAAAGAGTAAACAGTTTCTAATAATAACAGTGCTTCTGACTTCCACAAACAGTCCTTCCAACATTATTCAGCGATTGGAAAATTTACTTACTTACTATTAATTGGTTTTCCACTTGAGAAGAGCAAACTCTGTTAAAAAGGAATGAGTTGTTGTTGTTTTTTAAGACCAAAACAGTGTTTGAGAAGAGATGAAAACAAACATCTGCTGCTGATGGGATGGACTCAGACTCTCTGACAGAAATGATAAAAGCGAGCCCAGAGACAAGGTTAAAGAAAATGCAGATGGGTGGCTTGCGGCAATAACCTCAGTCTTTCCTCTATTTAAATAACATCCTGTGACATTCATGTTTTCTTATTGCACACACGTACCAATGAGCACACAACACACAGTGGCCTGCTTTAGACTCGGGACCGCAGGGGGGTATTTACGAGGCTTCCTTTGCGGTCAGCTCATCTTGACACACATACCTTTACCTCCATCATCTCCATTTCACTGCTGAGGTCTGCTTTCCACCCTCTCAGCAACAAAAGAATGGAAGCTACTCCTTTCTGACTTTGAAGGCACATTCCAATTGAAAAATGCATCCTTCACTCACCAGCCCTTCCCTTTTCGTCTGCTGCTTCAAAACCTCACATCCTGAACTTGGTTTTTAATCTTTTGTTGTACTTTCACACACTAAAAGAAAAGAGTCAAATTCACCCGTAGCAAAAAGAAAATATCTTCATTTGTGTGTCTATCCTCAAAGCACAGCTTTCCCGCTTGCGTGTTTTCATATAAGACCTCACCACTTTCTTGTCTAACTAAAGCAGTGATTGGCTATTTTAGCTAATTTAGTAAAGCAGCAGGTCCACAGGGAAACTGGTTAACTTTCCAGCTGATGTCCAGCAGAAGAAGGGCAAAGTGTGACCCAGTTTGCTATGGGGTAGGGACTAGAAAAACCACAAAGAGCCCAGGATCAGCCTTAAAACTACAATGCCAAATGTATCATATTTGATTCATACGGTTTCTGAAGTCTTCTGGATATGAGACTTTTTGCATCATTCAGTGGTAAAAGCTTTGCTCAAACCCCTGTTGTACACATTCAGATATACCTGATAACAGCCAGTAGAAGACTACACAAAAATAAATTTTTTACTTATTAGTCGCTAATTTTAATTTTTTCCTTCATATGTTGTTGAGGGGCCAAAGAAATACTTCAGACTAAAAAATCCAATATTCTTCCTATTTTTCTTGGATCAGGCTTTAAAGGGTTAATTACCGCAAAAAGTTTCACAGACAATCTGGCAAAGACTGGTACTCCTGCAGATCCGTGCAAAGCCAGCTCCAGGAAAATGGGCATGCACGCGAGAAAGCCTGCTCAACACCTCGTAGAACTCAGAACGAAAAAAATCACACCCACCAAAGCACAATCATGACAAAACAAGCCAAAGTCAGGATGCAAAATGAACATTTCCGAGGATATATCTTTTTAAAAACTAGCTGTTCATTTTAACGGAGACAAACAGAGGTTAAAAGTTGTTTTTATTATAGTTTCCAAATACTTTGAGGAGCAAAAGGAACTGACACTGCTCACAGATGGAGGAAATGAGGCTGAAACATAAAAGCATGGCAGACTAAGTGGGATTCACTCATTGTGGTCTCCCAGTAAAAGACTGCTTTGCTGACTGAGTGTTCATTTCGGGCTGTTTCCGTCTGATTCAGTCATGCATCACACTGACAAAAAGTGAACATGACTCAAGAGAATAAACAAAAATAGGCAAAAAAATGAACATGTTTGTCGTACTGGACTAATTATGAGAGGTCAATGCGACCGTATTCCAAATTATGTAGTATATTTGCCCTGGTTTTCTGTAGCTATGAATATTTGGAAGTATAGTTGTTTTATAGTTTTATAGTTTTATTGTTTATCACGACCATTGCTAATTGCCATCGTAATGAAATCAGCAATATTTTCACTTCACTTGGCAGTGGTCCTAACAAGATGACTAATCAGTATATCACGCGACTCAAATGATTATAGAACTTTTTTATTTTATTTTATTTTTTATTTTATTGAACTTTTTTGCAAAGCAGGAAAACATTAAATATTAAACACTCTATATACATAAGAGAAGGATATAAACATGTGTAAGAATATAAAATAAAAAAATAGAAAATAAAATAAAATAAAAAATAAAGAGCAGAAGCAGAAAAACAAACATAAGAATACAAATTGTCCTGTTGTTGCCAAGCTAAATCTAGTAAACCCAGTCTCAGTCTCTGAGCTCCAGACGCCTCCAAATAGTCCAAAAAAGGGTCCCATGTCCGGTAAAAAAGAAATGGTTAGTCTTTCAACGCCGTAGAAAAGGCCTCCATTGGAATAATACTTATTGCAGTCTGTGTCCACTGGTTTATAGATGGAACTATAAACCATGATTATAGATCTTAATGATGACTGTACTGGATGTTAACCGTCTCCTATCCTTTCATCTGCAGCGGAAACGGCCTCCCGTGGCTACTACAAGAGTTTTCCCATCATGGACTTCTCCCATTACCAGCCTGTTGCCCCCCCTGCCTTTCAGCCGATGCAGCCCAAAGAGAAGTCGTACATCCACCAGCCCCTGCCGGTGCACCATGACATGCACGCCCCCCTCTCCATCTCCATCCCCCCCCACCACCTCGAGTACTCGCGTCTCCCCAAGACGACCACGTACCCGTCCCTCTCCAGCTCGGCCTTCAAGTCCTGGGAGCCGTCCGGGCGCCACGTCCACCGCCAGACCTCCGCCCCAGGACACAGCTCCTCCTCTTCCTCGCACGGCTCCGCCAGGAGGCACGGCTACTCGACGCGGAGGCAGCAGAGCATCGAGAACATGACGGACGTGTTCAATCCGCCCTACGGGGGGGTGTACGGGGGAGCCGGAGGGGGAACGGGGCAGATGCAGCTCGTCCATGGGCAACATGCGTCTCAGCATCCCTATTACCATCACACCAGGCAGAAGAGCTACTCCACCCACAGCGCGACTGAGGTTACGGTCTGACGAGTGCCCCCGGAGACAGAAGCTTGCCAAAACAACAAAAAAACAACAAAAAAAAGCTTTGGTGTCAGCCAAATGTCAGACTGTGGGACAGCTCGTCCAACGTGAAGAAGGAGGGTTTCAATGAGGAGACGCTTTGAGCTGGATGAGGGGTCTGATTTCACCAGCTGCAGTGATCCCATTCAGGAGGCAAACAGGGAAGCAGAACCAGAAAACTATGGTCAATTACATAACACTGAACCTAAAGGACGTCGAAGAGCCACGGGCTGCCTCTACTGATCGGAAGGGTTCGAAGAGACTCAACCACTTCGGTTTTTGCAGCGACAGTGAGATTATAGAATGATTATTCAGGCCCCAAGGAGATGTGGATAGGAAAAGAGAGCAAAATCTTAAGTCCACAAAGAGCTTTGGTTTCGCTCTTCATTTTTTGCATGCAGTTTCGAGTCCGATTTGTCAGGAATAAAGAACAAGTTTGTTCTAGTCTTTGAGGAGAGGGTCAGTAGCTGACAAACAGATGATGTGTACCATTTTTGACCCCGAAAGTGAAGCAAACCATACCTTTAACTATTCTGCACAAATAGGCAGTAGGTGTATCTGAAAAATCTTCACTAGAAATTTGGAAAAAGCTATCAGGTAGCTTTTATAATCATGACAAGCTCAACATCTTGGGATACAGGGTTAGTCATGCATGCTAAAAAATGTTAGAAACTCTAATAGCAGCTAATAATCTTGGCAACATTAACCAGGTGAAAATATCTGATCTCTGTCACTCTACTACTCTCCGACGAATTAGGAATCAAAGAAAGGCTCTGCATGCTTCGAATTAGGACAGTGTGTGGTTAACTTGAGGTTTTCAATCCCAGATGCAGCCGAACACGCATCCATCATCATCCAACAGGACTTCCTCCCACACGAATAGTGGAGTTTTGACCCCGGGTTCGTGGATTTTTGCCACATTATTTGGTTACCCTGACTGTTACACCTCTTTTCAATCACTTATAATGGCCATGACTTGGCTGGCTGAGAATTGGTCCAAACATTTTGATTTTTAAACCATGTGTTTTCAATAAGAAAACGTGATTCGGCATCCTGAGGTCTAACGCATCCTGGCCAATGGACATTTCTAGAGTCCATTTTTACATAATAAGTATCTTTATGGTTGAAATTTTACAGTGGTACAGACCACACAAGTCTTTGAGATTGATTCTCATTGCTTTAGTTGAGAAAGATCAACTTATTGATCCGACCTCTCACTTTATCTATTAACTCTGCAAACAGTTTTTGAAACATTTGCAAATGCCAGTCATCAGTAAAAAGATGATCGAGCAGGGAGCTCATCAGGATGGGTTCTACCTTTTCACTTGGTAGTCACAGTTATATCAGAAGTCCAATGGCAACATGTCAAACTCTGATGCCTCACGGCAGAAACCAGTGAACGACATCATAGAGGCTTTTCCCATCTTTTACCTACGGGCCATGGGGCAGAGGGGTATCAACCGTTTCTGCAGTCAATAACGTATCTCCATTTCTATCAGCAGAAATGTGCGTCAGCAAGATAATAAGGACAGGAGATCAATAAAAGTTGGCATATACAGTATCCCTCCATGATCAAAATAGGAATTCTGAGCAGTACATTTGTTCTTTTTGGCACACATGTCAAAGTATTTTATCAGAACTTTTTGCAGTTTTGGTAAAAAGCAAAAAAGTAAAAAGCCCTTTGCAATCCTCATCTGGACAGAGGGTTATTGATCAAAATCAGCATTGTGCCTAATTTGGAAATTTTTCAACCGTTAAATGACCTGGGTGTGGTCCAGGTTTGGGATTTGGATGACTAAAGACAACTTGGATGTCCATAGTTTCGTATCTCGCAGTCAAACTCCACGCAAAGCTGCTTTCTCACTCTTTTTCTCTCCCCTTTCGGCCCCCCTGCACTGATTATCCGTGATGAAGCGCGCTTTGCATTCTTTGCCATCAGGCCGAGCACACAGGGACAACTTCCCCCCGGGTCACATTAACTCGATGGTGAGGACAATGCCACCATCATGTCAGCTCCCATCAGCCTCCATCCCAATCATGGAGAGGCAGAGGAGGAGAGGGAGAGACAGTGTAAGCGCCAGAGGCTGAGACTTTTTAGAAAAGGAGATAAAGGGAGTAAAGAGAAGAGAAAAATAGAAATACAAAACACATTGGTACGTGTATTTCGTCCATGGGAAGGGGGGAACAAGTCAATGTGGATCTGGGTCTCTCACTATCAAACTTTCTGAGTCATAACTCCGAATGTGTGGATGCTTGTTTGTAATTTCTGACCTACCGACCCAATAACTGAGGAACTTCCAGACCCGGAGCATGTGACATCTCTCATTGAATCTCTGGGGCTTGGACAGAGAAGGACACGCGCAACAGTTAATGCAAAGCTTCCACTGAAAATGTCGGGGAGGGTTTATGTCTGGAAAACTGTACACTGGAACCGCACACATGTGCTCAAAAATGCTTCTTTAAATGTGTTTGGGAGAACCTTTCATTTCATCCTAAGTAAAAATGTGAAAAGCTTTTGTAGCAGGTGGGTTAGGAAATATTGCGTTGGATGGAACTTTGGTTTAGTTGCTAAGTGAGGGCTAAAAATATGGCAAACTGCTCCCTGCAGCTAAATCACCGTTAGTTCCCTTTACTCTTATTCCCACAAATACGTCCGCCCATAGGCTATGTTAGGCTTTCTTGAGCTGCACTTGAATAGGTTAGAATGGTCTAATTGAATACTTATTTCATATTTACAAAATATATGAAACTACAGAATATTATCTTTAAAATATAACTCCGTTGCCCAATAGTTATTATATAAGATTTGCGTCTGAGAAAAAATAAAACAATATAAGTGCACATTATTAAAAACATCACACAAAAAAAGCAGGACCATATAGGAAAAATCCACTTACTCATAGTTCATGCCAACTGATTGGTCATCCAGAACGATGTTACCATTCATTTGGAGACATTCTATGGCCAGCTAAATTGGTGCCACACAGAAAAACAAAAGCAACTGATCTGAGAAATGCCAAAACTAACTAATCACCAGCTTAAAAGAGCAAGGATGCAGTCGAATACCTAAACCTTAATGAGTATTTCTTTGTGTGCTCATTGCAGCAAATAATCCATGATCGTTCACATTGCACTAGACCTTTTAAGCACAGTTATAAAAAAAAAAGTTGATTATGAATTCATTTGCAAACTATTTAGGAACATGAATCCTGCTTTAATGAAGGCTCAGCAGTAAAAGACTGCATGTGTATTTGTGTGTAATAAAGCACCCTAATGAAGACTACCGACCTGATCGCAGGTCAAAAATGTTAAAGAATAACAACTGAAGCCAGCGAATATAACATTTTTCAATTCCCTGGTCTAAACAAAGACAGGCTTTCATGCCATAGGTGCGTTTCAACAGTACTACAAAGTGGAATGGGAATTATTGGGTACATTTGGATTTAAGTTATTTAAGTTTAACTGGATTTAATTAGACTGTTTGATAAAAGTGCCTTGAGCTGACCTTTGCTGTGAATGGGCACGACATAAATGAGCAGAATTGAATCTCTGTGACGGACAGGTGACGGGTCCAGGGTGTACCCAGCTCTCACCTAATGACAGCAGGGACAGAAATGAATTTATATTAATATATAACTTAAAGAGAACTGTAGCTGATGTATGAAGGAAAACAAAATACACAAAAAAAACACAAAAAAAGAAACAAAAAAAAAGGTCCAACTTTCCTTTCTAGTCCAATTATTTCTTACATTCACCACATCTGTGAAGTGTTTTCGTTGATTTTCATGAACGCTATCCTCACCGGGCATCTTTAGCTCCCTGTGCTTCATGTTGTGAGTTGAAAATGTTGAGAGTGCCACTGGCTTAGGAACGCATAAACAGTATTTATGAGTAATAGCTTTTAATCTTTCTTCTTTTTTTTAATTTTGTGTGTGTCTGGAACCATGTATTTTTCTCCAGCTGTGCATTAGATCTTTGTAGATTAATCAAACCTCCCTTCCCGTGTATTTATTACACCTCTTTTGCATCCCGTGTACATTATTTAGTCTACTTGAACAATTACTTTGGTCTGTAAATAGTGCAACACCATCAGGAAACGATTGTTTATTTCTAAACATATGTAAAATCTGTACTTAATGGCATTTCCTATATATCTTTTTAATAAGGGCTGTGTGTCAGTATTTATAACCGCTGTCTCGAGTTTATTATTCATTTTATGTCAATATACGACAATACAGACAGATCTATGTTGAGCTGGGTTATATAATGTTCACCCATGGAGAAGACTGAAGTGGGCTTGTAAAGTGTTGGAGAAGGTTCCTTAATTAGATGCAAACAATGGCCCAGAGTAAATGCAATGACAAAACAGCTGAACCAAGTACATGTGTAGATCTTTAACAAGGCTTAAGACCAGTCTTGATGGATGGATAGCTGTAGAAAAGTCAGTACTAACAATGTGAAGCAATGAAAGCAGACGATAGGCATTTCAATGGCAGAAGAAACTCAGATCTGGATAAATGTAGCAGATTGATACCAAAGTGAAAAAAGAGGGCATTATAGCAGATGTTCAGGGGGGGTTACTGTAAATAAGTTTAGAAACAAGAGAAAGTCAGCCTAAGCAGGACTATCTGTGCCGAGTATGGGTTGGAGTTCCTACCCCAAAAGGTTCCGGAACATGCCAGAGCAAGACCCTGTGGGGCTTCCAGATCCAGCCCCATTAGCAGGTACTGGCCATCCAACTGTACATTATGGCGGTCGGCAAGCTAAAGAAAAAGGCAGCAGGCGTAGATGTAGCAATCCTTAATCAGGGACAATCTCTGCTATAGATCCCGGGAACAAAAATTTAAGAGAAAGGCACAGTTCAAGGGAACAGCATGTAGAAAAAGGTCTATATACCATTATATATGATTTATTTGTACCCAAAATAGTCAAAAGTTTTTCTTTTCAAAAGGTTTTAGTCATCCATGCCATTTTTGAAGAAGATATAATAAAGATCTAGAAAATACTTTTTTTTTTGTCTCTTGCCTTTTTTTTCCTGATGAGTGTAACGTTTGACCTTTGAGTGTTTTTGGGAAGCCTTCAAACCGAGCAGGGAGCTCAAATGAGACGACATTTTAACAACAGTCAGCAGTCACCTGTCAAACATCATTATCCATAGCGTATCAACGGTTTGGGAGTACTGCGAAATAGTTGGTGCTGTCAGGACGGAGAGTAAACAACTCTCATAAAGGGGCTTTTTGATGGAGATTCAACGGGCACCGATGCCCTTTTTCAGACGGAATTGTTGAGTATTTTGTCTGCAGACACCAAACTGCGTTGTGTACAAACACACTTTGGCACACTCCAGTTGCCCTTTTTATTAAGTTCATGTTGACGTGACGGTCCAGCTGATATTCTTTCACTAACCCTGTAGCACCTCCTAGTGGGCGGACCAACACAGAGATCCTGGACCTGGAGTCTTCCTGGGTTTGGTAGATTTCTCATAACCCTATCAAAACCGTTCTTCTCAAGAAAGAAAATAAAAGCACAACATTATGCATTCCTTTCCATAGGTTTCCTATCAAAGATGTGAGAGCAGAGAGCAGACAGGACAACTGTTCACGGAGCAAATGTCATTTATGTTATTCCGACTTGACTCAAGTCTACAGTGTGACACATTTAACAAAGTGCTTGGAGTAAATTCATTAAGTTCACAACTCTTTTTAGCAATCACTTTTCATTAACCGGTTCAAAGAACGTGTCACTCAGTGCCACTGAATGTACAGTTAAGACTATTAGTCCCAGAATAAATTTGAATTTAAAACATAAAATTCTGTATAGTTTTGGGCAATTAAGCATTTAGTTGCATTGTTACAACACTGTTAAATGTACTGGCCACAACAAACACAACATTTAGGGGGAGTCGAGTAGTCAGAGATTAGACTACGCTAAAAACAAGTGTCTTAAAAATATCTGTCAATAAACCAAAGGAAAGTATTGAGAAAACAGAGGTAAGGGGCTGTTAACTTTACAGTCGATGTGGAGGAAACTGTTTTGGATTCAGGGGACCGTAAGCTCCATGGCCGAGAAACTGCTCTCCTGAGATTATCCTGGGGAAAGTTTTTCCCCTGGTGAAAAGAGGTGATGAGAGATAAACATTTTGCGTCTCATCAAAAGCTTTAAAAAGGCTTTAAAACTCTAATCTGTCCCAACAAGTTCCCAGCTTTAGCTGGTACGGTGCCTGATGGCACAGACCAAAGCAGCACATTACCAGAAAACTACGTTTTCATAAAAAAATCTGATAAATTGAATTTAATATCTATGCATTTTATGCATTTGATCGCTGTCTTTTCGCATCTTAGCTAACAGCAGGTCAAATCTTGGAATTTTTAATTGAGCTGCTATGGAGAAGCAGCTTCAGAAGGGATGGAAATATTTTAAGGACACACAACCTTCCGTATGAGGACCTCTCGGGTTAACTGCTGCGTCCAGTTTACACATGATCGAGGGGTCACCGAGTGCAATTGGTGTCCAAATTTGCATTCGCTATGGAACTCAGGACAGATCTCATATAAGGCGTGGCCCTGATCAAACCACTCACTATGCTGCTGTGGTGTTAATTCCAATAACACCAGCGGGAATCTTATAGTTTGACTATAGCATTGGATGTCATCTTATGAAATAAGTAGGTTCTTTGAAAGAAATCCGAACTTTGTGAACATAATCTATCCTTCAGAGCAGAAAACTACACCCCAGTCACTCTCCTGGAGGCACTTTTTTGACATACCTGTCAGTACAATACCCAGAAACAGAACCTGAAACTCAAAAATAGGGAAAGTGGCCTCGGCTCAACTGGTTAGCTGCAAACATTAGTGGAAGTCTAGGTTGAGCAGCCAGCCGCTGACATTCTCCTCCTGGGTGCGTGGCTGTGCTTATCGATGTCCGGTTATGTTGTTGCCACCAGGATTGATAACAATGGAGTCCAAAAAGGGACGGAGAGCCTGGCCAAACGGCCTAGAGAGGAAACAGAGCAGTTGGGACATTTTCAGAGAACAAAGATGGAGACATTCTCACCAAAATCCGTCAATAAAAAATATCCCTCAATAATTCAAAGCCAACATAAGTGGAAACGTAAACTGAGCTTTTTAGTGCGATGTATCTTTTTTTTAGATGGCCGAGTTGACTCACGTGGACAGCACTTCAGATGGGAGGTCTGTGATGTACGATGGGATCTTTTTCCCTGTGAGGAACTGAGCCACCTCATTGCTGAAAGAGTTGCAGTTGTGCTCAAACAAGTTGTACTTGTCACGGCTGTTCGACCCAGCGGGCACGGACAGGGCAGAGGGAAGATGGAAATTCAGGGAAAAGAGAAAAGAGGGCAGAGGGCGGAACGTTTTCAGAGAGAAACAGGACGAGTCGATTACTGTGGGCCTTTACGTAGCGCTTGTCTAATCCATTGCTTATGTGCAGCTAGCTTGTAAAATTCAGTGAGTGTAGAAACAATCACTCAAAACCTAGATTTGAACTAAGACAAAATATTCATTTTCCTCTTCTAAACTTTTTTTTCCTGAACATTTTAGTTTCTTGTTTGATGGAGACACCAGATAGGGTGTCTTCCTTTTTCTTTGTCCCTCTCCATTGTTGTGGGATGTAACACTACAGACAATGCATCTACTCTCCAACTGAGCCCTTTAAATTTGATCACACAGCTTTGATTAACAAAGACACCACGAGAAGCTGTTAAGATGTTAATTAATTAACATCAGGTAGTACCTAACAAGTATAAAACTGCATATTTTCATATCTGCCGAGTCTTTTTATATAGTCATTATTTACATGCAAAATAATTGGTGAACTATCAGGCTAACAATTTTTCTTTAAAAAAAAACTGTTGTAATTTATCTGTAATACAGTCAGCTTTTTCTGAATACATGTGCAACATCACGTGCATCGCAGAAAACCCTCAGAGGACCTTTTGACAGGCTGAAAACTTCCAAAACAGATTTCTGGGAAGCAATCAAATGGTTTGTGTTACATTCATTTAATGGCAGATGACACTAAAACAGAACTGAGGTGACTAACTGAGGCATCGTCTTTGGAGTCAGTAATGATAGGGTTACAGCTTATGACAATAACTATTTAGTGTACGGACGTTAAGGTTCACACACTCCACCTACCCAGCTCTGATTTGTCTTTGAAAAACCCCTGGCTTTCCATGGATTTGCATTTCCCTTAAAAACTATGGCGAGTAGACGATGAAAACTGATCTATCCCGAAGGAAGGGCCTTTAGAGGATCATTTTCCTGTTACCTGGCATTCAACATAAGTCACATTTGTATTTACATTGCTTTAAATGTTCTTACCCGTATGTGGACTCAGCCAGGGAGGTTAGATACTCCATAAATATCTCTTCGGAGACTTCAGTAGAGCCCATGTCCACGACAGAGTCAGGCTCACCAAGTGGGGTACCACCCTAAGAAACACAAACACACACACAGACACACACATCTAAGAAGTTGGCCCACTCCATAACACAAAAGAATGGTATGTTAACTGCATATAGTGGATTCTTACAGGTAAACAGCTGTTGATGCCCTCTCCAACAAAGAAGAACTCTTTTCCGTGGACCACAATAGCTGTGTGCCTGTCAGCGGAATCATTCAGGGGAAAAAAAAACACAAGTCCTTTTCACAATCAACCGGATTCAGAGAGAATACCTCTAAAAATGTAATGTTAAATATTCTTCACTTACCATATCCCATCTAGTTGTTTCCCTGTAATGTTAAATAATAAAAAATAAAAAAAATTATAATGCCATTCTGTCTAAGTTTGTATCAATTACAACGATTTCCTGAATTCAGCCACAGAAACTCACCCAACATGACAGGACTCAGTTGACGAGCCATGCCTCTGGACAGGTCATAAACGTACAGTTTCACGGGATAAGAGCCAGTCTGCTCCATGATGACACAAAGTGATATCCTCAAAATAATCCTAACCTTGTACAATTTACGGAATTGTACCACACCAAAACTTGGCAAAACTAGCGAGGAAGAGAAAACAAAACTTGAAGTACTTTGAGATGTAACTGCTCCAAACAAGGAAACCCGATTATTTAACCATTAAGGTGTTTCTCTTTTGTAGACAATGAAATCCGAAAAAGAGGTTAATTGAATAATGTCTGTAAATGCTGTGTCACCGTCTTACAGTGAATAAAAACATGACTTGTTAAAAAAGTGCATTTAGACAAACGCTTCCGGTCTATTCCCGTTAAAACTCCTCCTATTTTACTATGATTGGGTAGAGTCTTAGATTGACAGGTAACTCACCCAATGGATAGTGAGACGTTCAAAACGGGGCTGTCAGCGTGCTCGTTCTCGTGTTTGAGCGCGCCAGTGATTGAAACTAGCCTTGTGGGCAAATAAGCTGGGTCAGGTAAGAAAATCCTGCAACAACAAGGGAATATCTTAAGTTTTACGTATGTCGTTGGAGACTAATTTATGTACTTTGAACGCTCTAACTTACAGGACGAAGTGGTTTCTCAAGAGTGATGGGAATATTAGTAAAAAGTACTGAAGTTAGTAATGAGCTAAGCTAGCTAACGTTATTGTTTTGCTAAAGTTAAATACTTTATTAGTTAGGATTAATAATGTTAGTGTGAGACTATTTTTAAAATTAGCAATACAACTGGTATTGCTTATAAAAAACCATTAATATAAAGTAAAACTGAGCACAATAAGCCGGTTTATTTATATGTAATGACGACCGAGAGGTGGCGATTGAGCAGACTGCAGAGGTTGAGGAGCTCAGCGTCGGCTGAAGTGCCTGGATGGAGTCACTCAACAAAACAAGGTGCCTTGTTTCTTAAACTGATTGAGTCGTGTTACACACGTAGAAGCGGTGCAAATGGCAGAGTGGAACGCCTACTACCAGATCGAGGATGGGGAGGAAGCGCAAGAAGAAGGGGAACAGACTGAAGGTTTGGCAGAAACATTCTCACTATCCTGTGGGTCCTGACGGGATAAGATGGCAACCTGGACAGATCAGGAGCTCTGTGTCTTTGACAGGAGACTACAGAATATCAGGAAGAGACAGTCTGGTGTTTTTGGTCGACGCCTCTAAGGAAATGTTCGTTAAAGGGGAAGATGGCCAGCCCTCTAACTTCGACATGACCATGCAGGTAAACTGCTGAGTTGTTGTTTTTCTGCTTGTTATTTATCCACTTGCTGCGTCTTCGTCTGTGCTATCTGATTTTGTTTGTTAACGGCCATAATTGTGCTTTTAACAACTCAAACGAATTAGAAATCGGTACATATATGATCCTCAGCCTAGAATTTTGAATATTTGCATTGTTTTTGTTGCAGGTTGTCCGCACAGTGTACACCAGTAAGATCATCAGTAGTCACAGGGATCTGGTTGCCCTGGTTTTCTACGGGACAGAGCAGAGCAAAAACCCCAGGAACTCATTCAAACACGTTTACGTGTACCACGACTTAGATGAACCTGGTGAGGCGCCACACCCTTTGTTCAAACACATGATTGCACTTCACAAAACTTTGGTTTCGGTGTGAAATACAACTCGTGTAGAGAGTTTGTTCATAGATTTTAATGTCCAGATATATTTTCATTTGCCTCTATGGTGACGTGTTAGGCATAAACTTGAAGGTGCATCAAAAATCAAAGATTGAACCGATTCTTCGGTGGTTTTTTCATATTTTGCAAAGGTGCAAAGCGGGTTCAGGAGGTCGATGCTCTGCGAGGCGACAAAGGCGCCCGGCTGGCGGCGGAGACCATGGGCAGCGGGGAGACGTCGTTGGGAGACGCCCTGTGGTGCTGCGCCAACCTCTACAGCGACATCAAGCTTCGCCTCTCGCTCAAGCGGGTGATGATTTTCACCTGCAGGGACCAACCACACGGGGGCGACAGCGCCAAGGACCGACAGGCTCGCACCAAAGCCAGCGACCTCAAGGAGACCGGTGGGTCTGCTCTAAACCCCTACAGTTATCTATTTCCCTCTAAAGAAACAGCCTCACATGTGGACTCTCTTTCTGAGTCGGTTACACATTTCTGACCTGAAATGTGTAACTTCTCTCTTCTCTCAGGTGTCGTTATTGATTTGATGCACCTGATGAAGCCAGGCGGCTTCGACGTGTCTCTCTACTTCCGTGACATTGTGAGTCCACCTGAGGAGGAGAGCGAGCTGGGGCTGCAGCTGAAGCCCTCCGACAAGCTGGAGGTCCTTCAGAGGCGCGTGCGTGCCAAAGAGCAGAAAAAGAGAGCCTTAGCCAGGTAGAGAGATGCTGGGACTTTTCATTCCCATACGTATAAAAGTGACTTTTACTTCCAATTCTGTCTTTACTCCTCAGTTTTAACTTCCTGTCTTTTCTTTTCCCCCATCTTTATCTTCTCTGCGGGTAGGTTAAGCTTGTGTCTCGGCGAGGGTTTAAATGTCGCAGTGGGAATGTACGCAACTGCCGTGTCAGCTCGGAAGCCATCCGCCATCAAGCTTTACAGGGAAACCAACGAACCGGTCCGCAGCAAAACCCGCACCTTCCACACCCAGACCGGCAGTCTGCTGCTGCCCAGTGAGATCAAGAAAGCCCAGGTACGAACAAGCTCCGAGCGGCCGGGAGTCTGGACGGCTTTTACACGTGTTGAGATTATTTCAGAGAAGCATCTCAAGTTGCGTGTGCGTCCACCAGGTGTATGGCAATAAACAGATTGTGATGGAGCGGGATGAGGTGGATGCCATCAAGAAGTTTGATGACCCTGGTATGTTTCTGATTGGATTCAAGCCGATGGAGAAACTCAAACTGCATCACCACATCCGGCCTTCTGTCTTTCTCTATCCGGAGGAGGGTGAAGTAAAAGGTAAAATTGTTTTTTTTATGTTTGATTTACTCACAAACTGAAGTTGAAATATTTAAAAAGTGGTATTAACACATTTAGAAATATATAAGGAGTATATATATTCAGTATAAGTAAGTCCTGTGGAAATGGACATTAAATAGTAGATCTTCGAAAAATTTGCTAAAATTTTAGTTCACATTATCAATTAATTATTAAGACATTTTCCTATAGTGAGGGAGGAATTCCTCGCTTCTAATTCGCGCTCTCCCCTCAGGCAGCGCCTGTCTGTTTGCGGCCTTGTTGAAGAAGTGTAGCGAGAGGAACGTGTTCGCTCTGTGCCGCTGCATCTCCCGCCGAAACTACCCGCCCCGATTCGTCGCCTTGGTGCCTCAGAAGGAAGAGGTCGATGAGGGGAACGTACAAATAACACCACCGGGTAATCCACGACACAAAAGGGACAGGAAATCAGAGGCCATCGCGACTGACAGGCCCGAGAGAAAAAAAAAACTGCTGGAAATCGTAACATCAAGCTATAAGTCTCGAGTGACCTGCTTATCTAGCATGTGGCTAATTAGCATTTGGATATAAACGGCATCAGCTGAAGTCACTCTCTGACTATGAGCTGTGATAATATCATATTACGTACATGGCATCTATTTTCTGTGCATCAGTCGCAGCACGCCTAAATAACTGGATCAAAAAGACAGACACGAGTACAAAGCATTACCTTTCAGTAGGCTCGTCCCGATCCGATATCTGGATCGGATCGGCTGCCGATATTCGCAAAAAACTGTGTATCGGCCGGCATGAGAAAATGCCGATCCAGACTCCCAATCCAGATTTTTTTAAAGTCCGATCCCACACGAGTGTTAGCATCTCCTAACCCACAGGTATGTGTCCTACCCATTAAGTTGTTAAAAGAGTAAATCCCTGTTCAACATGAATCTGTCAACTAAGTAAGTTGGCTAAATAACTTTAAACTTTAATACGTGCTCTGATAGGTCGGTATCGGATCGGAACTGAAAAAAGCTAGATCGGGACATCCCAACCTCAGTGGTACAGGCAACAAACCGTGTTTCATTTAATTACAGCACAAAAGTGTCATTGCCATTAGGGCGAAATAGCTGTTTGGGGTTATATGCTTTGTGCAAGAATTATTTTCTTTTAAGGGTTTGTTTTTTTGTTTATTTTTGTACTATTTTGGAGCCTGACTTTGAGTGCATGACCACTGAGCAGGAACCCACACTCGACCATAGCAGTAATCGGAGCAGTCATTTTCATTTTTGTGGTGCAGTATTTTTTTTTTTAACTAGATGTTTTGTTTTTTTAGTAAAAAAAAATTATTTATTTATTTCTATAATGAAACAAACTGGTCATTGTTTGTTATTTTTAAAGCCATTCTGCCTGTCGAAACTGCTCAAAATCATCAATACTAGGCAGCTTTGATTCAAGTTGATGGTATGATTCACATGCTGAAAGAATTATACATCCGATGATGTTAAAAAGATGTAACGGTTGAGTTTTTATTCCCACCTCGCATCAGGCGTTATAGTGTAAATTTAGTTTTCATGGCCTCAGTACACACCCTTTAATCAACGCTCAGTCGGTGTTTGTGTAACAGCTTTCGACTCCCATTTGCCTTCATCAGGCTTTAACGTCATCTACCTGCCGTATGCTGACGACTTCCGGACGTTGGATACTCAGCGTTTTCCGACAGCCTCGAAACCGCAAGTGGACAAGATGAAGGAAATAATCACAAAGCTCCGCTTCAAATACAGGTAACTTTAGGAGGCAGGAACAACTGGACTGTTGTGACTAGAGACTGGAAACTTAAGGAAGTGGGCCGTCTTAGGGCTTAACAGCTTTAGAGGGAATATCTTGAAAAGTGCAGCTGCATTGATTATGTTTCTCATTCTTTGTGATGTCATCCAGGAGCGATGCTTTCGAGAACCCCGTGCTGCAGCAGCATTACAGGAACCTGGAGGCCTTGGCTCTGGATATGATGGCTCCAGAGGACAATGAAGATCTCATCAGTGAGTCACACAAAAAAAACAAATCCTTGAGGCTATTTGGACCCCCAGCAACTGCTCTCTCTCCTTTATCTCACACTGTCTCTATATCTTTTTTTCCCCCCTTCTGCTTCAGTGCCAAAGGTGGAGCAGATCGATCAGCGTTTGGGAACTTTAGCCCAAGAATTTAAAGATCTAGTCTACCCTGATGACTACAATCCAGAGTACAAACCTGTCGTTAAACGCAAAGCAGGTCAGAGTACAAACTTTTTTTTTATTTTATTTTTTTTCCTTAGCCAAAAAATTGAAAGGTGGTGGATTAGCTATGAGTACTCAAGGGTATGTATGATTTGCTTTTCAAGTAACCTTTGAATTGTTGGTAAATGAGCATGAGTTGATTAATCTGGTCGTCTGACCGGCCCCATGCAGCTGATGGCGGCAGTGGCAGTGCCAAGAAGCCCAAAGCGGACGTGTCCGAAGACGACATAAAGGCCCACATGCAGAGCGGCACTCTGGGAAAGCTGACCGTGCCCGTGCTGAAAGAGGCCTGCAAGCAGTTTGGGATTCGGACCACCGGGACCAAAAAACAGGAACTGATAGATGCTCTGATTGGCCGACTGGGTCCTTGAGGACTTGCTATTGGATACATTCTCTCCAACCACCTCACACAAACCCAGGGTTTTTGTCTGTGTCTGTTAAGACTGGTCACTAGTTTGGAAGCATTATGTTAAACTCACAATGTGGCCTCTTTTTGTTTTGTTCAGGTTTCTGTTCAGCTGAAGTAGTTGTGGTGAATGAAATTTCTAACTGCTGCAGATATTGAGTCTTTTTCGTGATTGACTGTGGTGAGTACATCTCTCTTACCATGTGATGAGGTCTTAATCATTTGAAAACACTGTATTTGAAACAGGACATCTATTTGCACTTGCAAGAAAAAAAATAAAGCCTTTAATAAACATTCATGTCATTCCTTTATTTCAAACACTGCACGAGTTGGGTCTTTGTACATCTTAAGCTGTATTTCCAGTTCTGCTTAAAGCTGGGAAAAGGGCGTGTTCTTCCAAAGTAAGGCTCGGCATTATCTGCATACTTGAGCTCTCTTACCGGTTTGCGTAGCACAATAAAATAAAGGCAGTGTTCTTGTTGAGGGCAGGCCAGCACAGGCAAACACGTGCTCACGTAGCAAGAAGAGCGTAAAAACTGACTGAAGGCAGAGAGCATTCCCTGGAGAGGTGTATCCAGCATTTTGGTCCGATAGAGGCTAGGACAGACTTGAAGGTTTGAATCTACAGGATTTTTCATGTTTTGTTTACCCTGCCTGCCTTTTCCACCTATCAACACTAGTGCTTTCTTAATAGATTTATTTATCTTTGGCTGTAACTTTAGAAGTCAGTTGAAGTCCTTTCATATTACTAAATAACTTATTGTTTCATGTGAACATTTCGGGCTTTTGTATTGTAAGTTTTGAGGACAAGACGCGATTCCTGTTTTCACAACCTTCCCACCGCCTGATGCTCCACGGACTGCTGAGAAATGGAGTGTCGGTGTGACGGGGACAAAGCTGAGGATGCTGGTGCAGGTGGGAAAGCTCAGAAAGTTAACGCTTATACCAAGCTTGTGAAAACAAGTTCTATTTCTAATGACACTAAAAATATTTTCCCCTAAATTTAGTATCTAAAGTTACCTGCTGTCATGATGATGCAGGAGTGGTGTGGAATGCAAACCCTGACGTGTTTATTGGTGTAAACAGCTAATCTTAAACTAACTACCCCACCTCCGATCTTTGTTTAGGTTGGTGGCTGGGCGGCAACAATGTCCAGATGGGAGCTTTCGCCGTGGTGGGCTATCTTCTCTACAGATTCTCACAGAGTCAGTCACCCCCACACACATTTTCCTTCCAAAGGTTAATGCTTGAATGACTTGTCCTTGTTAAGCTCTCTGAAAGGAACTCTTTCTGAACCTTTTACATACACATCCACGAATCAAATACACAATTACCAACGCAGTTCCCCTTTAAGGATTAATGAAATACCTTCGGCATACTTTGACAAGATACTGAAGAGAGACGGCCTGACAGGTCCCTTATCCAGTGTTTACTTACACCTCGATTCAAAGATCCAGAGTGCGTATTTGACTCGACTGGAGGGTCTGACGTTTTTAAGATCAGTGATAGCATTCGAAGCAGGTCACCAAATGAGAAAGCGTTTAGGAAAACTCACAACAGCACACAAAGCAAACCTGGTTCAGACAGCCACAAACTCAGATTCTGGCCTGTAATGTTGTTATCAACATTTCCCTGGTCTGTTGTTCAACCGCTTATAATGGCTGTGTCATTGGTGACTCATTTAGGAGCAGCTTTATCATAGGGTAAACTTTGAACCGGCCCAGGTTGTCAAAGCATGGAAGAATACACTGAGAAGTTTGGCAGAATTGTATAAAAGAATCTGACTACACGATTCCTTTATCACACATTGACTAACATTGAGAACTGTTGTGACCCAAAGATTGACAGGTTAGTTTCAGTGACTGCTGATAGTACAGCTAGGCAGCAATGTACTGTAACACAGTTGTACAATTCAGATTTTTTTAATCCTTGTCAAGAAATAAAACAGACTGGGTAGAGCACTACTTGACCACTTTTAAATTTTTTCTCTCCTTTTGGATTTTAAAAAATGGGAAGAGATAAAGGAGGATGTTTAACATTTCCTGGCACAGTGATGTAGATTTCTAAAGTAAATCTAAACAACCTGATTTTAAAACCAAAAGGACCTAAAGAAAAACAGTTTTTTTTCATTTTATAAGAGAAAATCTCCCCTTAGAAGGGGCATTGACAAGCCAAACCCAAAAATGCATGATACATTCTTGTTGTACTGTTCGGAAAACAGTTTCTTGAACAGCAGCAGATCATACATTTGTAGGCGGATAGCTGTAAACACGGATCACACGTTTGGCACATTTAAGCTACCATCCAGCCTTTTTATTAAAAATGTATTAAAACATTTCAAACTCTGCTCTCTAAAATGACTATTCAGCAAATTATTCTTCCATTAGTCAGTTTTTTTTTATCAGTCACTTATACAAGGAATAAACTCAACAATATGAGCCACATACTGATGTGAATATTTTTTATTGATAAAGCTAAGAAAAATAACTAGCAGTAAACAAATCTGATGCTGAAAATTGTTTCATATTCCTGCAGCTCTCCCAGTTCTGATCCGATGGCAAATTCGTCTCTTCTGCTATTTAACTGGTGAGTTTACCAGATGTTTTGTCCTCCTTCATGAAGCCTCTTACTGTCCACCAGCAAGTCTGATTGAAAAACGATAACGATATGGTGATAGTAATGTATAAGTTATCGTTAATGTTTGTGAACAAAGAAAAACAGATTAACAAAATGTACCTGTTTTGCCTTAGGCTTGTCGACTCTGTGGGGCTGGGTGAGCAAGTTAGTAGGAACCCTGCGTGGTAAGCTCTCAGTTCACAGAAAAAAAGAAAAAAAAAAAGAACGTTAGTTACATTTGAGCCCAAAATGACCTTTATTTCCCTCTTTCACTTTTGGTCTCAGGAATTAAGAACATGGTTATATGGCTGTCTCGATTTTGGCGGTTTATGGTTGGTGAGTGAATCCCGCCTTTCCTCTGTGATTATTCTGAGATAATGCTGTTTCACGAAACCTGAATTTATAGTTTGCTTCTCCCTCAAGGCTTTCCCTCCAGGTTCAAGTGGTTTGCTGCTGTCATCAAAGCCATGACAGGTCATTTCACAATAATTTTATTTACTACGTGTTTCCTTCTTTTTCTTCCTCTTTCCATAACTGCGCCTCAAAAACTTCCACCATATCCTATACAATCCAAGAGTCTCTTCAGCAGAGATGAAAAACTTACAATTAATTTGTACTTTTTGCCATTTATTTGTTTATTTATTAGTTGATTTATTGACTGTTTTTCTCTTTAAAGAAATAGTTCACTTTTGCATAACCATTAGACTGTTAATAGAGTTTTGAGATTTTTTATTTTCTTCCTAAAATACATTTATCATTTAGGGTCACAAGGAGAGGAATCTTCAGAGTCACTGACAGATACTAGCCTTCAGAAGTTGACCCACGACCTCTCCAGCATCAGCTCTACCCACACACAAGGCCTGAGGCTGATCCTCCTGGGGCCCAGCGGTGGAGGACGGACCTCACTGGCCGACACCTTGCTGGGTGCCGGTGGGACAATCGTCTCCAAGGATCCACTCACGCAGAGCACCAGGTGGAGGACGGTCGTGGACGGTAGAGACCTTACGCTGATTGACACCCCCGATGTTCTGGGAACATCAATGCAGAACGACCAGAGAGCCAGGGAAGCTCTGAGGAGCCTTCAGCTCACAAACCCTGGACCACATGCTGTCTTGTTGGTGATCCGGGCCCGGGGAACCAGCACTGGGATAGACCAGGATGCCACACGGGCAATCCGAGCCACCGCCGAGCTGTTTGGAGACGGAGTCTCCGAGTACATCATCCCGCTGCTCACTCACGCAGACTGCCTGCGTCGACAGGACGACGTGGATGAGGACGCGTGGAATCTGAAAGGGATCACAGCTCTATGTGGCCAGAGACCAGAGCTGGTGGATAACAGGTCAGACCTGCCGCCCAAAGAGCAGAGCGCGCTTCGCCAGCAACTGCTGAAGCGTGCGATGCAGATGAAGGAGGGGGGGGAGCATTTTGCTCATGAGCTGCAGAGGAGAGAGGACCATCTCAGGGAGGAGCTGCTCACCGACATGTCCACTGCACTGGCCAGAAAACTGGGGCACATGTAAAGAAGGGAAAATGTTGGTGCTTTTTTGTGTATTTGTGGGTCGGTAGGGAAGCACGGTGGGAAAAAGGGACAAAGGGCTTCGTTTTTATGTTAGGTCTAAGGATCCGTTGTAGCCAGAGGCATTTTTGTGACACTCCGGTTTAACAGGAGCAGGGGGTTTTTCCATTTCATGTCAAAAAATCTTTGATTTACCAATTTTCTGTCAGCATTTGCAGAGTCAACATTCCAAGGCTCATAAATTCAAATTTGGGCCTCTTTTTTTTTGCTCTTCCATATATTTTATATTTTAATGCCAGTGTCAAACTTTAAAGATAATCAGTACAAATTAAGTGAGATCAAATTGAGAGTAGAATTCATCAGCATGTTGTAATTTGTATTTGTATGTATTATATAAACTACCTTAAAGTTTTAACCTATTTTTGTTCTTCTGCAGAGGACAATTTTAGATGATGTGGAACATGCATTTAAGAAATTATATTGATACAAGCAACATCATTTAATTCAAAACAGACTTTTTTCTGTCAGATTTTTGTGTATACATACATACATACATACATACATACATACATACATACATACATA
>CAJRST010010001.1:11995021-12210241 GCA_907169785.1 Menidia menidia
AAAAAAAAAAGTGCCAGGGACAAAGAACTGGACAGCCGTTTGGAAAAGAACAGTCAACAGTCTTGACTTTTCGGACCGGTTTAGAACACTCTGGCCGCGAGACGGGCGGGTAAGTGGTCGCTTTTCGGGGCTTGGGGGGTCAAGTTAGAAGGCGTTAGGGAGGCGTTATGTTTGTGTTTGCTGAGGAGACGAGAGAGTCACGTAGAGCAGCTAGGAGACTTCTGCCATAAATCCGCTTCGAAAAGGCATCGATTGTATTCATAGGTGTGTGATTGCGGACCAAACCAGCGGCAGCTCCTCCTTAACTTGAGTGTTAGCTTTTTTTGGGAATCCTGTTGTCATGTTAAGCTAGCTCACCCATCGACGTGCTTCCTCTTACTTGGTCCTAGCTGCTGCAAATGTTTACCCATTTCATCTTGGGGTCCTCTGGAAAAAAAACAAGAAGGAGACTGGTGGCTTAATGTTTGAGTTTTTTTACATTTACATTTAAATTTATCTAAAGCGACTTACAAAAAGAGGGTTTAACATTCAACTACAACAGGACTTACACACACACTTACCTTGAATGCAACATGCTAGAAAAGGATTTAACATTAAGGATATAACATTTAACATAGGCTACACAATTACCATACATTGAGTGCTATATGCTACTAGGAAATAAGTGCATTTAGAGCTTACACGACAAGCAATAGCTGGGTCTTCAAGGATTTCTTGAAGGAGGAAAGCTAGTTGCCACCAGGGATTTGGGAAGTTTCACTTAAACAGTTGGACTCCCCTTTTGTATGATGTCATTTATGTGCTTCCTCACAGTTTTGATTCTTGGACTTTTTCCTTATTTCGAGCCATCGTGTTTGGATCACGACAATTGTTGTTGTTGTTTTTTCTCTCGTTCCATTTCCAGATGCTTTTTTTGGCATTCCTCTCCGCTGAGCATCAAGCCGTCGTAGCAACTGTTCCAGTGGAAGTGAAGCTTTGTGGTCAGCACTCTGGTGATGGAAAGAACTGCAAAGCGAAAAGCTCGGTGATAGTGTGGACACGACTGTCAACGCGCTCGCAAACGCACAGAGGATGGAGGAAGTGGAAGGGCGGGGGACCGTGATGGTGGTTTGATTGATGACCCCCTCTGTTGCGCTGCTGGCGGAGTAATCTCTCACTGTGGAGCGTCCAGAATATGTTCCTTTGAGTTTATTTGCTCACAATCCCATTCTGAATCCCGCTTTGATTGGTGGAGAGAGCAGGTGCTGCTCAGTTGCTTTTCTATCCGCTCCTCACCCGAGACAGTACGGAGGAACCCACGAGCCCCTCTCTTCCAAGAGGCTGAGAGGTGGCTATGGCAACGGTTGCCATGCCACCCATGTAGCGTCCTGAAAACTAGCGGTTGTGGATGTAGTGGTGGAGCTGGAGGAGGCGTACGTGGCGGCGAGCGTCCGGGGATGGGAAGCACTCCGTACCCGGTGGGTGAGTGGAAGGAGAAGGGGCGAGGCGGCCTGCAGGAGCTGGGCTGCATGCCGTGGAAGGTCAGCAAGCAGAAAGCTGGCGGAGGAGGAGGAGGTGGGGAAGCGTTGAGGGGAGCGGAGGAGAGGAGGTGCAGAGATCCCAGGGACATTCAGCAGCAGCAGCAGGATCTCTCCTCCTCCTCTTCCTCCTTCAGCCCTCCGCTTTCCACCCAGCCTTCCCCGACACCCCCGGCCATTTATCACGAGAAGCAGCGGAGGGAGCTCTGCGCTCTGCACGCGCTCAACAACGTCTTCCAGGATGGGACAGCCTTCAGTCGGGACGCCCTGCAGGAGATATACCAAAGGTGAGCCCGCCGCCGCGCCCGCCGCGCATCGGTACGTAGCAGCCATGCACCAGCTGTCTGGAGATGATTCCTCTCATCCAACCGTTGCAGGCTTTCTCCCAGCACAATGATGACATCTCACAAAAAGAGCATGCTGGGAAATGGGAACTACGATGTAAATGTCATCATGGCTGCTCTGCAGACCCGAGGGTTTGAGGCAGTTTGGTGGGATAAAAGAAGGTATGTAGAGCTCTCGACCTTTTAGCTGTATTTATCATTTTTTTGTTATGTTCACCATTTTTGGGACAATGGCAGCTTATTTAGTCTCAGAGTTTTTCCGTTTCACCCACATTCATGTCAGTTGATCAGTTTGATTTTCAAAGCCCATTTGGATTAGTTCCTCTAGTGCACATATTTCAAGTTAGTGGTTGAGACTAGACAGATGTTAAAGGTCGAGTCGCTCATTTGAATCCCCTTTTTTAAAAGTTTCTGAGCAGGAACAGAAGTTATAATAAATCAGATATGAACTTCTCCTTTCATATCCTTAGTATACAGAGCACTTTTGCTGTGTTGCATATTTCTGTTTTGGTTTGTAAAGAATTTCTAAGAGGAGCTATGTAGCCAAATGAATCTATGAACCAAAACCTTGCTGGGTGCTATTTTCTGTTCCTGTCGAGGTGTTCCGATCAGTCAGAATAGTTATGTTTAAACAATCTCACTATCACCGTGAGTTTGGGTTTTTAGATCTTATGTTGAGATCTTCTTGGGAATTCTGAGTGCAAAAAATATCCAGGATTTTCCATTTTACACAAACTGCATCTGAGCTGTTGATAAGTAGTAGTTTTTTACGTGAGGGTTGAGACAAATGTTTAGTTATTTTGTTTGTTTTCTCTTTGTCTAAAACAGAGTCTTTATCATGGAAGCTCCCTTGTAAAGTTGTGTAGCTGCATATATTATTAGGCCAATGAATTTGGGGGTTGGTAACCCAGTGAAAAGATCAAAAGTTAAACTTGGATCCACATCATTTGTTGTTTGTCTCTTGTTCCTGTTGTTTTTTCCTCCTTTATAAGAACACATGGGAACAGCGATTGTCAAAACAACCCTCGCATCTGCAGATTAGGAGAGCCCACTTAGATCTTTGAGAGGTAAACAGGAGGTCAGTTCTTTAAAAGAGGCTCTCGGTGTCAAGCCCTTGACCCTCAACCAGCCAATCGGCATCGGGTTGATTAGTCAGCAGTTCCATTTGATCACGGAGTCTTGGAGACGGTTCAGTCTGAGTCCCGGCTTTCTCAATCCCAGTCCTACATGACATGCTGATAGCTGCAGAAGACTTGTTTTATCAAATAAATCCATTCCTGCCTTCCTGCTTTGGGCAGAACAGGAGCTAAATCATTGCTATTCTTAACCAAGTGACGGAAATAGCAGCCCCAAAGTCTGTCGCCTACTGATGTAACACAGAGAGAAAAACCACACAGTGGAAAATCAAGGAGGAAAATCCAGCAGTTTTCTTTTCTAAGAGGTTGTAAACCTGTTTTGGGATCTTGATTGAATCTCAATGATCCCACAGTCACAGATGACTTCAAAAGAAAGCAGCCCCCAAATGCTTTTAGACAAAAGCAACAAGTTGGTGTGGAGGAACGTGGAGCTCTGATGGAGCTGAAGGGTTCAGTGGAATCTTGCAGTTTGACTTTTTATGAATGTAAAGGTTTTGCACGTGTAAGTGAACAAACTTCCTGCTCAACAAATCATTTTGTTTAATACGATGCTCCTTTTCACAGCTGACACTGAGCAGGTCTTAAGTTTGTGTTAATTTAATCAACAAATAAAGAAGGACTTTGGGATTTTTAATCAGATGAGTGATCAGAGAACTACTCACACCACTAACCACAAACAGCATTTACTCTGTAGTAACCCGCAATATTACATTTCCATTTGTTTCATGATGTTCTCTGCTCAAAGAAGGAAGCAAACTGGAGAGTTTGCCAAAAGTAAAGGCTGTCTCGCTGCCTCTGCAGGGACGTTGGAAGCATTGAGCTATCCAATGTGGAGGGCTTCATTTTGAACGTGCCATCCAATCTGCGCTGGGGGCCCCTCCGGCTGCCGCTCAAACGCCAGCACTGGATCGGAGTCCGGGAGGTGGGAGGGGTCTACTACAACCTAGACTCCAAGCTGCGTGGCCCGCAACCCATCGGCGATCCAGATGAGCTCAGGTAAGAGTGTTGTGTGGCGACTTACAAAGTAGACTCAATGTTACAGTTATCAATATGACAATAAGCTCTATAGAGGAAAATCCCTTGTCAGAATCAGTGGTGACAGCAAAGAGATAAAGAGGGAAGTACAGAAAGAGTAGTACAGAGGTATGGGTATAGGATAGGAGATACTCTTTGAAGAGGTTGGTCTTTAAGAGTTTCCTGAAGACACATTCTTGTGGGAAGGTGCCGTATCGCCACCAGGATTTTGTTTAAAAAACCCCGCTCTGGATTGTTTTGCTGCTTGTTAAAGTAAAGCATTGCACCGCCTGTCAACTGGAAGACTTTCTTCACAGCAGCTGACGCATATTTATATGCAAGAAGTCAAAGCTTCAGTTACTCTGGTGTCTTCTTGGTTCATCTCATTTGCAGGTAGTTGGATTTATTTCTCCCAGTGTTTACAAAAACCCCTTATAAAGGGTACTGATCTAGATATACTCATTTGTGTGGCAATATAAGGAATGCAGGGAAAGTAAAATTAGCAGTAGTGTTGTACATCAGTTCAGGTATTTGTTGTGGTTTGAGTCCAGATAGATTAGACAGACCAGAGAGAAACTGAAGCTATATTATTTTGTTGTAATTGGGGAGATTTATGGTAGACTTTAATTTGACTACTTTGCTTGAGGGTTTAGTTTAGATTTTTTTGGGAGTATTGATATCCCATCCTCTGGGGATCTACACACCTCTCCCCCCCCTAAATTGTGCTGCCTCCAAGGTTTTACTTTGCAGGGATCTCTAGTTCTAATATTACAACCTCATTTTACAAAATTTGGACCTTCCAGCAGAAGAGTTAAAACTGCCTGTTTAAAAGCGTCACAATAGGTTTTGGAAATAGAACCTAACCTGGGTGCGCACGTTTGTAATTCTCGAGCAGAAATGAACACCTCCACACAGGCCCGTGGGAAGGCGCTGCATCACCTTTTTTGTTTGTTTGTTTGTTTGCTCTACCACTGCAATGAGATTATTGTTTCTTTCGTTTAGTTTTTTTAACCACCAATCACTGCTCAGTCTGACAAAACCACCGTTGGCGGTCAGTTAACTCATTGACTGCCAGCCATTTTCAGAACAGAGAGTCGCTCACTGCCAGAGTTTTTTGAGAATTTTGACTGATTTTTCAAGAGCCACAGAATAGTTTGTGCTATGACTATGTAAACACCGAACACACCAAAAGAAAGAGTAGACTCTCTTCTTTCATCAGGAAAAAAGATTTTGTTTCTACCTCATTCCGTTCTTCTTCGACGTGCGTCTCACCGGCGCCATTTCTCTCATAGCGAACCATTGCGTTTGTTTTTATTTACCTACAATCTATGCTAATCTCCCATCAAAAGTGGCACAGCTACCTAGAGGGTAAATTTGTTAGTCCATACTCTGTCTAGAAGCCGATATTTACGGAAAAACTTTCGCCGATCGTCCCCCAAGCCACTCGCATTGAAAAACATAAAAGACGTCTATAGACGTCTTTGGCAGTCAGCGGTTGGATTTGAAAAGACGTCTATAGACGTCTTTGGCAGCGAATGAGTTAAAAATGTCTGTGCTATTGTGGTTTTGGCTATATTTATATGTACGATGATCTCGCCGAGAAATTTGGAGGCGGCAGAACATCTCTGCTGCCAGTCACAAGGGTAAAGGTTGCGTCTCCAAATTGCCTGAAACAAGTAAAATACACATAAAATTGTGTTTTTCTGCCAGCAAATACATAGCAGCATACTTCTAAAGGATGGGAGCTGGAAACATCAAGCTTCCGACGAGGCGACATATTGTCTGTGTTTGTTTGTTTTTCATTAACAGCGTGACTCTCCTGTTTTCCCTTTTGATTTTAACCACCAATTCCAGGAAGTTTCTGCGCCAGCAGCTGCGAGGGAAGAACTGTGAACTCCTGTTGGTGGTCTCAGAAGAAGTGGAGGCACACCAGACGTGGCGGTGTGACAGCTGAGGCCTCTGACGGCAGAGCGGGGACGGGCCGGGAGCCGCTCGCAGTGATGCGCCCCTTACAGACGTCCCCCCCCCCCTCCCGCGCCCATTTTCTTGGGATTTTGTTTACACGGCCGTTGTTGGACACTAAGTCTACGATCCAAAGCAGTGAGGGAAGCAAACGCTTTGCAGGGAGAATCAAAGCGTCGCAACACGGTCTCTAACAACACCACAGCGCCGAGACTTTGAAAATATTATGCTGTTCCTGCTATTCTTGTCTGGGTTTTTTTTTTTTGTTATTAATGTTGTTGTTTAGTTGTTGTTGTTTTTTACATATTGATGCATATTTTTCAGTCCGTTATTATCTTTGATTGTTTTGCCTTTTTAGGCTGTATGAAATCCATCTGCCTGCCTCCCGGAGTGAGCCTCCCTGCTTCGGTCGCAGTGCTCGTCCTTGTTTTTGCCTCTCTCCTCGGCCAGCCCAAATCTCGCCCTTCCCGCCCCTCGCTCTCCCCAAAAACGTGTCCTTCCTCGTATGTGCGTCCCGTCCCGAATCCCCTCACCTCACCAGCCGACGTTAGAGGTTTGCCGCGCGGCCCACTCTGTGTTTGGAAAAAACCCCGGCACGGACTGTAGAAACCTTTGCCGACTCAGCAGTTTTATACGGCAACAAAGCAATGCAACACTCAGGCCAAGTGCTCCCTCCGGTGGACGTTTGCCTCAGCTTGCTTCTAAAAAGGGAGGAACCTCATTTATCCTGTCGTTTGAAACTCTCCTCGCTCAAATGGTTCCTGTGAAATAATGAAGTCTGTTTATTATTAAGAGGGAATTGCACTACAAAAACAAAAAGATTGCCCTTTAATACAAATTTATTTTGTATGAAGATGTGATAATCAACAGGTTAGATTGGCTGGATATTAAGGTTTGTTTTTTTGGGTTGGGGGCACAGACGAAAAAAAAAGATCAGCTCTGTAATTCTGGTGATTTGAGATCAAAGTATATCTTGACTCAGTTTTGACTTTGTTTTCATGTTTTGGGCAAACTAACAAAGAGAAGGCGCTCTTAGTAGCTCTGCCACGGAAGGAGACGTGCCGACGTGGATGTTCAGATTTTGCAAAACCGGATTTTGTGCTGAACACTGGCACTGATCTCAACAAATCAGAGTGTAAATTCACCAATTAACAGTTAAAAGTGTATCCGCAAAATGCATTAATAGAACTGGAGCTAAGTTTAGTAACTTTTATTCTTTGAGCTCATCCCGGACTGGGAGCTACCAATGAAATTTATTGTCATTTCTAAATGACCGTGACAGTTGGTGATATGTAGCCGAGTTGAATGTATTTGAGATGTGTGCCCACTCCAACTTTGAATAAGAAACATTCATTTCTTTGTTTCGGTGTGCTTTGTTCTTTAGTTTAGGAGCCCCTTCGTCTTGCTCACTCTGGAGCTTTTAATCCTGTAAAGTCCACATCAGCATGGATGTAAAGGATAGCTTTCACCTTTGTGAGAAAAATCCACCAAAATCACTGTGTTTTGTAGTTGGGTTTGGAACAGGAGCGTTTTGTTAGAAAACTGTGAAATGGTGGCTGTTTTCTTACTGACTTTAAGGCAATCTCTAGATAATTTTCAGAGCTAAATACCATACCGATTGGAATTGACAGAGCCATTAGATAAAGTATCTTCATTCTTTGAACTCTGAACGGAATTTAACATTTCAAATGATAGAATATACGCAGGAACACAATGAATGTCATTCGTTTTCCTTTTGGACGAAGTCTTTTTGACCATGTAAAACAAAGCAAATAGATTTGAGCCGCTGTTACTGAGAAAAAGATGTCTATTGCTCCAAAGCAAGCAAACTGATTTTGATTTTCAACTAAAGATTTCCTTTGTCAAATTATTTTTACATGTTCTTAAGAAGGCGTCTCTTTCGGGCTCCGAGACACGGCAGCCCTCTGTAGCACAGGAGCTCCTCATCCCCTGTAGAGTCTCTTGTCAGACCTGAGAGGTCCACGAGTCTTTTACAGTCAGTAGCGAGAATTAGTGGTTTATGGTTCCGTGTGAGGAGACTATGGGGGTTTGTTTGGGTGGTGGAAAGTTGTGAAGTTGCAAATGGAAGAAAAAGTGGAGAGCCGAAGAGGGAAATTTGGAATGCGAAGGAAAAGCTGATGGGAAGTCGAAGCCAGATGTGCGTTGGGATGAGGCTTTACGAAACGAGCATCGGTGAGAGATTTGGTTGTTGTAGCTTTCAGATGTACCAGCTCTGTACTCTATGTCCTGTCTTTTAATGAGAACATCGGCCTTAACTTGTTTACATTGGGTGGGGGGGGGTAAGTGTTGATAAGATGTGTTGAGAGGGGATGTGCATTTGGCACCACTTCAGGAGACAACATCATACTATTAGAAGAGCAGCAGCCAGAGCATTTCCATTATACGGAGCAGCTACTGTTACAGGTTTCCCTTTAATGCCACGGACTTTCAGTCCAACGCTGAAGTTCAAAGTGGTATGACAAACCCACAATCACAAGATATCAGTGGTTTCATGTCTAACTGGAGAGAAATGACAGCCTGATACTGACTTAGAACAGTTGCTAGACCTTTAATGTCTCCACATACAGGTGAAAGTACGTCAGACCAGCTGAGGAGGTTTCATTATTTGCCCAAACACATCATCCACTCGCACATTCAGCATCGGCTTTATTGCAATGACAATCCATTCAGTCCTTATTGCTTAAGGAGCCCCGGTTGTCACGGTATTTTATTTTTTCATTGAAATAAAAAGCTCATAATGGCACTTTATGTATCAACTTTGGTCTGAGTGTTTTTTTTTTCAAACCATTATCATTTCTCCCAACTATAGATGAGTTACCTGTTTTTAAGTGTTTAGTGTTCTTCTCCATCTCATCATATCAGAATCTTTTTTTTCCCACCTAAAATGAAGAAATATCCATTTCAAAAGGGGAATTTAGAAACCACCTTAAAAAATGTATTTGAAAAAAGATTCCCCTCCTAATTTCATCATCCATTCTTTATTTCCCACGACAATTCTTACTATCTTAACAAGGGCTTTGTTGGCTGTTGATGGAGCTGTCATAACTCCACAGAAACATCACAGGGGCACTCATTGAAACTGACAGACTGAGATCAGTTTTTGTCTGAAAGGAGCGTTGGTGTTTCCAGACCATGTTGGTGTGCTCTGCCATCCTGCGACTAATGGCTCTACTTTGCAAAACAAACAGACTTAAAAAAGAAGCGAATCCGCCGATTAATCTGAGGCAATGAAGAGAGAAATGTGGCCTTTTACTCTATAAAACGTCAACACCGGCTTTTGTAAAGATCTCACCTACAATCTGGCCCAACCTTTTCCCACGGTGGCCGTTCATACCTGCACTTGGTGAGTGGCAGTTCCTCTGCTGGACCCTAACAGCTGAAGACACAGGTGGGATGGAAAGATGAAAGGAAATCCAAGAAAAGCACAGGGGGGACATTGGTCTCTTCTTTAAAACCGCTGGAAAAAAATGGCATCAAACGCATCATCTCACTCGCTGATGCTTGAACTACTCAAATCTGAGTTAACCCCAACACCCCCCAATACAGTACTTCTAAACCCCACTGTGCCTGTATGTGTAAAAAATGGCTTTGGGATGTCGCCCCCTGCCGGGCATTAGGCACAGTGCAAGTTCAAAGGAGCTTGGCTTTTCAGCCCCTGAGGCTGCATTCATCTTTCATGAGGTCAGCGATAATTACAGGGTGTTAAACTATTGTACATTATTAAAACTCACCCAACCGGAAGTGATATGTTAACGCTTCGAAGTGGAAACAGCTCAGTTACTTTTTTTCCCCCCTGTTCTTTGATGTCAGACTTATACCACCGGTATCCAAAGTCAGACATAAGTGTGACACTTGTTTTGTTTGTTTGTTTTTAAATGATAATGTTGCTTAAACAAAAGGAGTGAGTTGTGTTCTTGTTTTTTTTTGGTACTCAGGCTAACAACGGGGTCGATGTGGGGCAGATAGATAGCGGCGCTCGCAGACTCATCCTTAAGGGAGCGCGCTCTGTGGAGACGGGCGCGCGCGCGAGGCGGTGTGCAGATGTGTCGCAGATTTTGTAAAGTCACTGGAGCAGGAGGCGGGGAGGGGGGGGGGGGGGGGGGGGGGGGGGGGGGGTCGTTCCGGACGAATTGACTCTGAAAGTGTTAGAGAAACCGAAGGAGGTTGCGGGAGGACAGCGGGGAGGAGCACGGAGGCGAGCCGCCGCCGCCGCCGCCGTCAGGAGCAGCGAACGTTAGCTTAGTTTGTGGGGAGAAGGACGTTACTCTGACAGCTGGAAGTGCGCAGAGATGGAGCTGTCGGCAATTGGCGAGCAAGTGTTCGCCGTGGAATCAATTCTCAAGAAAAGAGTTAGAAAGGTAAAGGTTCTAAAACGTAAACGTCTGTTTACATGCGCAATAGAGTCCCATTCTTTTCTCTATATATTTTTTTTGTTAATTATTATTTTTAAAAATTGTTGAATGTTTTTGGAAGAGGCTAGTTTGGATGCTAATAAAAGCTTGGGGGATTAGTAGCGCCGTTCCTCGTCTAATCTGGTTATTTAATTGCAGGCTTTTAAAAGGAGGCGGGTGAAAAGGGGATGTCGCTTTAATGGAACGTGGGAACTGTTGTCACCCAACAGCTCACAGCGTCAGGTGTTCGGCTCCTGGAGTGTGTCAGCCAAACGCCGTGTCTTCGCACGCGTGTGTGTTTATTTATTTTGTTAAGGGGGGCTGTCCGCTCCCAGGTTGAGTCTGGGGTCTGGTACCCTGTTGTGTTGACACGTGCAGGTGCGCTGCTAGCAGCCACGGCTCCCACGGGCACTGAAGGGGGCACCCAAAACTCCCATTTCCCACCTCTGTTCATTTCTGAGAACAGAGTTCTATTCCACTGCTCCTCTCAGCCGTGGTAAAAATTTTAAGGCAACATTTTTAAGATAAAGTAACATCTTAACCCTGATAAGCGGGAGGCTTGAAGTATTTGTTTATTATTATTTAATTTCTTAAATGACAGGGTGAAAAGTTCTTATTGTCTAAAGTATTTGTGGTTTTCCAGGGACAAAAGCCACCTCATTACAATTCATCGAAAAACCAAAGAATTGGTCAATATTTTGATTCCTCCAACCTGCTCGGCATATCAGTCAGAAAACAAACGGCTGTGTTAAAGCCACAGACGCAAATAACATTGATCATATTTTCACAGTTGTTCCAAGGGTGCCTCTTTGTAGCATCTCTGTGCTCAAACTGTAAAAAAAAATAAAAAAAATAATGTAGCTTGAAAGATAGGCACCGGAGAGTTCTCAGGCATTAGAGCGAAAAGCCCCAAGTTAACCCGTTCATACTGTACATGCTCCCAGCTGCCTTTCGGAGTAACGCTGGATATTGGGATGCTTTCATCAGAGCCCAGTCGAGTGAAGTCGGGAAAAGCGGTGACTTCACCCTCTGAGAATACCTCTCAGAGCACGGAGGGTTATTACTGGATGATGTCACTGGGGATGACTAACTCTGAGTGCTCTGGCTGGAGTACAAGCATCGTACGGCACATCCTAAATGATAATAATACAATGATATCTGTTGTCTGTTTGCTGAGGAGCAGGGGGAAAAATGGGCTGAATTTTGGCTGAAACTAAAAGCTCAGTGGAACCTTTTGTGGAGCTGAGATGCTTTTCCCATCCAAGCGGATCACACCGACCGGCCTTATCAGTCTGCATAGATGGGAGCCAACCTTTCAGACAGCCTTTAACACCCTGAAAGTTAATTAGAAATCCCAAGTAATGTGGCAGAGAGGAATATTTGGACCTGAATGCCTGTGTCATGCGAGATGTAGCCAGTTGTTTGAGATATGGCATCCAGTTAGTTAATCACTTTAGAAGGAGAACTTGCTTCAGAGAAAGCAATGCCTTCAAGTTATTTTCTCTGTGCTGGAAAAATTGTTTACTTGGAATTCATAGACAGGAAGAATACAGAAATGATAAAGATTATTTTTTTAAATATCCTTTTTTGTTTATCATGTTAGTGGTGTATCTGTCTTTTAAGGAGGGTAAAAACAAGGTGGTTTTTGTGTCTGAAGCAGCTGAACTTTGTCTCCACAGGGGAATGTGGAGTATCTGCTGAAGTGGAAGGGATGGCCTCCAAAGTGAGTATCCGAACTTACAAAAGAATCGGTGATTGTCGTTTTTGTTCCTTTTGAATTCACAAGACGAGCAAGCTAGACATGTAAAGAGCGTCTTACGTTAACGACTGAATACAAAAGAGAAAGCCTTTAGTGTGATCATCAATGTACCCAACAGAGACCTATTTAAGCCTATTCTGGGTCCCATCATCCCAGTATAGGCTGAAAGATAGATGGAAGTCAATACTTTTTTATATATTGGTGATTAACACATTTTGTTCAGCTAAACAGAATAATCAATCAATCCAATCCATTGAAAGAATACTTGTTTGATTGATCAACTTACTGACAAAGATCTACAATAGAATAGAATAGAAAGGTTAGACATGAGGATTGAAGGGTGATTGCAAAAAAGGCTGCCTGTGTAGATGATGTCATCCACTTTCATTGGAGACAGTGTGTGTGTTGTCAACGTTTGAATAGGAAACTCTGTGTAAATGAAGTGATTTTTAAAAGCTACCTGGTAGGGAAGCCGCTGAAAAATGGGGTTTGAATAAACCTAAAAAGGCTCCTCTGTACCTTGTCTCCATGTGTCACAGGTACAGCACCTGGGAACCCGAGGAGCACATCCTGGACCGGCGCTTGGTGCAGGCCTTCGAGGAAAAGTAAGGACAAAAAAACAAAACAAGACTGATGAAGGCTACGTTTAGACACGGGAAAAACAAGGCTTTTGCGCACCTTGTGGGTGGGAAACACCCAAAACTGACTCGTCATTTGAGCTTTTCTGTGTCCTATCGCTAAGGAAATGACAAGAACCCGGAGTTATCATGTGTGTTTAGTCCCCACTGACAGGGGTTCTGAATCAGCTGTCTGAAGAGACGTGAAATGCCCTTTTTTTCCCCTTTGGCACGAAAAAACACACCCTAAAATTGATGCGGCCATACCAAAAACAATAACACCCTTTTTCATAGGTTTTAATGTCAGAACTGAATTTTTTTCTGTGTTTTTTTTTCTTAATCGGACAAAAGCATGGGTCTTTTAAGATCCCTCCATGTTTTGGCCCAAAATGTGACACACCCATTACCGCACCTTGATTATTTTCTCCCTTTATTTATTTATTTTTGGGGGGGATGCCATTTCTTTTAACATTTGTTTACATGTGGGAACCTTCGTAAACCTTTCACAAATTGGCAGAGAGAAGTGCCTGTTGACCACAGATTAAGACAAGAGCACAGCAGGACGCCTCTGGACCTGGCTTTTACACTCTACTGCAGACAGAGACTGCACATGGAGCGGGAACAGTCAGGGCTGACTGTGGCCTGACCCTGGATATGGGTTGAACTGTCGGCTGGGAATTTGAGTGCTGCTGATGTTGTGCTAAACATCATCCGCTCCGTCAATGCCACACACCATGCGGCCAATTTCAGTTTGTAACTTGTTGATTTAAGTGTAACGGCAACAACATAATTCCCCTTCAGTAAAACACAGGGGCGACACGGTGGTTAGCACCATCGCCTCACAGCAAAAGGGTTCTGGGTTCGAGTCCCCTGGGGAATCAGGACCTTTCTGTGTGGAGTCTGCATGTTCTCCCTGTGTCTGCGTGGGTTCTCTCCGGGTTCTCCAGCTTCCTCCCACAGTCCGAAAACCTGCATGTTAGCTTGGTTGGACTTTCTAAACTGCCCTTAGGAGTGAGTGTGAGTGTCAGTATATGTGGTGGTTGTGTGTCTCTGTGTGGCCCATCCTGGCGGACCATCCACCTCTCGCCCTTTGACCGCTGGGATAGGCTCCCTGCGAACCCGTTAGGGAACAAACTGTAACGATAATGGATGTATTGATAATTGACATAGTAGAATTCTTAGCCTGTTTATTTCTGCTTTAGATGTAGCTTTCTATCAGGGATCAGAACCCCATACAGTCCTGCACATTTATGTTATGGCACTGTGCAGTCTGACCTCGGGGAAGGGACTTGCTGAGCTACCTACTGAAGGGAGGATCGGCAGCTATATTGCATAATCTTTCAAATGGTCCGCACAGCTCAGATAAGACCACAACAGCCCGCCCAGGCTGATGGGAAGCGACAGTTGTTTCTCTAAGCAGTTGTGGCTTCAGAGCAGCAAATGGAGAAAACTTTGGCTTTGACAGGGCTGCTCAGATTTTCCATCAATCAGAGGTGTTTGATCATCAGCGCCTGGCTGCTGCTTACCTTCTCACTTCTCGGGGACACATTCAGGGAGGACTTTCGTGATCCAAAATACCTGAGATTTTAAAGAGAGCGGGGCTTCTTTTTCAAACGAGACAGGAAGTCTAAGCCAGCCTGCACCTAAAAATGCTCCCTTTGTGTGTGTTTCAAAGACCTTTTGCGGTCAGCCCCTTAACAGGCTGGTTTGGCTTTTATAGAGAGGAGAAGGAGCGAGCCGTAGGCCACAAGAAGAAAGGATCCAAAGCCAAAAAAGTCCTTCTGCAGGTAAGTTTTGTGTATGTGAAACAAAGAAAAAAAAAAAAAGGTTGCCGTATTGTCAAGCGTCCTCGTCCTTCTTTCAGAATGCGATGTACACCATGGATCTCCGCAGCGCTCACAAGATGGACGCCAAACCTGCCCCCCGCCTCCGCCTGTCCCTGACGCGCTCCCTGGACGCCGACGGCGAGGAGGAGCACCGGAAAAGCCAACAGAGGAGGTCGGAGGGCCCCCCGAATCTGACAGGAGAAGATTGGGAGGTGCTGGGAGCGGAGGAGGAGAACAGCGTGGACGATGACGAGGATGAGGAAGAGCAAGAGGAGGCTGAGACTGAGGTGGCGAAGAAGAGCGGTGGTGTTTTAAGCAGTAAGTGTGTGACTGGGAAAAGCAGCTGACTGTAATGGCTGTTTATTGAGACTTTTTGTGAAGCTCCAGGCCAAACCCGAGTGGAGCCTCACCCAGAGTGGATTAGTGTGTGTAGCTTCACAGAGCAGCCAGCCTGGACTTGTTAAGATGTCAAATTCTTAGCGTCTGTTAAACTGTAGAGGGAAAAAAGTGGCCTTAAATCAAATGCCGTCCTTTTCTTGTCAATGACGCGTCAGTTTAACAGCAGAGATCCAGATCAGAAAGCCGGGAAGGGGTGGGGGGGGCGGGGTAACTCTGTTAAAAGCCTAATGCCATTTGTTGTCTGACCCTCTGACACCCGGTCTGCACATTCCTGCCTCCATCAGGACGGGAGGGGGCGGACGGGCGGAGTTCCACCGCCGCCGCCCCGGGGGACGCCGCCTGGAGACCCGTCCTCGGCCCGGGGGAGGTGACCGTCACCGACGTCACCCTCAACTCGCTCACTGTGACTTTCAGGGAGTCCAGGGTGGCCAAAGGCTTCTTCAGAGACCTGGGCCTGAAGGTGTGAGCCGGTCGCCAGGGGAGACGCCGCCCGATGGAAGCTGGAGGAACTGACTAGTGCATTTGGCGAGAGGCGGTGGAGAAAAGGGTTCTCTTCTCTTTGCCTCTCGCTCTCGCTGTCCGCCCGGCTCACCGAGTGGTAACGTTTACATGCACAGAGTCGCCGGACTCTGTGGGCAGGCCTCGGCTGTGGGTCAATTCAAGTTAGCAGGACTGGGACCCACCCCAAAACCAAAAAAAAAAAAAAAAAGATAGCCCCAGGAAAAAGCAAGGTGGCATATGCATAAACCAGTATTTGTCACTGGTTAAAGCATTGAAAAACCGAAAAAATGTCCCACAGGTGCGGCCACCATGACTCACATCTTGTGTCCAGTGGCTCCCCGGGTCAGAGGTCATCTGTAAACATCTTTAAAATGATGTGCGTGTTTGCACATGGGGCTAGGGTCAGGGTAAGTGCCTGTTTTTAGTCCTGGTTGCTCTGACAGTAGCAGTGGACTAGACTAAAACACTGGAGGAGGGGGGGGGATGACCCTGTCATCGGACCTAAAAAGCGAACAGTAGCCCACTTTTCTAGAAATGTGGAAAGAACAACAGGTTCAAAATGACGGCGTCGCACCAAACTGGAGCCGAAAATCATCTGCCATGTGGACACTTAGTGTCAGGAACAGTATTTTAATCCCGACCTCAACTACCAATCACAGTACAGAGCACCCCAACGGCGAGTGTGAGGCCGGGACGAGGAGGATTCCTCTGTGCATGTAAACAGACGTCTCTTCCACACTAAGACATAGTGTACATACTCCAGACTCCAGTGAGGTGGACACACAGCGATGGACCCGTCAGAATACAGACTGTTATCACCGAACAACACGTGGCCCGGTCTTGTGCGCGTTTCAGAGTCCTCCGGGAGACGGCCTGATCCGCCTGCATGCCTTTCTCCCCCCCAGTGCAGTTCTATGAATGCTAGGCATCCAGCTCTTTGTCCTAAAACATGACGCTCATCATGCGAGAGGCGACCCTTAACCAGAAATCTGGAACGTGGCATGAGAACGAGTGTCCACCAGTGGCCTGTTTAGTCAGAGATGACTGTAGAAAATCAAAGAAATAGAGTTTTCTGTCGAGGGGCTTAAAAAAAAAAGTAGAGGAGGAACATTAACTTTTTTTCCCCCACAGAATTTTCCAAACAAATCAAATATCTAATGAGGAGGCTGAGACTTAACACCGCCGGCTTCCCGCCCTGTGGTGTGTCACGTCTGTGGAATCTCCCACAGCGGCGTCCGTTGGGCCCTCGTGTTGTTTTTGTTCCGCACTGAGGACGACGGCTCAGCATCTTGTGATCCAGAGAAGAAGTCTCTGTGCGGCAACGGAGCCGCGCGGATTGGAAGTGCCTGATGTCGCCCAATTTTTGTCGTTTGTTTGACGCACTAGAAGACCAATGCCTCTCCTCATCCGTCAGATACACACCAGGAGCTTCTTTTTTTTTTTACTTTCTCTGTCTGTAAGCACCATCCTCCATTGATTTTATGAAGACAATACAAGGAGATAATAGATGGGAACATGGTTAGGGTTGGGGGGGGGTAAAAGCCTGTTTTTTAGTCCTTATTTTTCTACATTGACCTGAATGTATATTTATTCTTTAGATACCTGTGTATTTGTCATGCAGGTGCCTGAACAGGATCGTTTTTCTACGGTTGGTTGTTACCACGGAGCTGATGCCATATTCAGTATAAATGCACTGACATGAAAAGGAAGAAAAAAAAAAACGAGCGTTGCCTAATGTTGTCGCTTGCGCCGCATTCATCCACCTCCGAGCGCAGAATCTTGCACTTTATCGTGATGTAACCCTGCACATTACCTGCTCCAGTCTACGAAGACTTGTGTAGAGACTGTTTCTATGGTAACACTGAAATAAATGTTGATCATGTTTAATAGGATTTTTTTTCAAACTTCTGCTTATTCAAACAGGGTGCTTTGCTCTATAAGAAAACACATCATTTCACTAGTTAACAGCTCAAAGTTAATTAACTGCTTAACTGTTTTTAGGATCTTTAGAATGACTAATTGAAAGCACAGTGTGACCACAGGTCGCCCTCAAGACGACTGGAGACATTTTAGGTCAGAGAGGAGGTAAAAGATGCTGCTTGTTCCCAGTCAGATACACAGAGGATTTGGTAAAGTACTAACAAAATTGAAAGTTTGACCAAAGCTGGGCGTTTTCTGCTCAGATCTCACAGGCAAAAACTAAAAGAAACGTTTCTCAGCAGGATCGAGCTCTGGGAGTTGCAGTTTAAGAACAATGGAGCCTGCATAATGAAGAGGAGCTTAAGTGAGTAGGGAATCATCAACTAAGGTTTGATAATGTAGACTTTCTTTATTTCTATTTTGAAGGCATGTTCGGCTTTTATTATTCAACTCGAGCTTTCAATAATTCTGTCCTCCTTTTTCGTCAAATATAAACATCCTCTGAGACACTGAGGTGGAACAATATTGCTTCCATATATCAAGTCAATCAAAATAAAATTAAAAGAATATAAAAACTTCAAACACTTCAAAAAGTTTTCTTAAGTGCTTCAGCTAAAACTCCTGCAAGAAAAAGAAAATAAAAGACATTTTTTCCCAATGGTACAAACATACTTTATTGTACAATTAATTTATTGGCAAAAAAAAAACAATCAGGCCACCAAAATAACTTAAAAAAGAGGAACCTAATGAAAATGGAGCAATAGTTATTTTTGCCTTCTCTCAGCAAGCACCGAAATTGTTAACAAGAACAAAAAGAGGAAAAAGAAAAGAAAAAAGTGGTCAGAGATTTCATTTGAATACTAAACAAATATTTAAATAGTCTTACTTCCAGTCTTTTTAGGGAAAAAAACGGAAAAAAAATTGTTCAGTTGCCATCAGTTTGTACAGTGATTCAGTATGTTTACAACTATATTCATGTACATAAAACATCTCATCAAAAGGATGGTTTAATGGACTCCACAGCCTCCCCAGGGCAAACCAAACGACTGTCTGCAGTGTCTTTTTGCATCACCATAAAATCTTTAATACAAAACAAAACTTTTATCTAATAATTCCTGTAGCTTCAAGTTTTATTTCCAAAAAATAAAATTAAATAATATATCTATATATAAAAGACAGTATGATTTTTTTTCTTATAAAATAAGTCTCAAGATATATTGCAACCTGGTTCTGATGTGTGTCCCCTCCCCCCCCGCCCCCCCCCCTCCCCCCCCAAGCAAAACAAGCCCAACCTTTAGAGAAAAATAGTGAGGGTGTGAACACCGTGTCTGTTCAGTCCTCTCCGTAAAGGATCAAACAGCCAAATTCTTTCAGTCTTTTTGGGGTCGCCTCCTGGCTTCGGCTCCACTCCATGCAGGTTTTCACGTCCCAAAGTTTTCAGATTTGTAAGGTGGGCCCCACCCCCCTTCTAAAACTTTGTCCAAAAATACACAGAAAAAGGCGCATTGGTGCTTGTGACCTACTACACCCCATACTGTACAGATTAGAGAAGGAAAGAAAAACAAAAACGACGCAAAACGTCAAATACTGTACAGTAGCTCAGGAGCACTCCCGCTTTCCACATACAAATATCCAATTAAAGCAGGGAAAGGAGCAGGAAAACTCAACAAAAAAATCACCCCTCTGCTCCAGGTTTTTTCATATGTACAGTTTGTCTTTTTTCGTTCGCTTTCCTCACACAAAAGCTAAAGTCCACCATTTCTTACTTTGTACAGTACTAACATTGAGTTAAACCTTGCGGCTGAGAGGCAGTCGTGAGGATGAGGAACAGAGAGCTCTGGAGGGATAACCGTTAGGGGGTGAAAGGGGACAGGCAGGATTTTCAGAACCCCCTCTGCAGCACGAGACGAGTCACAGTTTATAAGCGCCGCTGTAATGCGTGTGCGGCGTTTTCCAGGGGGGGGAAAGAAAAAAAAAGGGGGTGCCAGCTCAAAAACGGGCAGCTGGATGGCTGAGCGTAGACAGCGGGGTACGGACAGTGTGCTCGTTCACGGGAGGAAGGGCGTGGGCTTCGGTGCGTTCTGATGCTGTGGGCCGCCGTTTGCAGGAAGGAAAAAAAAAACTTTTTTTTTGTTTGTTTTAGTTTTTTTTTTTTTTAAATACGTCGCCCACTACACCAAAACACTGTTTAGGTTCCACTCCGACCTATAAGCCCTGACACACACACACGCACACACACACACACACACACAAAAAAACTAGGATAGCTGTCAAAAATCAAACTGCATTTAACCCGCCCTTCTTACCTCAAATAGAAATAAATATACATATGGAAATTGCTGCAGTCTCTGTAAAATGTACAATTCTCTGGAAAACTGCCCAGAAAAGAAAAAAAAAAAAAACTAAGGAAGATATGCTGATGCTTGTTTTACAATTCATAGAGGGGAACAAAATAATACAGAAGTAAAATAAACATACTCTGCAAAATAGATACAATCATGACATGGTTTTTGAGGAGGAAAAACAAGATATACCTTCTATATATATATATCTATATATATATATACACACATATATATATATATACACATATATATATATGAAAAAAGGGGTTACATCATATGAGCTCACTCATTTTTAGCCACATTTGAAGTCTTAAAAATCTTCATAAAAAGGCAAAAGTCATCAGTCCCCAAAAATATTGTCATATACTTAAGGAAGAAATATCTTCACCTGAAACACTGCCTTTCTGCCTTTTGTACACAATTGGCAAAAAATATATAGATATATATTAACAGCAATAACTTACCATTGTTTTTAATTTATTCATTTATTGACTTCTAAGATTAATGTTGCATCTCCCATAGGAAGGAAGCTTCAGTTCAAATTTATACGTCACAAAAATATTTAAATAAAAAATAGGAACTTCTAAAAGCCCAAAGAGTCCCGTCTCGCTGGCCGCTCGTGGCAGTTGGTCGCCCGGGGCGACGGCTCAGAGCGTCCGCACACACAAGGCTACATAAGGTTGTGGTTAATGTTCGAGCCCAGCTCCGGGTTGTTGGTGCCGTTGCTGCCGTTGTTGTTCCCGCCCAGCATGTCCGCCGGCCCCCCCGGCCCCCCGTGCATGGCCGCCATCCCGCTCAGCTGCGACATGATGGAGTTCTGTTCGGGCGAGCTGAACTGGCCGGGGTCTCCCGGGCCGCCGGGCTGCGGCGGGGGGGGCACGCCCTGCTGCTGCCCGGCCTGGGGGGGCTGCGGCGGCGCCATGCCGGGGTGGTGTTGGCTTAGGTGGGCCGGGTGCGGCGACCCGGTCTGGGTTTGCGGGGAGATGCGGTGGGGCGAGGGCTGGGGCTGGGAGGAGGGCTGCATGCGGGGGGAGGGGCTGGAGTGGGGGGGCTGCGACTGCGGCCTCGGCGAGGGCTGGGGGGACCGGACCTGACTGCCCAGCGACCCGGCAGGACCCAGCCCCCCTTGTCCCTGGAGGTGGGGGTGGGGGGACTGGGCCATCTGCTGCTGGGGGCTCATGGGGCTGCTGTGCTGGGCAGGAGAGCCCCCCCGCAGGTGCTGCTGCTGCTGCTGCAGGAGTCTCTGGTGGATGTTCTGGTGGAGCATGCTCTGGGTGCTCTGCGACATGCCGGGCCCGCCCCCCACCCCCCCGACTCCGCCTTGCTGTTGCCCCGGCCCTGCCCCGCCTTGTCCGGGCTGGAGTGCTGCCCCGCCGACCGCCCCGCTGGGCCCCCCCTCCTGTCCCTGATGGCCGCCCATGGAGTTCTGCTGCTGCTGCTGCTGCTGCTGCATTTGCATCTGGTGCTGGAGCCTCTGCTGAAGCACGGCGGCCTCCTGGGACATGGAGTAGCCCTGCTGCTGGCTCAGCTGTCCCGGCCCCCCCTGGGCCCCTCCTGGCTGCTGGGGGAGTCCCCCGGCTCCTGCAGGCTGAGGCTGCGACGAGGGGGGCATCCCCGGCTGTCCCTGTCCGGGCTGCATGAAGCCCTGCGGCTGCTGCTGCTGCTGCTGGAACTGCGCCTGGTTCCCCATCTGCTGCTGCTGCTGTTGTTGTTGTTGTTGTTGTTGCTGTTGTTGTTGCTGCTGTTGTTGTTGTTGTTGTTGGTGGTGTTGTTGCTGCAGATGTCTCCTCATCAGCTCTCTGAACTGAGGATTCATGTTTGTCATGGTGCCTTGTTGACCTGCCTGCATGGCTCCCTGCTGCTGCTGCTGCTGCTGCTGCAGTGCAGCCATCTGTTGGTGCTGCAGATTTCCTGGCACCATCGAGCGCTGCTGCTGTTGTTGTTGTTGTTGTTGTTGCTGCTGCTGCTGTTGTTGTAGCTGCTGTAATTGCTGAAGCTGAGCCAAGGTGTTGAGGTTCCCTCCCCCTGCTCCACCCTGGACGTTGTTCATCCCTGCCTGACCGCTCGGGTTCACATTAACCTGCTGTTGTCCGTCTAAGTTTGGAAGCTGGTTGGCTCCAGGCCCACCTACGCCGGGCAACCCCCCAGCAGCTCCTGGGAACCTCACACCCACGGGACCTCCTTGCGTGGGTCCCCCCGGTCCTCCGGGACCTCCCTGGCCCTGATACCTGGCTGCTCTCTGCCGGATGAAGGCGGCCATGAGGGTGGGGTTGGAGCGGAGGATGTTGAGAACTTGCTGCTGCTGTAGCGGGGAGCTCGGGGAGCGCAGCGTTCGCAGGAGCTCTTGCAGCGCTGCCTGGGGCAAGTTCCCCGGTCCCGCCGCCCCGGCTATGGAAGCAGCGGCCCCCGTCGCTCCTCCTGCTGCACCCATTATTTGCATCAGCCCGGGCTGGGGCTGTTGCTGATTCATTGGCTGCTGCTGTTGTTGGGGAAGTCCTGGCTGCTGCTGAGGGGCCATGTGGCCCATCATGCTTTGCCTTTGCTGTGGGTTCATTTGCGGACCCCCAGCAGTCCACTGCTGGTTGGCCGGCTGAAGCTGGCCCCCGCCGACCTGCTGGGCGTGCTGCAGCTGCTGCTGGACTTGAGGCGGCAACTGCGACTGAGGGGCACTTTGCTGCATTCCACCCAGCATTCCCTGCTGCTGTGGGTCTAGAATAGTCCTTCCGCCCTGAGCCTGGGGGGGTATACCTTGGGCCCCAATGTGGGGCATTCCCATCTGGGCCTGGCTGTTCTGGTGGTGCGGGTGCGAGGGCATCATGCCCCCCTGCCCCAGGCCACGGATCTGGGCCTGGGCCTGTTGTCTTTGGGTCTCTGCAAGACGCTGTATTTTTAGGGCCGTCTCCACGGCAGCCAGAGGGGGACCAACGTGGACCGGCATGGACCCTTGTCCCTGGTTGGGCTGCTGCTGCTGCTGAGGTGGGGTGGCTGGACTCAGTCCAGGTTTTCCGAGGGACTGGTGGAGAGGAGAAGCCCCGGCGGGCCTGGAGTTGTACTGGGGAAAGCCTCCAGGATGTTGCTGCTGGAGCTGCTGGACGTTGGGCGTCTGTTGCTGGAGCTGAGGCACCATCTGCTGCTGCGGGGAGTTCATCATCCCGCCTCCACCCACCATCTGGAACTGATGGAGGTGGTGCTGAGGCGTGATGGCGCCGCTTTGCTGCTGACCTGGAGTGCCCAATCCACTCATCCCCACTCCCTGCGGCTGGGGAAGCGGAGGCATGCTCCCCTGGGTGGGCGTCTGTGGGGTGGGGGGCTGCGTGCCGACTGAGGTGGGGGTGGCGGGGCCCGTCGCTCCGTTGTTGCCTCCTGGAGACGGCAGGCCGTTCCCCCCGGGGCCGCCTCCCCCCGCCGGCGGCTGGCCGACCCTCTGCATGCTGGCCATCCTCCTCCTCAGCATCTGGGCCTGCTGCAGCCGGTGCTGCAGCTGCTGCTGCCGGAGCTTGTGCTTGATATTCAGGCAGAACGGAACGGGGCACTTGTTCTCCTGGCAGTGCTTGGCGTGGTAGCAGCACAGGGCGATGAGCTGCTTGCAGATGGGGCAGCCGCTGTTGGTTTTCCTCTTGCAGCCCTTGGTGTGCTGGACGACGCGCTTCATCTTCTGACAGGACGGCAGCGAGCAGTTGGCGTTTCGGCACTGGCAGGCGTGGACGAGGGACTGGATGCAGCGCTGGATGCTGAGGCGGCGCGAGTCCCCGGGGCTCTGGGTGGTCGGGGCAGGCTCCCTCTCGTCGTCCAGGCCGAGGCCGAGCTTCTCCATCTTGTGCCCGTGGCCCTTAGTGTTGTAGCAAGTGATGCAGAGGTCGTAATCCTGAGGCAGAGAAAACAGGCAAAGTTGAGCATTTAAAATCATTTTACCGTAAAATAAATAAATAGATAAATCCCCTGAATTGCCAAACTTACCTCGCAGACGGTACAGTGGAAGCGGGTCTCCACGTGGTGCTTGCACTCGTTGCAAGTGTAAACAAAGCGGTCCTGGCTTTGGTTATGCAACTCCACCAACATGCACATGGAACTCCACATGGACCTCCTCAGAGAGCTGAACTCAAGGTGCTTGTCCCGGGCAATTGTCAGGAAAGCATCCCGGCCGTCCATGAGGTCGCAGGCCATGAGCGGATCTGGATCTGTAATGGGGGGCAAGGCATTTGCCATCGGGGCTGCGATCAATCTGATTACAAAGAACACCTACGGGGGGAGGGGAGAGAAAGGATAGCAGATGAAAGAAAAGAAAAATGCAGCAACTTTAAATTAGCAAAATCTAGAACTAAAAAGTAGTGAAACCAATGAAAATCCATTTTCTCTCTTCCATTTCTTCCACTTGTTCACCAAATCTCGAAAACATTTAGAACATGAGCCATTGGCCCAAAATATTCTCTTTTTAATTGGTTCATTTAACTAAGAAAAAGCAAATTATTGAACATTTGCATAGTTTTTGGGAAAAATGACTATATCAGTTTAAAGTAATTCTACCATTCCACAAATAAATAAACAGTCATATGTGTATTTTTTTAGTTTTTTTTTGTTATTCCTCCTTGTACCTCCTTGTGTTTTTCCATAGTGGCGTAGAGCTTCTGTGAAAGGTCATTGGAGACATTTGGCATCCCGGGCTTCTTCTTATTGGCTCGGCTCAAGCTGCTCTTGTTCTTACTCGTCTTTTTGTTGTTCTTCTTCTTTGCATTTTTGCTGTCACTTTTTGTATCCTGCAGAGAAAGGAAGAGGAAGAAATAGGTAGAAATTAATCAAAATAAAATAAGGCCATGGACTTTTTAAAAACCGCAGAATGTTTTCTGGGTCCAGTGGTCAAACACAGGGATTCGAGTCTTACATCGACACTCTCATTGGAAGTGCTGTTCTCCTCCCTTTTCCTCTCCTCTTCCTCCTGCTCCAGCTCTTTAATACTCTCCTCCAGCACATTGGGCCAAAAGTCGCCCTCAAAATAAGGCAGTTCCTTGGCACTGGTCAGACGGTCCTCCGTCGCCTGCTTGAAGATGTCCTTTTGAGGTAAGAGCACAGTGAATTTAGGGAGATGTAACCAAAGTGTAAGACCAAAACATGAATTCCACACGTGTAGATCTCTTTATGACCGTTTGTACCTTGTAGTCGTGTACTATTCTCTCTGCCACAGCTTTGTCAAGCATCTTCTTGTACCACTCCTGAAGCCGTTTGGGCTTCGGGATCTTCTGATCTACAGGGTGGCAGTGGAAAATGTAGTCGTCGCCTTCGCTGGGTGGACATGCCCAGATGTGGCCAGTGGTGTAACTAAGGTGGGCAAAGGTGAAGATGGGACCGATGAGCATGAGCGTGAATGAAAGGAGCAGGTGCTCGTAAACCATAATGGAACCGTTTCCCCGACTACGTGCGGCAGAACTCACCCCAGTTTTTTGACATACTCCAAGTAGCCAATGAGGATTTCGTGGTAAACCGCCGTTCTTAGAGAGCGCGGCCGGAAAAAGTGCACGCTGTCCAAGTAGGAAATGTACACTCGCCTGAGAGAGGAAAAGAGAAACAATCGCATTTTTAGAAATCTCACAAAAGTGAACCAGCTTAAGAAAGGCCTAATGTTGTCGCGGTTTCTGACCTTTGGTTGGGCTGGGGGCAATCAGACCCGTATTCCTGGACATGCATTCCAAAGAAGCAGACGTCGGCACCGTCAATGTCCTCGAATGCAAAAAGGGCTTTTGTCCTGTACGGAAAAGACTCCGACATCTCGCCACTGTCCACAAATCTGGGGGGCGGGAGGGGGAAGAAATAATCGTTAAAAGGAAAACCTAACAGACACAAACGTGAGTTTGCAGTGACAAAACATCATTAAAGACCAAAATTCTCCTCTTGTGTACTACAATAAACTATCAAACAAAAAGAAGAAAAATGAAAAGGAAGCAGCCGTTTTAGGAGTCTCTGTTGGTGTTCATGCTTGTTGTTTTACCTGGATTTCATGCCAGGTTTAACCTCCACCACTTTGTCAGAGACATGGACGACTCGGATGAAAACCTCTCCGGCCTCTGGATGGGACTGACGCTTCAAGAAGTCGTTCACCCTCGACTCCAGGAAGCATCCCAGCTTAGTCTGGGGTAACCCTGTTTGTGGGAGTTATTCAACAGTTGAAAGCCGGTAAGAGAAACACAACTTGACAGAAACAATCATACAGTGAAATGTACTTATTTTTCTGCATATTTCAAACTGAGATGTACACAGTCTGACATAAATGCGTCAAAAGTTTTATGAATATAAAGTGAGTGGCCCAGTTTCTATTATGCAATATAACAGCGGGAAAAAACACAACATTCAGATATTTTGGGATCAATGTGTGGCCACTTACTTTTGGCAGAATATTTGTTCTCTTTCCTCGTCTTATTTGTCTTCTTTAAGCAACCGTCGCAGACGAAACTGGTAATGCAAAGACACAAATCAAATTATATCAAATAAAAATAAAAACACGATGCAATTTTTTTTAGACGGATGCAGAAATAGAAAAAGAGCCAAGAAAAAAAAGTTTTTTAAGTTTTGTTACTCACCCTGATGGCCAGATTGTGTCATTGTGCAAAACACAGATCTGATGCATTCTGCGGCCGCAGTCCAAACATTCAACAAGCCTGAAAACAGGGACAGGTTAGAGATCACTCTACACTGTCAGGCCCTGGGACTCTAAGGTTAGGATCTGACGTAACTTACAGCTCGGCATCCAACATGTCGTTCTTCTTCTTCTCAAACTGATCCTTGTTAATTGACCTGAAAGTTCAGCAGAGGAAAAACATGACGAAATAATCTTTTAGCATCTTATGCATAGCTGCAACGCAACGTTTTTGTTCTACAGTAACACAATAACAGGACTTTAATGACAAGTACATGGAGTATGTCCTTGCAGTGGACCTGAAACTGTGGTGAATGAATGTAGAGGTGCCCGTCGTGTGGAGCAATACTCACGTCTGTGGCTGGGTGGGGTCGTCGCCCAGGGAAATGTTCTCTCCCTGGATCTCGTTGAAGCACTTCTCGCAGAAGTGGTACCTGTCAGCAATAAGCCCAAATTTTGGTGAACTACACCGTTCCCCACAGCACAGTCAATCACGGACAGCGCACGGGAGGGCAGTCACCAAAGGGTGCGGGACACGGGCAGCCAAGCAAGGAGGGAGTGCAGGACAGCAGGGGGGAAGGGGGGGGGTCGTCATCGCAACAGCCAGTCATGATTTTGAGGAGTGAGGAAATGGGGGGAGTTGTTGCAGTTGCATGGCAGGCGAAGGCAAAAGCGAGTCAAAGGTTGATGTCACGACAGGTGGAAAGCACGGGACAAGACGAACATCCAAGACAACACGCAGCAGAGAGCCGAGGCAGAGCAGAGATTAGCAATTTGGACACGACAGGATGAGCAAACGCGACCAGCATCACAGCTAACAGAGCAGAGCCAGCGGAAGTTAAGCAGGAGAATTGGGGCACAGGACGGCATACACGGGACACTGAACAGATAAGAAGCGCAGGCAGATGCTCGCTCATTTTAAAGTCGGTCCTTTCACACTGCTGTGCTTTTTTGTGGTTTGACAGAAAGTCTGAGGACAGGGAGGATGATAAAAACAAAAAAAAGATGGAGGCCACCACACTGAAAACATTTGAGTCTTCATGCTCACTGTGTACAGTTCAGCTGGTGTTCTAAAAAACCCCAAACACCAGGGAAGAAAAAAAAGAAAAACTACTTTCTTCCACTTTGTCTGTTCAGCTTTTTCTGTAAACACTGGCCCTAGTTACTGGAGGCCACTGTTTACGCTCAAAGCACAGAGAGCCCAGTAGTTGCTTGAGATCCAGTCTCTTATCCCACAATTGGGGACAACCAACACTTAAAAATCTTTCTAATTACATCCTAATTACGGCGGTTCATTTCCTGCAGGCAACTCTTGGAAAGTCTATACCCGCCTAAAAAAAATTAATAAAAAAATCAAATAAACAGATGAATAAAAATACCCTAAGAACTTTGGCCTATTCAAACTGAACCATTACACACATTTATTGGTTTGTAGCCAATTCAAAAGACACTCGGATAGAGAAGTCCATCTGTGATCAGATGACCTAAAAAGGCCGTGAAAGTCTGGCATTAGGGTGAGCCCACTCTAATGAAATTATGTGATAAGAGGACTGACTGTTAAAATGTCAGTGTATTAAGCATCACATGGAGGTTTCACCAACAAAACAAAAAAAAAAAGAAAAGGGGAGGGGAATGTGAAGTGAAGGGAATCGTTCAGGGAAACAAAATTAATCACCACACCATACAGATATAAGACCTTCTGTCTGTCTGTAATTTGTGTCTCCATATATTTTCATTACTTTTGGCTACACCATAATCTCTCCCCTCCTTTAACACATGAATCACTTATCTAGTCCTCCCCTTTAGCCTATGATTCTCTCCTTCCATACCTGTTCTGATAGCTGAAGTAAACAGCGTCTCTGGGAATAGTGCAGAGCTGCTTCCCGTAGCAGCACAGTGTCTGAGGAGAGAACTCCAGCTGTTGGAAAGAAGCAGAGAAGGATGGGGAACGTGTGAATGGCCAGGGAGAATTTTGAACTAAAAGATACAGACTTCTGCAGACCTAACAAAGCGCACGTTTGACAGGAGAACATCAGCATTTTGGTACGCCGATTCATAAAAACTTTGTGTCATGTCAGTATCGTCAGGAAGTAGTCATCAATACTGAGCCACATACTGTAACGTGAGGGAATAAATAAGACATGGAAAAAGAAGTAAAGACCAGTTCAACCTATGATCGATCCAACCGAGGAGTTGACTCATGGTGATATATTATTTCATGTTTCTGTATTTTCCTTGCTTTAAAAACCCTTGGGTAAAATGCATGGATGTCCCATTGTCACAAATTAACCATTTATTCGGCCTTTGCCCCCTCAAAGCTAATCCGTTTCGTTATTTGTCTGCAAACACAAAAATAGCAGGCTGAAATGCGATATGGGGATGGTATGGTCCTGGCCAAATTTAGCCATGGACTCACTCCACTGTCTCCATTTTCAGAGAGGAGAGAGCAAAGTGAGTTTCTACTTCTGAAACATAATCAGAGACTTTTAGTCATACCAGCTCATTTGCACATAATTGTAAAATGGGCACGTGGTCACAAGTATTTTGTAAGTAGTAACAAGAGAAGCAAAAAAGGAAGAAAAAAACAAAACGTAAACGCTTTATTTTGCTTTCAAATAGGAGCCAATCGCTTCTCAACTCATCGTTCCTACATCTAGAGAACCATTTCAATGCTCATGACTGGCCCCAGTGCCTCACCTTCCGTCCACAGCAGTATCCGAGGCTTAGCATAACAGGGTCGATCTCCTGCTCGAAAACTTCCGCCAGCTTGGAGCAGTACTTGTAGACTCGTGATGTTTTGCGATTGTACAGCCAGGCGTTGTTGAACATCAGCCAGATGTCATCCACATACTGCCAGGGGTCCTGATACTGACCTAAAAGAAAAACGATAGCCACAAACAGAGTAATTAGGACAAAATACTGCCTGGTTCATAAGAAAGATGTTAAATCTGCATGGGGAATTGAATAAAAATATTAGCTTAGGTTTCCATAGAGTCCAAAACAAACTGTACAACTCAGGTTTATTCACCATTTAAGTGCAGTGCAGTGTACACTGAAATGAATATAAACCAACACAAACCTGTGTCTAACTTTCTCTTGATAGTGGATAGGTCCATGGGGTTCTTTATGATATCAAAGTAGTCCTGGAACAACACAATTTTCACACAAATTAATCAATACATCCACGGAGGAGATGGAAATTTTCTAAAAGCTTTCAAAGTACGATGGAGCTACACACAGGTATGCATAGCAGTTGTGGGTCAACGGGCATTCTGAAGGGCAGAGACTCAGGGTCCTGTCTGTAGAGCGATTCTAGTGTGGGCATCAGCGCCTGGCGGAGCTCCTCCGGCTTGAAGACTGAAAAGATAAAAGATCAGAGTTGAGAACAAGGTGAGAGAGGGCAAAGTGAGCGGCACTGAATCCCTTTTAAGGATAATGAATTCTCCCATTTGAAAATAAATAAATAAACATAAAGTGGTAAAAAGTAAAGTTTGTCATACTCTTCTTTTTAACTGGAGCCTGTTGAGCAACTGCATCCGAGGTTTCATCTTCCTCTTTCACCTCTTTCTTCACCTCCGGTTTCCTTTCTTCAGTCTTTATTCCTGTTGTCTTTGATGTCGAGGAGGTATCCATAGGAACCCCTTTCCCACCCTCTCCGGAACACTCTTCCTTCCTTACTTCTGATTTAATGGGCTTTTCCTCCGTTTTGTGATTGCTGAGTTTCCCTCCTTTGGAGCAGCTGCCCCCGTCCCCGTCTTCTTCCTCATCCTGATGTTTGACTTCCATCTTGGGCTCCAGGTTGGTGGCTGAGGCGTCCGACTGTGGCTGCTGGGACGAGGTGTCCAGGCTGCTGACAGAGGCTGGAGTGAGGGCCTGACTGTCTGCGGGGAACGAGCCCTTCTGGGACAACTGCAGCGATAAAGACAAACAAAAACTTACTGGGGTGCAAAGGACACGCCACCACAGCAGGAAGGGCATCAATGGGTATTGGAAACATAATATACATCAACAAGGCAAATGTGCAATAGGCTAATATATCCATCAATTGAATCCGAGTCCACTGATACTGTGCGCACAAACGATAGCCTGCTGCAGTGTAATTAGAGCAGTCCATGGCGAATGGAATTTGTCATAATTTTTAATCTAATGGTTGAGATTTAGTCCGATTTTTAATCATTACACTGCACCTTTTCATTATGTTGAATGAAAAGACCAAAACATTCAATCACAGCCTAAAATAAATGCCTTCAGTGATAAAAAAGGCAGACGGCGTCGCCGCCCAACACAAGGTAAGTTACTCTGGAGAGAAAATCTGCAGCAAACAAAACCCCACACAAAAGTCATTTCTTCAAGATGTTTCACAATCTGCTCATCAAGAACATTCAGAAACTGCCCTGATGTACCTGGCACCAACTTTCAAAGCAAGATGAACATAATTTAAGTACTGTATATGTTACAAATGATTAGAAAAGGGAAAATAGACACGGCTGCTACAGAATGAGTGCAAGATGTTCTTAGTGTCTTTGTTGTAAGTATAATGAAAATAAAATCTTCTAAGTGAACGCAGCACTGACCGGAGTGCGTGGCAGCTGTCCGCTGTGTGGCGTTGTGCTGGACGCCAGCCCGGGATGAGATGGAGTGGTGGAGCCAGAGGGCCCCATGTGCTGCTGCTGGAGTGGCTTGTTGGAGCCGGGGCCCTGGCCCAGCTGGTTCTGTTGGTGGGCTAAAGACGGTGCCAGCTGGGGAGCGCCCGGCGTGTGTGGCTGTGGCGTCTGGGATCCGGGTAATCTGGGGGGCGTTTGGTGGGGCGTCGGTGAACGGCTGTGAGCGGGAGAGGGAGAGCCCACGCGCATGGCTCCCAAGTGGGGGATGGAGTTGGGCTGCTGGTTGCCGTTTGATGGAGTCACGGAGGAGGCGGGGGCTCCTATAGACGAATTGGGACCCCCTCCGCCCACGCTCTGGGGGCCCATTGGCCCCACCGTGGACACCCCTGTGGGACCACCGGCTGAGCCGGGCTGCGCTAAAGGACTAGCAACCGAGAGAGAGGGAGGAGTTCCCATCTGCGCCTGTGGACAGTAATGATGAGACAGCTTTTAAAAGGCTGAAGGCACAAAAAGGCAACAGCTAAAGAACATCAATCATATATGGAAATCAATCACTCATACAATCGTCTGGCTCAGCATCTATGTGAAGGCGTTTCTATGCAGCTTCTATGTTAACCAGTAAATATCAGTTGTTTCAGGTCTTACATGTGCAGAACAACGAGTGCTCTTGATAAGAAGCACTTACAAATACTACACAGAGCCCTCATGCTGAGCATCAGCCTGCATTTTGAGCAGGCAAGTGCATTAATCAGCAGAATTTAAACACAGGTGAGTGCCTTTGTGTCAACGGCCAATCACTTCTCTATCCTTACTTCTGGGACTGAAGTAGGACCCTTTTGTTGGGAATAAGAGCCAAGGGACCTGGCCTGGCAAACACCCAAGAGCCATACAGGGATGTTATGGTATTGTGAGACAGAGTGTCGGGAGTTTTACAGGGAAATCAGGTGCTTTAAAACAAGAAAAGTTCAGGAACTCACCAGCTAGCTAGCGGTTCAGATTACAACCCACTGTACAATGGAAAACCACATCCAAGTACAGCATCTGTACAGCTTTGTGGTAATGTTAGAACTAAAAATCTGTTTGCAAATTACGGTGTGTCTAATGCCGTATCATCGCTCGTAATTATGTGGTCATTTTAGCACTTCTACACATCAATCGGGTGTCAAACTCTGGCCACTGTCCTGCAGGTTTTAGATGTTGACCTGCATCTACACATCTTATTATCTAACTGACTGTTGCTGCTCCATTTCCCGACAAATACTGCACATGAGATGCTTTGTGAAAACATATCACAAGAGACAATCCTTCTGGATCTTGACAAAGACACATTTAAATGGTCACATATCTGCCATCAAAAGATCCAAAACAGGTCGGCGCACCTGTGCCATGCTTCCCTGTGCTCCAGGCTGGGTCATGCCCGGCTGAGCCCCACCGACTCCGGGTCCTGAGCCAGGAAATTGGCCCTGGGACATGTACTGGTTGGACAGCTGGTTGACATTGGGCTGCCCGACTCTGGGTCCAACCATTCCCATCTGGAAAGACACAAAGAACACTTACAAAAGTCTTCTAAGCAGAGTTTTTTTCCACTTAAGCTAACTAATTCATGGTTCGTTTGTAAATTGCTTATTTTTTTCTTTGAAAGCCAAGATGGAGATTCTCTTGAGTGAACCTTATTTGTTTTGTTTTTTTCAGGACTGACCTGGTTGCCAGTTGTTCCTATGGGAAGAGGAGGGGTGGACCTCTGGGTCATAGACTGCATCGCCATCTGATTGAACTGATTCATACCTGTAAAAACAAGAAGGGAGCAACCATTTAAAGAGGAATCTACATTTGTATACTTGTGCAGGAAGACCTGTATACGTGTGCTGTAATGAAGGCTTTACATCAACACAATGCTTCATATTTAAAAGCTGCCTGACGATTGACAGCATCAAATATCCAGCAGATCCCTTACCTGGGGTTTGCATCCTGTTGACCATCTGATTTGGTCCAGGTGGTCGCGCCATTGAAGGGTCAGGGAGTGGACCATCTGTAAAAATGAGCGGGAGATGGTCAGTGACTCATTTAGCTGATGTAGTTATGTTAAGACGCGAGTTAATTCTCCTGGCATTCTACAGTTTTAAACACTAATACAAAACCCAAAAGAAAAGTTTATTGTGTAGTCTGGAACTGTAAATCCATCAAATAGAAGCTTGGTTGAACATTTATTTAACAAAATTTGACTCAGAAAGTCCACCACCTTCACAGCTTCAACAGGAACCAGACCTTGTATCAGTCCACTCCATCAATTAATCATCACCATGTTAGAATCTATATTAAAGCATAGGTTTTGAAAGACCAGGTGTTCTGAGGTGTGTGGTAACACAATGCCAAACCGGAAAGACAACAGACAAAAAATTCAAGAGAATCGCCATATTCCCCATTAGTGGAGACCACAGTAGGTTCACCATGAGGTCAGGCTGAGCTCAGAGGAGCAGCAGTTGTTTCCTGTGTGACATTAAGCTCTTTGGTTTGGCTCTCTTTGGTTTGGAAGGAATTTTGGCTCTCTTCTTTACAATGTTGCTCAAGTGAATTAAAGTTTGCAGCATTTGTTGATACACAGCTCTCTTAGGGCCCTGCCGCAGCATATCAATTGCTTTACGGTCTGGACTTAGGATTGTTGCAACATGTCACTCCTTTTTCTCTTTCTGTGTGTGGGATCATCATCATCCTGATGCGTGACTCAATATGAGCAACGCTACAACTGTCAGCCTGAAAGTCTCAGGCTGACAGGAGTTTGTGGTCAACTTAAAAGAGGCCAACATGTCATGATCTTGTGATTGTTTTATGGTTGGTTGTGAGGTGTTGAGACTGATAAGCTGTTTTAGGTTTTTACCTAAACATGGGACAGTTAATTATCACCAAACACCACATGACTCTTAAGGGCAAAGTGTATCGAACCCAGAATGTCATATATCAGTTCAATTCGCTGGGATTTAGAAATTATTTTAACAGAAATCGATTCAAGACTGTAGATAATACATGCACTCACTTGGAGGGAGGCCAGTTTGGGGCTGACCCATGCCAGTAGGTCCAATGCCCAGACCCTGCTTCTGCAGCCGGGTCCTCCTCTTCTCCTCCAGTTCTTTCTGAATCTTATAGATCTTCTCTGCCAACAAGTGGTAGTACTCAGCCTGCACGAAAAAAGCAAAACATGAAAAGTAATCACATTAATCATCTTTCTGAGTTGTCAGTCTCACCTTCCAACATCAGAAAGATTTTTCTTTAAAAGTATTATTCACAGCAGGTCTTTTTTCCCTGTCTGCCAAGTTTTTGGAGAATTAAAAGAGCAACTCACCCTGCTGTTGGCTGATTCATACATGTCACCCTCAACCTTTCGAGCATAGGCCACAAGGTTCTCCATTCGACGGTCCTTCAGGGCAGCAGGATCTGGAGTTGGAAAGATAGCCTGGACGCTGTGGGTTGGCAAACACATAAGAGAGAAAAATTGGCTGATTTAAGTTTAATAAGTAATCCTGAAAATAAACACTGGAGTCTAGATCCCCGTCATTTGTTCATCTCTACTGAAGAAACACATGCTTGTTGCTCATTCCATTCAACATCGAGTCTTGGACTGCTCGTTTAAGACGTGTGTTAGTTACAAGATGCTGTTTGCAACAGGCACAAAATAGGGCAGCAATATACCAACTTCAATCTGCAACACAAGTGTGGATTTTACACCGAGGTTCCGGTCAATACTCACAGCTTGTGCACCAAGTGGTTTCGAAGGTCCTGCGTGATGTCCTCGTGCCAGCTTTTCCTTATGCCTGTGGCAGAGGGCGGGGCTGCTGTGGGCATGGAACCTACCCCTCCAGCATCATTCAGCATACTGTAAAGAGACGAGGAGGATAATTAAATAACTTAGTGGAGGAAGAAGAGCCCCTCTTGACAGGTTGTCATCAGGGAATCGGTCAAAAAGTGTTTTTGGTGTTCGATTCCCTTCTTACCTTTGGCTGTTCACATTGAGATGCATCATGGTGTCCTGCAGCAGACTTGCTTGTTGGCTCTGAGACGTGGCGCCAACACCTCCGTTGACTCCCATAGGATTAACACCTATATGAGGAAATAATGAGAAATTACACATGGAGAGATTTTGCATCCCAAAAAACAGTACGATAGGGAACAAGCTTTCTCTTCTAAGAGGAAAACCGGCAAACAAATTCCAGATTCTCTTACCCATTGGATTTAGGGGCCTCATGCCAGCCTGCCCCTGGTTGGGCATGTTAGACTGAGTGGTCTGAGGCTGAACCTGGTTCCCCTGGTAGGTGAGGCCCAGAGCAGCGTACGCTCTCTCTATGGAGCTTGGGTCGATCTGGCTGGGTGGGTTGAGGTTGGGATTACTTGGCTGGCTACCAGGAACTGCCCCAAGAGATGTCCCCAGTCCTGCAGCAGCCCCGCCAAGCAGAGCTGCAAAGGAAAGACAGGAATTGGTCAATGATAGAATATAGAATATCTATACGAACTACAAATATAAGCAAAAGCAGTTTGATTCTTTACACTACAAATCAGGTCACAAAAATTCACAAGCTGTTGGTTCTAATCCAGCGCAAAGTAAAGCTGGACTTTATCAGCATTTAAAAATGTGCTCCATGTGTTATTGCTCCACAAATTGATGGGTTTTCGTTCAAAGCCATCACTAAAGTGCGACCAACCAAGGGGCAGAAAGCAGAACTCAACTCAGTTGGTTTGGTGGGGTCAAACTCCTCAACAGAAGCGACAGGGCAGTAAATATCATGAGTCACAACATAGATGGAAATGGCTGGAAACTGCAAAAAGATGAGGACCATCGCCACAAAAAGTCGACTCAGTCCAACGAAATATATTCATGTCACAAAATACAAAACTGATAATTTGAATGTTCTTTTAAAACTACACAGAGAAAAAATAATCAGAAGCTGGCTGCACACAAATTAAATTAGTGCTGTAAAAACACTTGATGATAAACGATGTGCATAATCTATTACTCATTTAGAAATTTAACAGCAACTCAGTATGGGGAGGCAGCTGGAAATGATCAAATGAATAACTTGGAACACTGTTACAGAAATATGTTGACTGAATCTCAAGTCATATGCAACGAGATATTGAAATATTGAGAAATTATCAAACAAGTGTCTTTTAATGTAGGTGTCAATCCTATTAAATGAGGAAAGTTTGAAAGAATAAACAAGTCATGAACACTGTGACATTTTGAGCCCAGAGAAAACCAATGTGTGTCCATATGGAGAAGGTAGAAAGTGGGAAATCAGTTAAGATAATTTAGAAATATTTCCAGCATACATGTTTCAGGGAGCTCTGCACAGCGAAATGGGGCTTTATTACCGATTTCATAATTGATGGATTCAAAGATATTCACAAATGCTCAAAAATGTAAGCAAATAAAGGAGTTTATTCTGGTCTTGTGACTGCCAGCCGTGATTTTTGCCCCCTGGATGTTTATGCACCCGGTATGTTTCCAAGCAACAACCTTGTGTATGTATATTCATGAATATATATATTTTGTTTGGTCGGATACAGACACTCACACTGCGGGTTCCTCTTGTCTCCGGCGTTCTTCAGTGGCAGGCAGACTGGGCAGTCATGTCGCGTGCAGTTCTTCCAATGGGAGATGATCTGCCTTGAGGATGCACAGTGAGCCACTGATGGAAAAGGACAGCAATAAGTCAGAGAAAGTTGGGAAACGTGCATGGATGACAAAAGATTACAAAGTGAGAACATGGAATCATTGATAATACAACCAAAATATGACGTTTTTGCGTCATTCTTGCGCCGGCCAACAGTGTTTATTTTGGTAGATATGGTCATCTTAATAATATTAATGATCATTTTAAGAATCAACCTTTTCAACACACCTTGACAGGACTTGCCAGCTTGGCAGTGCGTCATGTGGTTGAGCACATTCTTCATGGTGCGACAGTGGGGCAGGTTGCACTGCCGGACTTCTCCGTTGGCCTGCTCCCGCCGCTGGCACTTGTGCGCGTGGAGCAGGAGCACCAGTTGCTGCTGGATCAGCTTCCGCTTCTCCGGGTCGGCGGTTGGTGGTGCTCCGGCCGTGGCAGTCGCTGCGGAGGCCTGAGCACTGGGCCCTACCAGGCCCACCTGAGCGCCGGGCAAAATCCCTTGGGCTCCCCCGACGGGTCCACTTGAGGGACCACCCACACCTGCCTGTGACTGCTGCGTGCCCTGGAAGCAAAGTCAGAGGGAATTGGCAAAAGATGGTGATACATAAGTGAACAGGAAAGAAAAATAATAATAAAAGACAGAAGATTACAGGTTTTTAAAACATTTTTTTTTTTTGGGAGTAATTAAAGTTTAATATGGGTCTGACTGCATGCCATACCATGGCACCCATTCCTTGAATGGGCTGGTTCTTCTTGTCCACACTGAACTGGGACAGGCTGTTGCCCATGGGACCTTTGTTCTGCAGTTGAGGGCCCAGCCCCGCAGCTCCCAGCCCTTGATTTCCTTGACCACCATATGGACCTACAAAAGGGCCACCTGGGTTGCCCATCATCCCCATCTATCAAAAAAATTTAAAAAATAAAGCAAAAATGAAAATCATAAGCTAAAGAAATCACACTGCATATAAAAATACCTATAAAAATGCTCTCCTTTTCATGCGACACTCAGGTACGACATGTACTTTGATTTCATAATATGGCTTTATATGAAATTGTACTTCTTAAAAGGGGAAGAACATTTTGTATCCAGGTTTTTGCCCGTTCCCCCATGCGATTAAGTTTTTTGGAAGGATCCTCTCACTATCAAACGTCAGCAATTATGAAGTAAGACATTGTTTTGTTTTTGTTTGTTTTTTGGGTGCTTAAACACATCTCCAGTAAACGTCTCTTTGTCTTTTCGTTGTTCTAAACAGAAACTGAAGACGGCCGATAAAACAAGTCTATGGTAGAGTAAAGAAGCAACAAGGAGCATCATAAATCACCATCGAACAGTCAGTTGATCTGCTCCATCAGAGGTTGTTGTTTTTTTTTAAACAAGACAAAATCTGCATTTCTGTTAGTGTCTCACGGCTGTTTTCATGCAGAAAAATTAAGACAATTATGCAGCTATGATTGAAATTACATCAAAAGATTACCACCCCCATTAATGACAGCAGGTCAACTTCAAACATATAGCCCACTTTTTTCTTTTTAGAGTGTAGTAATAACTGGAAGCAATCTTGGATTTTGTGCATTGTTATGGTGGTAACCTTAAAACCTTTGGCTGTACCAAACGACTGATAAGGTGTTCAACTGTTGCATCCATTATTCCATTCATTACTTGAGTAATCGGATTTGTTCTTTGTTGGAGTCCATTTCAACGAGCATTTAACAGCTTTAAAATGCCCTCACTTTGTGCCCTTGTGATGAGCCCCATGAAATGGTCCCAGACTAGAGAAACTTTTCTGCCTTTTTCTCCGATTGTGCTCAGAACAGTTTACCCCGGTTTCCATCACTGTGATGTCAAATCAAGTCGGCTGCCAAAGGGTCATTGTCCCTGTAACACTTTTCTCTCTTTTCTCCCCTGTGCAGAGCAGAGGTTGAGCTCAGCCGCATGTGCACGCCTTTTAAGAACGGAGACAGATCCAATTTCTTATTCCAAATACTTCATTTCTTAAAAGGACCGTTTCAGAGTTTTTGGTCAAATACTTCTAAACTTTTCAGAAAGGTGCTGATGATGTTTCTTTGACCTTCTGTAGGCAGAGTTCACACAGACTTTGTGGGGCTTAATGCCTCCCTGATAGGAATGATGTCACACTATAGCTTACTTTGGAAAAAGAAAAAAAAAAAAAACCTCAACGTATTCATCGGCATAATGATGCCTGAGCTTCTGCCTAACGTCTGAACATGTACTGGAGCTCATATAAAGAATGAATGAAACTTTCAGTTACCTTAAAAGCATGACAAATCCAACGCATTACGCCAAATTAATTCTAATTAGCATTAATTCCCCGCTATGGAAGAACAGTTTGGTACCAATAAAAGCAGATAAATATGGTATTGTTGCCATGGAAGTACAGGTATGTGCTACATGTATAAAATACTGTAAACATCTTACAGAGGGATTCTAGGTCCATCCTCATGTCAGCACAGCTCTTTTTACAGTGAATATTCGTGACAGCTGTGCTTCACGGGGAAAATGGCTCGCAGTACGACTGTTGTATTGTTTTGGTGGATGTACCCAATTCATTGACATGAATACAGCTTGATTGGAGGTATGGAAAAGTATGAATCACGGGGACCTCTGAGCAAAACAAAACTGGGGTGCAATGAACACATCATCGGATTTGAGTAGATTTGTTAATACAGGAATTTTTCTCAGACCGAGTTACCTTTTGAATTTACTACCAGGACATTCACTCTTTCTCGCTGATCACGGCCTTGATTTACATTACATCCCTCAATACAACAATCCGTGACCCTGTAAAATTGTGAAGCTGTGGGGCACTCCTACTTTGCAGAGAGTAAAATAATCTTTGCGTTTGTTTGTTTTTCAGTATGTAAAATTTTAGAAATGTTATCGTTCAAAATGAATAAAAAGTCCTGGCTCTTTAACGTAGAAATTGTTTCCAATAACATACAGATCTAATTGTGGCCTTTTCTAACCCACATTGTCTGAGCTTCTCTTTCGTTTTTCCCAACATTTTGTAAGTCTTGATTAGAAATTCAGTAAAAGCTGACTTCCAGGTCCTAATCACACAGAACTCTTCTCAAACCCAAGGTAAATACAGTGTTCTCATCCCCTAAAGACACAACATTGTATCACACATGCCGCTATCACCCACTCTTCTATTTAATTTAAGACAAATGAAGTTCCCCACATGTGAAGAGTGAAACGTTCTTCTAATTAGAAGATTTAGCCTTTCATTGCAGCCAAATGTGTCTGACAGCAATGTGAAATGAACGGTTTCCCCACATGAATTCTATCTCCTTGAGATCAACAATCCATTCCCGATCTGAACGGCTCCTGTGTCTTTCCTCATATCCTTCTCATTGCAACCAGTCCTCCAGCGTATAATTCTCCTTTTCCTGATATGGTAACCCTCTCACTGTGTCTGATCCCTGACTAAATCAAACATAAGTGTCTCTGCCACATTCAGTCAACAGCATTTTGCCATCTCTCTCGTGGGACTGTCAATCACACGAAAAGTGTATTTTTCTGGTAGGTCCACAAGAAGCAAACACATGACAATAATGTAAGGTTGTTTAACGTAATTATTTTGTGTTGCCATTTGAAATAAAGCTTTTTTAAATTAAAATAGAAATGATTTGGACATTCCTTAAGAGTTTACTCATATGTAGATGATGATATATAACTTTTATAAAAAGATTTAAGTGAAGACACATTCAACCTCAAATTTAGCCGTTTTTAAACATTTGTAAAGTCAATTAAATGAAATGTGGACATTTCTCCAATAAATTAAGCAAGTCGTTTACGGAGTCCTTACCTTGTTCATTGCTCCAGGTTGCTGGCCTCTCATCCCGGGCTGCCCGGGCCCTTGCTGCTGTAGGGTCTCGGCCAACAGGTTGCTGTTGCCAGCCATTCCCTGATTACCAAAGCCCATCCTTGGGGAGCCATTCATCACCTGGTTCCCAATCATGCCTGGCTGTTGCTGTCCATTATTGGCTTTCTGTTGCGCCCCAATCATGGCCCTGTTCATGCTCATCATTCCGGCGGCAGAATTCTGTTGCTGCTGAATCATGCTGGCCTGTTGCTGAGGGGAAAGGTGCTGCTGCTGCCCCTGAGCCATCATCTGCTGGGGCCCTTGACCCGGGGACGCCTTCATGTTCGCCAAGTGTTGCCCCATGGCTGTGGGGCCTCCCGGGCTTCCCATTGCTCCTTGATGGCCCTGCTGATTCGAAGCAGTTGCCCCGGCGCGCAAAAGCTCTGATAATTGTTTGTGCTTGGCCACTGCGTCCTGGCCTCCACCCACACCCCCAGGACCTCCTCCAGAGCCAAGCCCGAGAACCATTCCTCCTGCCCCTCCATTTCCTCCGTTGGGACCCAACCCTGCAGGTCCTCCACCTAGACTGGTGTGCAGCTGGCTGAGGTCCCCACCGTTGATCAAGCCTGGTTCATTAGAGCTGATGAGCTCATCCGGCAGGTCGTGCTCCAAGTCAAACGGTGAACCAAAATCTGGAACAAGGAAAAACAAAGTTTAGGAGGGAGGAGAGGGCATGAGATGGTATACAGAGCTTGGAAAGGGCGAGGAGAGGACAAAGAGGCCACAGCCATGTTAAGCTGGTATAATCCTTAATTTTTCACCATGATTGAGTGAAAATGCAACTGCACGCTTAGCGTAAAAGCTGTTAAGAAGTCTATGAATAATTGTCTCTAATCAGAAAGAAATAAAGTGCCATAACAAATTACAAAAGAGGAGCTTTTCAAAACATGGGTTTACCTTATATAGACAGTATGGGCATCGATGTGTGCAAATACACAACACTGGGGCTTGCTTAGAGAGACTCTGCCCGATAAAATGCAACATGTTGCAAAGACGTTTAGTACAGACGTGGCAACAAGTGGGGCAGTTCATAGAAGTAACCTTAAGCCACATATTAAAGCCGATACATATAAACTCAAGAGTATCAGTTTGTTTCCAGTGAGTTCATCTGTACACAGCTTAGACACCTCAGGATGGGTCACTTAAAGCTCAGACGGCTGTAGCTGATGTTTGTACTCAACATCTGGAAATTAATTAGTTCTACAAGATGTTTATTTGACCATTTAAAATATTGCACTCGTGAGTCTCAAATATAGCTGGAATACCTTTTGGTGGCAAGTTAAGTTGCAGCCATATACAAACATACATATATATATATATATATATACATAAATAAACAGTTTTGCCTTGCACTGAAATTATTTTTCCTTTTTGTCCATATCTAAAGCTTCACGATGTCAGTTGGTCAAAGCTAATATAAAAGTTTTCCCAATTTCCTGACGTTTTATAGTCAATTATACCTACCGGTCATAAAAATAATCATGTAGCTGCCCTACTCATCTTTTATAAACTTGAACGAGAGATTAATTTGAGGGTTAATTGTTCTAGACTGTCTTTGTTTGCCTTTATATTTCGAAATCAAAATGAACCACAACAATAACCTACGAGAACAATAAAGCTGGGAGCAATAAATGGCATCCCAGCACGCTGGTGATTTTCTTGACAGCACTGCAGTGATCCACAGAACATGTCAGGAAACGTCGCAAAAGGGTTCAACGTCTGGAGAACTGAGCCGTTAGCCTCATGACAACCCGGCAGGGAACAGACAGCCTAACGTACAGCTGATCGTCGGTTGAGAAAACGACGATGGGATGAAGTATTTGCTCGTCAACTTGACTCCCTGGTTTGAGTCACAGTGGTTGGGCATGGCGCTATCCACGCTCGACTTTTCCTCTTAGGCCATCATTCCAGCTTCTGCCATACATGCACCCTCATTCGAAATAAATATATCACAAATGGCAGTTCAATCTTGACAATATTTCCGATCCACTGGGCCAAATTGAGCTCTCTGGCAGAGTTAGAAGCACCACAGTCCGAAATCTCTACAGTGGTAAACGTTAACATGACCAACGACAGCTCACGTTAGTTTGATGAGGGGCCAAAACAAGGTGCTTAAAGACGTTGGTAGCCTTAAAAACTCTTAGGAATTATTTCAGTATCTGTAGATGCACGTCAGAACCGCGAAGCTATTAAGCACCAGAAACTTTATACCAAGTTGTCTTGGGATTGAGTTATAATCAATCCGGCAAAAGTAGCCATTAAACCACGGGACCGTCAGTTGCGGATTCGCAGACTGTCTGTTAGCATACAGTTAGCTAACAGCTACCTCCGGCAGAAACGGTTGTTAGCATGTGAGCTAGCACCTGAGCCCTTCGTCACGTCCGACACACACACTCCTAGCAAGCTAACGTTAGCAAGCTACGACAAAAACAGAATATTAACCCAGCCTTTCCCCTCTCTTACCGGCACATAAACCGCCGATAAGGACGGAATTGACAGATAAAATCTTAACAAATTATATCATGACTCCAAACGTACCATTTCCATCGCTGGCGGAGGCGGAAAGTGCCGGAGAGGAGAGTTTAGGCCTTTTGGCTGAAGGCGGGCCAGAGTCCAGAACGTTCTCGGCCATATTTTTTCGAAATAAAAATATATAAAGTATCCACAGTTGCAGACGTTTTCACGCCCTTAGAAGCTCATTCCTCTTCGTTTCCAACACTGCGACTTTTCCCCCTCCTTTTGGGGTACTAAGAGGGGGAAAGTCCCGAGTACAAATTACTCCTCTTTCCCTGGGTTCGCCTCTCGATTTCAGCCTCGGCGTATATCAACCCCCCTCCTCCCTCCCTCGTCGGATTTTTTGTTCTTTATAAATTTCTGCCAGCGGAGGAGGAGGGGGTCGGTAAAAGTGATGAGGGAGACACACGCATCGGCTTCCCTCTAAAGTTAAAGGGCCGCTTCGGGTGTAAATAAGCCGTTCCCGGGTATCGCCTCCATGGTGGCATCCGTCGTTTCAGCCTCCTTTCCAGCGGAGTCCGGATGAATAATGTCGGCAGAAAAGGCTTGTTTGCCTGCGAAGTGGCGGTGCTGCGGGTGGCAGCGGGTGAGGATGAGTGGATGCAAAGAGAAAATAAAACTGTCAAATATGCAATGGCAGTGGCGGACGAAGTATGTTTGTTGCCTCACACACCCGTATTGCAGAACATATGGATAGAAAAGCGTTATATGGGGATATTTCGGAACGCAGAAATCCAAAGTTTCGTCTTCCCCTGTTTGTGAAGTTCACTTGTAAGAACTGAATTGGCAGTGTATTCAACAGTTATCTTTTATGCTAGAAGACTTTTTTATTTAACCTTTTTAATCTAAAAAATTCTGGAGCTCTTGAGAAAATCGGAAAAGTTATTTGATATGGATAAGACCCAGAGGGATTTACAGGCACGACTTACTTGAAAGAAAAAGGTGAAACTTTTCTGTTAAAACATCACTTCAGTTAAAGATGATTGAGCCTTTCATGAAAGTGAGACTTAACAAGCCCTGGGAGGTTGCTCCATTTGGAAGGAAGATGCAATCTGTCTAAAAAGCTATTTCCATTGACTCAAACTCCAAGAACATATTGTTCAACCACCAACCACCCTGTCTTGTAGGCATTGGTTTCCAAACAGATGCTGAATAATGTGCTCCACACCTACCAGTGCAATTATTAATAGTGTTTTGCACTAATTCCTCAGAGAAAATCTGTGATTGAGTAAATCCAAAGAGTTTTTATTTCCCTTAACCGTTCTATAGTTGGGTTCTTATGCACGGCACCATGTTTGGTGAAAACAGTGTAGCGTATTTCGTGCACGCCTTGGTCAATGCACGGTGGTGGAGAAGTGATGACATGAGCTTGTTTGGCAGCCACAAGACCTGGGCATTCTGCGAAAGGACCGAGATGCAAAAAGGCCCTAAGCAGTAACACCGAAGGAAGCGGAAAGCCTGTCAGTGGAGACTGTCATATAGCTCTGCAGGGTCACCGTCATGCACTGTGCTGCAAGTTTAGGCGGCCAGAAAAAGTCGTCACTTTGAAAAGAGTCCGCCAAAAGCGATAAGGGAGATGGTATCTTAGCAGATGGCCATTGAGACTGATGCTGCCTCACACAAACCCACTCAATCTCATCACCCGTAGTGAAGCATGGTGGTGAGTTTGTCATGCTATGGGGATGCTTTTTAGGAACAGTGACTCGGAAACTGACAATGATCGATGAAACACTGGATTAAATATGAGGACAAGTCAGAGATTTGAGACTAGGACAGTTGTTTTCTTTCCATAGCACAATGACCTTAGGCATACTACAGAAACAACGTAGTTAAAGGGCTTTGTTTAAATGTGTTGGAATGGTTGAATTGAAGCACATACCTCAACTTAACAGTGAATATGTGACATGACCTCAAATTGCTGTACACGAGCACAACTCATGTGCGACCAAAATCGGCTTTTATTTGAAAAAATGAGTTCATATTGACATACCTTTAAGGGCAGGGCAGTGGTGTGGTGTGGTGGTTAGCACCATTGACTCACAGCAAGAGGGTTCTGGGTTCGAGTCCCCGGGGGACCCAGGACTCCAGGTTCTCCGGCTTTCTCCCACCGTCCAAAAACCTGCATGTTAGGTTTACTGGACATTCCAAATTGCCCCTGTGAGTGTGTGTGCTTGTTTGTCCTTGTGTGTCTCAGTGTGGCCCTGCGATGGACTGGCGACTGTCCAGGGTGACCCAGCCTCTTGCCCATTGACCACTGGGATAGGCTCCAGTTCCCCCCACGACCCCATTAGAGAATAAGCAGATGGATGGATGACATACCTTTACAAAAATTGCAGCTATAATAGGGTAATAAATATATATGTGAGGATAATATAATAGGTAAGATTAAAAATATTATATAATATTATCCTAATATCATAAAGTATCCTAAAGTAATAATATTATACAATAATATATAATATCAATATTAAATGATTATATACAACAATATACAATATTAATATTAAATTATTTATAATAATTTAAAATATTAATATTGAATGATTGATAATAATATTTATAACGAATAATAGTAATTGGTCTAAAGATATTCATGAACTGTTAGTTATCTTCTTTTTATGTAAAACAATGTCATCAACATCAATTTGGACTGTAGGGTGAAAAAGGGGTGTAACGGGAAAAATAGGAAGTTTCATTGTTCGTGGTTTTTTGAGAGGGTTTGAAAGTTTGAAGTTCCATACAGTTTTGGTCATACTAATGAACCCAATCACGCTGGCATAATGAAAAAATAATACCGGAAAGAAAATTCTAGAAATAAGATTGTCAAAGGCCAGACATCCATGAGACTGAACTGCTGTCTATCATCTCAATGAACTGAACTACATAGTTAAGGAATTAGCCTAAATCAATGTAAAGAAAAAGGATTCATTCATGATATTGCTCCTAAAAGTGAATTGACAGGACATTGTATCATGTGATGTGCTTAGCTTTTCATTAAATGCGTCACCATGTTGACTTAGTTTTCAGCTAAATGAATAATGATAATTAAATGTCTCATGTGTTTCTTGTTTATTGGATGTTTTATTTGTCCAAGTTTATGGTCTGTTAAGGTTTATTGCATTTATTTTATAAATCCTAATAAATAAAGTTAAGGGATCATCTCTTTTTTACATTTAATATTTACTGTATTTAGAGCTGGCGTTCATTTGTATTTTGTTTACATTTTTTTGTTTTTCTTTGATTACATTCCTTTCTCTCCTCAATCTGTGCTCTAATTTCCTATATGATCAAATTAAATGCACAACATATTAGAACGTCGTCGATGTTTAAATGAGAAACTATGTTGTTATGTATACTACTGAGGAATCATGAGATGTTATTAATATGAAAATAAAATGTTCGCTCAAAAATGCAAAGGTTAATAAGCAAGCGAGGAGTTGATCGCAGTGTGACTTATGACAGAAGGCCTCCAGGCGATTCTTCAAAGGTGGAAAATAGACCTGCAGAAAAACTTAACAAAACTGACATTTCTAACCATATAGGGAAATATGGAACCGACACAACCAGACTTCAAAACACAAAGTGGCTTTGTGAAGCATGTTGGTGCCAGCATCATCCTATGGCCACATTTATCTTCTGTCCCGTAATCTCTTAAGGAGATCCTGCTATAATATTCCCCAAAATTCAGGTTGGCACAATGGTGCATCCTTCTGCATGACAATGACCCTCAGCATTGCGTAAAGTAACACTAAAGACATTTTTGGTGACACAAATATACTGGAATGCTCCAGTAAAAGTAAAGATATCAGTGCCACTAAGTATGTTTTCAATTATTATACAACTCAAGCACTTTTCACAAAGTGAGCATAAGACTAATGCTTGAAATTGCCCCCCCCCCCCCATTTTATTTAATAACACAATTACTGGACATTTACTGTTCAGTTAATGACACAACAACACCTTGCCAAAACAGCGGTTGGACATTGGTAATAACAATAAAGTAATATTGACAAAATTCCATCCTGATTGGATCTAAATGCATTGTTCTCATATTACAATCTCCACCGATCATTACACTTGATCGGGGCTAGAAATAAAAACATGTCAATAAAAAAATGACCACGTTTAGGAACTAAATACGTTCTTTTTTATGCAACCATCACCATAAATGCGATTTTTACTGTTCACATGCAGCTGCTTTGCAGACACCATAAGCAGGATGCTCTACAGTGGTAACTGATGCCTCACAATCTCACGGTTAACATATCCCTATCTTCAGATATGTGTAAATAAGATGGGAATCTGCCGTTCCAAAGTGCCGAACCCGCCATGCTGGTTTATTTAACTTAGATAAACCTCAAGTGCACAGTTATACCGCAAAGGCCAGGCTCACAAAATCTCCTGCAAACAGCTGACGTCACCATATGTCTCCAACCTGCCCAAGCTTTGTGTGTGAGTCTGTTGAGTCTGATGAATTTAGGTAATTATTTGATCTTTAATTGCTTGGGTGTGCCTCATGAGAGCTGGTTACAAGACAGGGGTAGAACGATTTTTGCAACTAAAGCCGCAGTGCTGTGAGTTCTGGGTTATTTTGTCAAATTCTGGTTTGTAGACTTCTGTGTTTTATGATCTGTGGTTCGTTTAGTGATTTTTTTCTTTCAGTTTCTAACATTTTTCTTGGTTTAACATTCTTTTGGTTTTTATTTGCTCTAAGTTTGGTTCCCTTTTTCTGGTCACTGTTTTATATGTAGTTCCTGTTCACATCCGAAGTTCCACTCCAGTAAAGTCATCAGCTCAACTCCCTTCACTCTTGCTCTTTGCCCTCAAATTTTACCTCTGAATAATCACCCTGCTTTGTTTAAAGCTCTTAAGTGTCTCCCAGTCCTTGTCGAATACTCACCATTGCCACTTCCCTTTTATTTATTCTTTTACTTTTTTTTATTACAATTTACCTTTTCATTTTTCTACTTATCTTATTTTAAAGAGTTTGTATAAAAACAGAACATCAGTATCTGTCTATCTCAACACGGGGGTCTCCCGAGGCTCAGAGGGGCCTTTCCCTTTGTAATGCACACCACACAGTCATCACGCAGTCTCTTGTACAACTTACACAGAGATTATACCCAAGTGGGTCTGTCATTTCCACTGGTTTCTGTTCAAATCTCAGACTGTCTTGGCAATAGTCAACTGGATGAGAGAACATGAACTCCAACTCAAACTTTTTAAAACAGATGCTGCTCTTCCTCACGAAGCAAATCACAGCCCAACAACACCGTCAAAATTAATTATTTATCACTGTTTCTTTCTCAGGTTGAATGGAGCCACAGTGTGCTTCCAAGGCAGCGGCATGCCTCTTTGAGCTCAGACTGCTTTTCAAGGTTTACCTCATTTCATTACAAGCTAACCCACTAACTGTTTATCATACGCTACATCTTGATATTGTGTGTTTATTGTAAATCGTTTTATATTATACAATATTATGGATTGTTAATTCTCACTGTTCCCATCTAAGTCACTTCTGATAAAAGCATCTAAATGCATAATATAAATATAAATATATAAAAATGACATGATAGAGGTGCAGTGTAAATCAGTGGTGTAGCTCATGTATCTTAATATTTCTAAAAGGATGAACAGTTTTATGTTTAAATGGAACTCCTCAAATTCTCAATAATGAATGACAGATTTTAGGTGGATTTCCACTTTTTGGGGGGAAGACCTTAACACATTTAAAATGTTTGCAGTCGTGGTCTGGCGAGCAAATTATATGGGTAGTATAATTCATAAAATACTGGAAACAATCCCTGGGTGAGTATTGAATTCATTCTGTGCCAAGAATTTAGGGTCCCAAATTTTAACATTTCATCAAGGAAAGCCCTGAACTTAGATTTACCCACAGTTTTCATACCAGTAGATGGCAGTAATACGGTAATTCTATAGTTGTCTTCAAATAGAAGAAGGATGTTGATGACGTCAAATTAAGGCGACCTCACAACCCATAACAGTACCAGGGTGCTACGAAGAAGTTGGCTCTTCTCACCCCATATATTAACACTTGAGCTTGTGTGAAACATTTAGCTAATTCTGGAAATATTATAACACTCGGTAAGTAGTCCTTTACCATAATTGCGAGCAAATATCAACTTTGTATTTGGACAAATTTCCCTCTCAAACTCTTAGCGTTTACCCTGCATGTGAAATAGCATGTGGTTAGACTCACTGATGACAACTTATATATATGCCCACTTTATTGACAGCTGTTTTAATTTTGTTAGCTGGTCTTTTTGTCTCTTGTTGTTTAGAAGGTTATTTAATTATCAAAGTTGAATTCAGGTTTCTCATCTTATGCTGGGGAGCAAAAGAAAAGGTATATGTGTACTAGTAGTCATAAAATTTTACTATAGGTTTCCCCAATCTCCTGTCTATAAATATAGGTGAAATTGTTTTATACGTCAAAATGTGTACTTATTTTAACACACATTTTTTCTTTCCTTTGTTTACCTCAAAGGAGACACCTTACTTCTGAAAACATAAAGGACCCACTTGAGATAGGCCATGCATTAAGCTTCAAGGAATCAACAGTCCTTCTGTTAAGATGCCCTACCACTGTGTGGCTTACGGATGTGGTAAAACACCAGAGGATGGTGTAACGCTGTTTAGATTCCCAAAAGACCCAGCCGAATTTCGGAAATGGGAAAAGCAGGTCCAGCGAACGCGGACCAAGTGGGTTGCTACAACCACCTCTCACCTCTGTAGCGAACATTTTGGCAAGGAGTACTTTGAGACCAGGCCGCCTACAGCTGCTCTGAAGCTGAGGCCGGGGGCTGCCCCAACAATTTTTGTCCGTCCTCACTGTTCCTTCTGCAGCGGAGCGGGCTGTAGAACCTGTCTGCCCGCCATCCAACACCAGAGCTTTACAGCTGAATCAGCCGTGAGAAATATTTGTGTGAGTAAACAGAGATGGACGTTGCTGTAGACGGGAAAGGAGCACACTTTATATTATATTTATTTTTTAAATAGGGGGAAAACAATGAAATGGCACGGGAAGAAGAACATCTCACACAAAAAGGTCGGAAGCCTAAAGGAAAAGGCTCAGATGAGCGACCAGGTGGGGAGCCGATTGTTAGAACACAACTGTGCGTGTATTCAAGTTTTTAAATGCTAAAGTAAGCAAACAAAGTTAAAAAAAAATTTACAATGAAGAAAAAGATCGAACCATATGTCTTTTCAACACTTTTTTATAGCGTCACCAGAAATACAGCTTATCCCATTGCTCTGTTTATTTTCCTTCCAGCTGTTTGTGAGATGTGCGGGGCAACGGGCAGTCCGAACAATTTCTTTTCGAGGACAAAGCGTTTCTGCAGTACGTCCTGCTCACGCTCTTACTCATCAAACTCGAAGAGGAGTTCCATACTGGCTCGTCTGCAGGTTTGAACAACTAATTGCATCAGTTTACTTTATGTAATCTCTGATTTCAGCTGTGGTTCAATTTTAATAATGCTGAGAGGCATTTAAGTAAAGAATATGGTAGTTGGGTGGAGAGGAGCAATTCTGAATCACTGTTCAACTCGGCTTGTGTTGGGTGAAGATACACAATTTTGTATTGTATATTTCTAAGCACTAATTAAAAAACAATTTCCTGGAGGGCCATTATAAGTGCATGGATGAAAGCTTTCCTAAAAAGTGTTTTGTTTTCCCTGATTTTTTTTCCCAGCTTTTCCATCTGGCATTAGCCGCATCTGTTTTCTGTCAAGTAAATAATGATAAAGATTAGTTAAAGAAGTCCTCAGGTCGTTGTCAGTGTGTGAATGTTGAGGGGAAAATGAAGAATTATGCTTTTATATTTATGCATTTCGCAAATGCATCAATCCAAACTTGAAAAGATACAGGTTACAGGTGCATTTAGGTAGCTTGGGGTTCATTATCTGTTGCCCAAGGACACTGACACACGTAACCCTGTAATAGAACCACTGCCCTCTCTATTAACAAGTGACTGCTCTTTCCTCTGAGCTGATCAGTTCAATAAAAAGGAGACAATCTCACTCAAAGTGACACACACAAGCCATCTTAGGCTTTAATTTTGTGACTAAATAACACAATTTCAATAACAGCTTGTTAGGTTCTTGTGTTTTATTAAGAAAGAAAATTAAGAACAACAGAAAAACCACCCCTTGATCTATGTCTATTTCTTTACCTGGATACTGTGTGATAAAACACCTGGCTAATAACCTCACATATCTATGACCATACAATTTTATCTATGCGTTTATCCATTTTATCTATCATTGAGTTGTTGCTGATTTCTCTCTTCAGGGAAGGCCTCCTTCAAAAAAAGCCACCGTGCTGACAAAGGTGAACAAAGTCACTGCGGGCCCAACAGAAGTAGATGGAAAAGGTGTGTACCCCACACATATGCTCCTTTACCAGAACAAGGGTAGAAATGACCTTCAGTAAAGCAATAAATCCATGACAAATTTACTAAGTTAAAATTTTATTTCTACGTTTGCTGCCCTTGTAGGTATCTCACGTAAAAACAAAGAAACAAATACACACTATCTCTGAGAAAATACGTGTAATGTTCCAAAGATACTATACAACACACTGCAGATTCTCTGGACAAAAATGTTGCCACCTTTTGGTGTAAACTTGCTTTTACCTCTAATATTTGTTATTAGAGCAGCTACAAAACGTCTTTAGGCTAGTTTTATCAGTCAGTTGTAAACTACCGTGGCTTCTTTGACACTTTAAAATCTAGAAGTTCTCAGCTGAAGTATAAACGCTCCTCTCTTGCAGCCCCCGCGGCTTTCGACTGGGGCAGCTACTTGAACAAGGAGGCGTCTTTGGGCGCATCGGTCTCCTGCTTCGCACACGTAAGTCCTGATTGCGGCGTAGAACCATCAGATCGACGAGGAATGACTCGACTCAGGAAAAATGTGCTCCAAGTGTTAATTTCTGGAAATGGTGTAGCTGTTGAAGCACTTGACACAATGATGAAAGCCTTTCCCTCTTCAGGCTCCACTGTACGACCACTGGGACGACATCACTATCGGGATGAAGGTGGAGGTCCTCAACACAAACGCAGTCATCCCCAGCAAAGTCTACTGGATTGCTACTGTCGTCCAGGTGGCTGGTGTGTGCATTTACTGATGTTTTCTTATTTATTTAAATCGCAATCCATTTGTGCCACTCACGAGCAGCTGACACCGTCACCTGTGGGCCAGGCCGGATGCCACAATGAAGGCGCCTCGGGAATAGCGAGGCTTGCACTTAAAGTTGATATGCAAAACAACATTGATAGGAGACACTGGAGCTTTTTGTCCGCAGGATACAAAGCTCTCCTGAGATACGAAGGCTTTGAGAACGACGGCAGCCACGATTTCTGGTGTAGCCTCGTTTCGGGGGAGCTGAACCCCATCGGGTGGTGCACCATGACAAGCAAGCTGCTGGTGCCTCCACAAGGTGAGAAGCACCGCTGAAACCTCAACACACACATATATATGTATAATAAATGTACATATTATCTTATGAATACTGATAATGTGTCTGAAGATGTGCAGGATGTCCCGGACTGGAAGGATTACCTGATGAAAAAGCTTGTGGGGGCCTCCACTGTGCCTGTTGACTTCTACCTGAAGGTAAAATTAGTTAAATCCTCTATCATATCCATATCATATCCATTTTTGTTTAAAGCAGACGCTTTTATCCAAAGTGACTTAAAGTAGACACAATGTTACAGTTATCATCAATATGACAATGAGATCTCTAGAGGAAAATCCCTAGTCAGAATCAGTGGTGACAGCAAAGAGAGAAAGGGAAGTGCAGAAAGAGTAGTAGAGGGGGTATAGAGGTATGAGTAAGAGTTAGGATAAGAGATGTTCTTCCAAGAGGTTGGTCTTTAAGAGTTTCCTGAAGATAGACAGGGACGCTGCTGTTCTTGTAGCGCTTGGTAGGTCATTCCACCATCGTGGAACAACACATGAAAACAGTCTGGATTGTCTGAAGGGTGTTGTAGGCACTGATAGACCTCAATCCATTGATGACCGGTGGGACCGAGTTGTGACATAAGCCTTTTCAAGAGGGTTCAAGTAGACGGGAGCCGTATCCTTAAGCACTTTGTAGGCTAGCATCAGGGATTTGAATTTGATGCGGGCGGCGAGGGGTAACCAGTGACGCTCAGTGAACAGATGTGAGACTTTTTGGGCTGATTGAAGACCAGACAAGCCGCCTCGTTCTGGATCATTTATAACGGTTTTACTGTACAGGCTGGGAAACTAGTCAGCTGTGCGTTACAATAGTCAAGGTGGGATATAACCATAGACTGCACCAGGAGCATGTTGGGTCAGGTATGGCCGGATTTTTCTTATGTTTAGTAGTTTGAAGGGACAAGATTGAGACGGAGGTAACATGATATTTAAGGTCAGCTAGTCATCAATCCTGACACCCAAGTTTCTTGTTACCTATGATGGAGTCAGACACAGGGATCCAATCTGGATGTGAATATTGTGGTGTATGGTTGGTTTGGCTGGGAAAACAAGAAGTTCAGTTTTTGAGAGATTCAGTTGGAGGTGATGGGTGAAGCGGATACTACATTAAGCAAAGTTAACAAACGCACAGCACCTACAGTAGTTCACTTTGCAACCCCCCCTCCTGTTTTCTCTCTCCCAGCTGGCAGATAGCATGAAGACCCCTTTCAAAGTGGGCATGCGTTTGGAGGTGGTAGATCCCAAACACGTAAGCCAGACCCGCATGGCCATCGTAGACAACGTTGTCGGCGGCCGCCTACGGCTGGTGTACATGGACCAAAGCGACGCCCCAGAGAATGTGGTGGCCGACTTCTGGTGCCACTCGTTGAGTCCCCTTCTGCATCCGGTAGGCTGGTCCAGCAAAGTGGGCCATGCCAACAAAGCATCCGGTAGGTTTGAAAACAGGGTCTGCGCTGAGGAAACGAGAGAATGAAAGACTGAATTGAATGTGAACACTCTGCTTCCACTTATTTAGTAACAAGGGTTGTCTAAAGCACTTTCCTGATGCTATTTCTTCTAATCTCATTCATCGGTATTGTTGAAAGAAAATCACTACCTCTACCTTCTCAGTGCCAACGAAAACCCCTTTTATTGATAATTTCTTTATAATTTATTTATTTTTACATCTCTCTTATGTAATGCATTTGTTTTATTGCTACGTTTCATTATCTGCAGTATTCATTAAGGAGTTATCATAGGTTTTTGGGCTATGGAACGAATTACAGAGAATATTTGAACCAACATACGAATATTTTAACATACAAAGTAGGTCCCGTAACAAATTAAATTTATACGTAGAGGTTCTAATGTATAACATACTGATTATTTTGTTGTTTTTGTTTTTTTAAATCGGTTGTCTGCTCTGGTTGGAGGCTAATCGGCCCATTCTCGGAGCACTATTCTGTTGATGAAGGCTTTTCTTCTTTTCCACAGCAAACAACATAGAATCTTACAGCTTTAAGGGGAACGCTCAGAGTACTGAAACGCTCTTTAAAAAGGTAATATTTCATACTGAATAGGGTTCATACTAACTCTTAACGGGGATTACAGGTGCACCATTGTAGCATTACAAGTCTGATACTTTTTCTGGATAGATTTATTTTCTAAATATTGGAAATCTAAGCAATCCTTGTAACACGTGCACAATATAGTGATGGTTTGCTCTTGTGACCTACAGCTAAGAATCACCTACTTGGGGGAGTGTTTCTTTGAAGAAGGAATGAAGCTGGAGGCCATTGATCCCCTCAACCTAGGAAATATCTGTGTTGCCACAGTACGCAAGGTAACTCAGTCATTTTTGGTATCTTTGTGTTGCGAAATCCGGCAGAGCAGTGACTTCATCCCTGTTTTTCCTCCAATGCCAAGGTGCTGTTAGATGGCTACCTAATGGTGGGCATTGACGGTACCAGCTCGAGCAATGGCTCGGACAGTTTCTGCTACCATGCCTCTTCTCACGCCATTCTGCCCATTAATTTCTGCAAAAAGAACAACATCCCTCTCACCGCACCTCAAGGTAAACGGCGACAGTCATCCTCTTTAATCCACCGATCCCAACCACAGCTGGTCTCCAGCCCTCGTGCGGTTTGTGGTTCTTCTTCAGAGCTAAGCTCTGTGCCCTTTGCAGGTTATGATCCTCAGACCTTCACCTGGGAAAGTTACCTGGAGGAAACCAAAGCTAAAGCAGCTCCGGCGAGGCTGTTCAACGCCGTAAGACAGGAAGTCCACATCTAGCGTGAAGTCTCGTTGCCTGAGACTTTTTGCGGATAAACGCATCCAAATACATACCGCGCACGTTCTCGGCTCATTAAGGCAGCAATTCCTTGGTTGTTTTAGGACTACCCGGGTCACGGCTTCTCCCCGAACATGAAGCTGGAGGCAGTGGACCTGATGGAGCCACGACTGGTGTGCGTAGCCACTGTTGTGCGGTGCGTAGGCCGCCTTCTGCTTATCCACTTCGACGGCTGGGACGAGGAGTTCGACCAATGGATCGACCACCAGTCCCCAGACATCTACCCCATTGGCTGGTGCGAGCTCGTGGGCTACCAGCTCCAGCCACCTCCTGAACCCGGTAAACACCTGTGATAGTAATACTCCAAGTGCTGTGAGCTTCTTTAATTCCACTTTAATGCAACAATAAATAGTTTTCTTTTCTTTTTTCGTTCTTCCAGTTGATTTAAATGTAAACCAGTCGGTTCGAATCAAGAAAACGAAGCCCTTCATGTACAAAGGAAGGAGTACGTGTTGCTATCGCCATCTACACGGACTTTTCTCTCACCACATTTAGATTCTTCTTCTTTTTACAGATAGTGCCGCGTTTTTAAATTAATTTTTTTCTGCTTTCTACAGAAAGAAAAGGCCACAAAAGGGGGGTGTCCATGAACCAAGCAAAAGACGATGCGGGTCATCAGCATGAAGCAGCTAATGCTGAAAGTTCTCAAAACTGTCCTCCAGATGTGCCACTCATCCAGCCCAAAACTGAACCTGAGGAGGAGAGTAAGTGAACCGCTCGGGTATTGTAAATGTCTCATTATTGGCGAGGAACAAGCAAAAAAAAAAAGCTACTTTTACTGCTAAAATGTTGGCTTCTGGGGTTATTAAGCTCACTTTTAACATCCATTTTAGTCAGACAGAAAATAAATTGGCACAACATATTCACATGGGGCTTATTTTAGTATTTGTTTTCACTCCAGATGTCTGAAATCGAGAAACAGCTCACATTTTAACACAGTTTTCATGTTTAGTGTGAAATCCGGTTGCCAAATCTTTCATTTGGATTCAATCCATCCATCACACGAGTCACTGAAACTGTTCGAGTAGCACCCCGCAGGATGTGTGAAACTCGAAGCTGAATTTTCCCTGACCAGAGAACAACAGTCACCACATAGGGGACACATGGGAAAGCTTGCAGAGCTTTGAGATGCACGTTGTGCTGGAAAGCAGCTGCTTAAAGACCAGAGTGCATTTGAATGAGCTGATGAGTTGCTTCCATTTCATAAATTGCACTCAGAAAATTTAAAATTTAGACCGGTCCTCAGGATCGTAGGGTGCAAAAGCGAGTGCTTTATATATCTAGATATGATTATGTCTGATGGTGCATGGGACTAAATCATTAAAAACAACAAGAGCATGACGGTTTGGGAAAAAGAGCTCCATTTTCTCTTTGGTTGTTACAGTTACAACATAATTTTAGCAACTGATTATCATCTTTTTTGGTCAGTCAGCAATAGCTTAACCCTACTCTCAGGTCTAAGTGTTTCTTGTTCTGGCTTTTTAGATGTTTCATGTCATTGTCTCCATCAATCATACCACAAATGATGGCTCCAAATTATAAGAAAAAAAAGGAATCGAATTTTTCATTGAAAAATTTTAAGAAAACATTTTTTTTTTTTAAGTAAAACAATTTTCACTCAGTTGATTCCAGGTATATTTAAGGCCCTGTCCAGATGGCTCTGTCCATATTTTTCACTGCCTAATTTGAACATTTTATTGCGAAAATGTGTCAATTGACTGTTTTTTTCTCTACAATACCTCATTTGCATATGTAAATATGAAATTTAAGAAGATGTTTTAGTGTTTTTGTATTTCATGTTGACAGATTACAGCAGTGTATATATGTTGATGACTGGCTGACTGAGTCTTGTTCCTGTAGTTATCGCTGTGCGGGTGAAAGTGGAAGAGATGGAGACCGATATTGATCCCCCAGAACTGCTGCAAAAGGTATGTCTCGGTAAAGTCAAACATGAGGAGGCGGGACAGCAGGTTCATCCGGAACCACACCGGTCGCCAGACGGGAGCAGCCAGAAAAATGTGACGCACACAAAGATGAAGGAACAGTCGACAGCGGAAGACAAGAGTGGAGCGTTTGGATCCCTGGATGAGAGCTTTACTGGGGAAAGCTCCATGGACCAGAGTGAGAATGAAAACCAAAACCTACAGGAAAGCACTCAAGGTGACGGGACCATAGACGAGATGGAGGAGAGCAACTCGGAGCTAGATGAAGAATTTGTGATGTGAGGCAAAGAACGTGTGGCCAGACAAAACTGGAAAAGTAAGAGGGAAGACTTGACTCTGCCCCTAACTATAAAGACAAATGTTCAATAAGAGCTAAGGACAACATCACAGTTGAAGAATTGCGTTTAAAGTAGATAGTGCAGGGATCTGCAAACTAAAAGGTACTTTTTGGTGTGCCTAAAAGATTATTGTATACATTTCATAAGGACCACTCTAGTTTTAATACTACCTCAGTCTTCCTGTAAGGTTCCACCAATTGGCGACATTTCTAACACCACACGTTTGCAAAGTTATATTTTTTTGTATGTTCAATTTCCCAATGTTTCTTTTTTTGTTGTAAAGACTTAGTCAATAATCAAACTGACCTGATTGTACCGACTTGCTGTTGTCATTCTTACAACTGGGGGCACGCTGGATTTTGATGTGGGAGTGAAGTCAGGACCAATCTGCTTACACACCAAAGGAGACGCTGACTTTGACCTCCTTTATGATGCCACATGTTTATTTGGAGCTCCTCCTGTCAAAGAGGCTATACAATAGTATACATGATTTTGTAGATCAAAACAACTTTGGATCCGGGGACCATTCAAAATGACCCATAAAGAGACCTGCGCCTCAAAGAAAGAAGGCATTAGTTTTTCCTTGTTTTGTTTTTCCTTTAGGACAAAAAAAGTTCAAACATAGTTCCATTACTTTGCGCCACCTGTCATTTTCTTTTTGGTAGACTTGGGGCTCTTAATGGTGGGGGTCAATAGGATGGCTAAGATAAGTCCTTGACTACTAACCCTATGTATCTAAAAGTAAGGGGTCACCTTATGAAAGGAAAAAAATATCGATTGATCCTCCATCAACAACAAAGTAAAGAATTCATAAGAGCACTGGGGGTGTATCACAAAGTGCAAATCACTTAAAAAAAAGGCCAAGAACATCATTAAAAGAGTGAAAACCATCCTGTACAAAGTCTTCAACCTTGTTGTGACAGTGAAAGCAAGGTCTCGGCAAGTGGTGAATCAAAACTGACTCGCAAGAGGCGTGTGATTCATTGTTGAAACAAGCTAAATCTTAGTCTAGGTTTAAGTTCAGATTTGAAAACACCCATGCAGATGCCACAGCACAGGCAGCCCGTTTAGGCCATGCTGCGCTTCTTCGTGGTTTGGGTGGCTCTCTTCATGGCTCCCTGTTTTTTAACGGTGGGACTCTTGCGAAGCTTGAGGTTGGCATTTAGGTGCGTTGGTTTGGCTTTGGTCACTTTGGGTCCTTTGGCTGGCTTTGGGGTGCTAGTGGGTGGGGCGGGGAGGCTCTCTCCACCGGGGCAGGCCTTGAAAACATGTACATCCTTGACCCTTCGACCCCTCAATTCAGGAGGATTGGCACAGGTGGCTCGTACCTTAAGGTTAACTCTCTCAATCCACCTAAATCAAAAGGAAGGAGACTTGTATTTTTAATAAATACTTGAATGAAAGGGATTTATCCAAGCTTTAAAACTAAGAATAGAAAATAAGTATATTTCACTAAGCTGATTTTCTTCTTATAAGAGTGTCCATACTGGCATAAAGAATGTATTCAAGCTTTAGAAAGTCAGTGCAGGTTATTTTCTAATTAAAGATATGATGGTAGTAGTTGTCTTACAAGCGAAGTGGCAGTAGAGGACAGTCGCACATGAGAGGGTTCTCAGCCAGATTGATGACCTCCAGAAAAGTGAACGAGTGGAGGTCGGGTACCTCCTCTAGCCGGTTGCCTTCCAAGAACAGACTTCTCAGCCCTGGACCCAGACCTTCCAGAGAGTTCTGTGACATCTGAAGTGAAGCATAAGATAAAAAAGGGGTTTGCTACCTATGTTTTTAAAAGAGCTTGGCAGGTATGTAGCCTACTTACCTTCTCCAGCCCCATGTTATCCAGATACAGCTCCTTTAGTGACCCTCCCAGAGACTGAAAAGCATTTGGGCCCACCCACCGAATGGGATTATCAGACAACCGGAGGTCCCTTATGTTCCTAGCCTTGCTCAGAGCTTCGGTAGGTACTTCTTTTAGCTTGTTTCCCCCAAGGTGAAAGGTATCCAGATCGCTTGCTTTATCCAGAGCTCTTGGGGAAACATCCTTGATGGCATTTCCTGTCAGATAAAGGGCTCTAAGGCCCTCGGACCCGGTCATGATACCGGGTTCCAGCTTGGCGATCGTGTTGTTCTCTAAGTGAAGTGCCAGCAGACTGGGTACAACACTGAAGGCTCCTTTGGGAAAATCGGCAAAGCGGTTCTTCTCAAGGTGGAGGTAAGTCAGTTTAGGGAGACCTGTGAGCGCAGTTCACAGAAACAACTGTTTAAAAAGAGATACAGTACTATATAAACATAACATACCTGATCAAAATGTATAAAGAACCTTTAAAAGCATCGGGGCTGAGGGAGGTGAGGTCGTTCTCGGACAGGTACAGGTATATCAGTCCCTTCATCCCACTGAAGGCCCCTCCCTCCACCTCCACAATCTTGCAGCGCTGCAGATGGAGGGACACAACTTGGGCGACACCAGGGAAGCTGTTGCTAGGGAGGTAATGGAAGTGGTTGCCACGCAGATCGAGGAGACTGGTGTTAGGAGAGAAACCTCGGGGCACTTTTGTGTGGCCACGGTTTTCACACGACGAGTGGTTGGTCTCTGCCTGTAGGCGGAAGTTAACGTTAATGGGAATGGAGTTCACATAACTGCCATTTTTCTGTTACAGAGATGATTGCCACTATTCCTCCCATGTACCTGAAGTCCACCCCGCCCCCCAAATTAAATCTGAAAGTAATCATTTCTAAAAAGAATTTTTTTTGGGGGGAATGGAAAGGTCTAAATCTTCTTCAGCAGATTTTAACAGATAGTGCTTTCAGTGTGGTGCAACGCAAAAAATTTTATGACATATTTTAAGATAATCCTCAGATGTGTCGATAAGAGCAACTGCGTTTGCTAACTTTAGCCTCCTTAAACTATTAGCAGTAGCCTGCTAGGCTAAATAGAGCAGTAGCAACAAACCCTTGAAAACACTGAATGATAAAAAATTATTAAGATATATTTGTCCATAATCTAAATGTTCCATTCATAAGGTGACAAGGTGAATGTTAACTTTGATGTTTACAACAGCTGCTTTTCTTTAAGGCTTTGCATAAGACAAGTTTATAGAAGAAAGAAAAGAAAGAATTCCAACAAAAACATGTTTTCAAATAACAAGAAGACAATAGGAAGTAGGTGCTCACAGTTGCTGTCAGAAATCCAAATCAATTTGAAAAATAGTTTATTCTTTTAATCGATACCGGTGTCAAAATGTTGGTGTTTTAAAATGTATTAAGTCTTAAAATAATTAAATAACTTGGTTTAAACTAAATCCTTAGAAATGCAAATGTTGTTTTTACAATTTCAGCAAGAAAACCCATCTCCTATCTGTGGTAAGACCACAAAAACCGTGCATTTAAAAAGCAGGAAATTAAATTCAGTCTGAGAAGAAGGGGGGAAAAAAACGAACAAGCAATTCTGTAGATAATATGAATATCAATACACTTAAAATAAGAAAATATGAACCCTTTGAAACCCCTATCTCCTACAAGCTACACACCTCGCAGACACAGTTGAGAGGACACTTGATCTTGTTCTGCGGCTCCTCGGTGGGTGGCGGCAGGATCCTGGTGGCCTCCTCATACTCCGCCTTTAGCATGGCCTCCTGGCTTTGACAGCGCAGTTCTGCGGGGTACACGGCCTCCAGGGTCTCTTCTGAGAGATGCGCTGGCCCTCCACACGTACCTATCAGCTTCACCTTTCGGCGAATCGTCCACTCTCTATGAGAGAGATGGTTGAATAAAAAAACTCCTCCGTGTTTCACTGAAAGCACATTCGGTAAAATGTCCTCTGTACCTGAGCGGACGCAGGTAGCAGTTGCAGTAAATGGGGTTTCCGGCGATGTTCAGGCGGGCCAGCTTGGGTGTGCCTCCAGAAAAGGGCTGAATGACACGCAGCTGGTTATGGCTGATGTCCAGGAGGACCAAGTTGGGACATTTAGATACAGCTGTGTTGGCCAGATCCTGCAGGGACATGTGGTCCAGGAACAGGTGGCTGAGTTTGGCCATGGAAACGGCATCTTCTCCCAGATATGTCATGGGGTTATAGCTGAGATCGAGACGAGTCACGCTTGACAGTCTGAAAATGTGAATGAAGACGCGAGGAGAAAAAAAGGCATGTCACTAATGCATTACTGTTGGAATTTACATTTGCAAAATGAACACAGAAAGTGTCATACCTTGTCACTTAATTCAATTTCTCCATTCAAAAACCTTCAGCATATCTTACTTTCCCAACTTTTATTTTGAGATTCTACCCTCCTTTCAGATACAGATCTTTCTTTATTTAAAAGATTAAATATGAAGCACTACTTTCCTTTTTTTTTGGCACTAAGTTTTGGATAGCTGCAGTTTTTAAACGTAAACCCTTGTTTCAGCCAAGAAACCTTTAGCTCAATTTCTTTGAATCCATTATTGCTTTTTATGCTTTTTTCAGTGATCAATATCTTCTTTACTGCAAATCCACCAAACCTGTGCATTAAAGTGCTGGAATTGTGGGTGTCCTGTTTAAAGAGGAAGAAGACAGAAACCCGCTTCTCTTTATATGACAAACATAATAATTAATTTTATTTAAAACACGCTTTACATTCTAAAGATCTAAAAGTGCAACCATCAGTAGAGTAAATAAACAATAGCTTGACATGACATTGTCCTGCAAACTTGCTTCTCACTCTTGTCATTCTCTTACTGAGAGTTTAGAGGCACTGCTAGTTGTTTGACATAATGTTAAATTGACAGCCAAGAGAAAAAAAATACAAATGATCCTGTGTCTGTTACTGGTTAATGGTTCATTTAAAGTCAGTGGTAAAGTTCAGTTCCTGTTGCTCTATAACAAGAATCATCAAAGAGCTAACATGAACGGTTTAAGAAGTCAGCAGTCAACAAGTAAAGAAAATTTGAAAAAATAACTTCAATGTCAGCGATAGAGAAGACCCTCAAGGCAGAGTGCCGAGTTTGCAGACTGGTCTCACCTCGTCATAGTTTCAGTGGGGAAGAACTGCAACTCGTTGTGGTCCAGACTGAGTCTGGTGAGCGTGAACAGACCGGCAAAGGCCTCAATGTCCAGGTAGTTTAGGGAGTTATGACTAAGGCGAAGCCACTTGATGTTCTGTAAACCCTGAAAGAAGAGAAATGTTCCATGTTCTGGTAAGGTTCAAACCACACAAGGTATTTTTTTTATTTCATTTGACCGAACTTATGCGTTTCTGTGCTTCTGTACCTGGAAAGCCATGTTGGGGATGTAGACCAGCTGGTTGTGCGTGATGGAGAGGAGGTTGAGGAAGCCCAGTTGGGAGAAGGCCCCGGGCTGGATCTCTTCCACGCGATTGTGGTCAATGATGAGCTGCTTCAGCGATGACAGGCCATTGAACGACTCCTGGATTTGAAAAGAAAAAGCCCATGCTGAAAAAAAAAGCGCACGTGGACGGCGACAGGCCGCTGGTTGCGGCTGTTTGCGTCTGGGGGTTTGCGGCCACCTGGTAGAGGATATCAATTTTGTTGTTTGCCAGGTTGAGGAAGACGAGGCGGCCGAGGCTGCGGAAGGCCCCCTCCTTCACTCTGCCGATGTTCGACCTCTGCAGCGACAGGTGCGTCAAATAGGGAGTGTGTTTGAAAGCCCCGGTGGGAATCTCCTGAATGTCATTTCCTCGAAGATCCAGCTTCACTGTGATCTATGAAGAAAAGTCACTTATCAGACAGAGGACAATACCAAATATAACACAGGAGTTTGAGCCAAGGGGCCTTAATTGTGTAATACCAATGGAATAATCATTCAAGCTCGGGCTTGGTGGAAGTGACGGGTTGTGAATGGACAGATCACCTCATCCACAGTGGGAGGCACTTGGGTCAGGTTCTTGTTGACGCAGGCCACGGTGAGCTGGATCTGGTCACAGACGCACTGCTGTGGACACTTGGCCGCGCGAGCTGCAGGCATGCAGAGGAGCAGCACGGAGAGCAGCAGCATCTGAGGTGGAAAAATAACAGTCTTCTGTATTAAGCAGTCTTCCGCGCCACAACGTGGCTTCTGTTTTGATTAATGTGCACAAAGTGTGCGCTGCATACTGTGCTTTTTAAGGGATGTTCTCACTCTTTTCCAATTCCCCTGTTGATTTTCATAAACAAACTCTTGCTATCCCCTTAAATCCAAAACCTTCTTTGTCTAAATTGACTGAATTCACATTCAACTGACATTCAAAATGGGGGGCAGGCTAAGGATTCGATATGTGAACATTTTGTGTTTTACATTGTTTCTTGATTGCTATCTTGAATGGTTTAAACAGCAAACCCAGAAGATGAGGTCAAATGAACTTGAGATTGACCACAAATGCAAAATTCACCAGTATACACTTCAGAAAATAGAAAGAGGAGCATTGAAACATAATTATCGGACATTCTTAATTGAAGACCAGTCTCACCAGAATCATGTGAAGGGAGCCTGGGTTGCTTGGAACAACTAAGAATCAGATGTGTGCAGGACTACCCCAAGAAAATAGTGAGAATACGTGGAAATTGATTTCTTTAGATATCTCTATGTTGCTCATTCCCCCCAAGGTGTTTTGTCACCCACAAGACCTCTGACTGATCTGCAGTTCATTTGGAAAAAGCAGAGCTAAAGAACAAAGGCTTAAAAACGTCAGCGGAAGACGGCAAAGTGGAGAAAACTTATTCTGGCAAGAACATTGTTTAGAATTATTTTCATTTGACCTGTTTACTCAACTGTGCCTTTGTGTACAGAAACAGTTTCTCTCATATAATCATATTTTACTAAGATGCTACTAATTACTAATGTTTTTTTAACATTAGCAATGTCAGTAAGCTAAGACCATATTACATTAACAATTTTGCTCAGCATGCATTTAAAGAAACTTGTAAAGCTTTTTTACTGTTCCATTTTACATTCAATAAGCAATTTCATCAAAACCCAAGATCAAATCATGCCTTATTCATTATTTAAAAGAGCATTTATTTTATTTACTTATTTAATTTTTTTGAAAAACTGCCCATAATGGGATAATTTATATTCTGTAAGCTACAGACACATCGAAGGTCTAACTCTGAGGGGGGAAAAACATGTGTGTCAGGTTCATACCATTTTTAAGCGATTTATTTGACAATAAAAAGGGTCATCAAGTCCAGCTCTAGTTCCGCTCTAGTCTTCACTGGAATCCCTTAAAACCACATTCCCGTAGGATCAACAGTCTTGATCCTCGGGAATGGACATGAAAAGCTTAACAGCGCCATGAAGTGTTGATTTGTGCAGCGATGACAAGCTTTGACCTCTCCAAAAATATTGAAATGAATTACATAGAAAAGTCCCCTGAAATGGCAACGGGAGCAGCATAAATTGGTTTAAGACCCCGTAGACAAAGCAAGGGGCCGAGAAACTAGAGACCGAGGAATTTCCTCCGGCCGGACTGTTTGTGTGAGTTCTCCTGGGGATCAACTATCCAAACCGCAGAGCAGCCGCCGCGCACAAAGACGCACAGTGTCTATCCCAGCCCGGTGTGCCAGAACGCGTTCCTTCAGAGAAAAAACAAAAACCCTGACCTGACTGGAGAAGGTGCGAAGCCTATATTCGTCTGCATTACAGCAACAATTGAACTAAATCAAATTTTATATCGCCTAACATATTGCGCATAACATTGTATAGTATGCGGTGCGCATCGCCACTGTATTCACGAGAAAAACGCACAAAATGGGAAAAAAGACGCAGTGACATAGGATAACTGAGCTCTATTAACATCCCCAACCAATACACCCGTGAGATTAAAACCCAGAAGCGCGGTTCTGTCCTAGATGGAGCCGATTTGTTGCGCAGACTCACCGTGGTTCGGCTGTGGTTCCGTCCAGCTGCGCGTCCTTACTGGCCCCGTTGCTCTCATCCAAAACAAACTCTGGACACGGAACAGCTCCCTCTTTGGGGGGCTGTCACCTCCACCTCCCTGGCTCTCCCCGTCTGCACGCCTCCCGTGAAGGAAACGGCTCACCCCGAGGAGAAAAGTCGTTTTCCCTTTAGTGCCATGTTCCTTTTCCTTTATCAGAGGACTTTGTCCAATCAAAACCAGAGCTAATTACCACTGAGAACATTCACTAGAAATCTTATGACAGACCAGAGACCAAGAGGCACATCGTGCTGTTATAGACAGACACACAGACTACAGTTTGTGATATTGTTTATATTTAAGACAGAAGATTCAGTACATGTGAAAAATACCAGCTCAGCAAACATGATCCTGACTGAGTAAGTGCACCTTTATAGCAGCTCTCTCGTTATTCACAGCAGTACATGGCATGAAAAGAAGTCCCATTGTCATCCCTTTAACTCTCCGTTACATAAAAAGATGGGAGGTAATAAAAGTAGGCGAGCATGGTTTGATTGTGGATAATCCAAACTTTTAGAAAGGAAGGATAAAAAGGATTCTGACCTTGAGAAGCTTAACATTCCCTTCAAATAACTTTTCATAAGAACTTTTGGTGATTTCCGCACCGCTCTTCAGTGTCGACATTGCTAAACCAAAGTTCCCTGACAATAAAATTAGCCGTGGCTGTATTTTATGTTGCTGCACATTTCAAAAGTTCCCTGATTGACATGTATGTTTTTTTTTTTTTTGTAGTTAATAAAATGCATTAAAAAAGTTGTGGCTAAAAAAGGATGTGCAGCCCTACATTTTTTACATTTGTGTAATAGTTACAAAAATATAAATCACAAGCTAAAGTAGAAAAATAAAGATGTGAAATTCTAGGCAGTCATTGTCATCTCTTCATTTAAAAAAAACAACCAAAAAAACAAGTAAGAAGCAGACACTGGCAGTACTTGTCCTGTCTTTTAGTGGAAAGCATCCCTGCTGGTTTGGATGATAAAAAGGGGGAAAAACAAACAAACAAATAAAGTCCAGTGTGTGTGTCCTTGCGTTGAAATGTTTGTTGACTGGGTCAGAGTTGCTTGTGGTATCTTTTCTCCAGAGCGGAACTCAGCTTCTCTGTGGCACTGCTGCACGACTTCAGTGCTTCGCCGTTTCTGGAGAATGTGCGAGCCGAAAAGGTTTTTAGAAATAATTTCCCCCGACAGCTCACCCGTTTTAAACAGGAAAACAAATTACCTAAAGAAAAAGAAGAGAGAGAGAGATCTACCTGGAAAAGAAGCTGTGAAGCAGTGAGGCATGGTGCTGAAGGAAGTAGTCCTGCTGGACGGCATGTTCCAAACACAACAGTTGGCCTGGGACCACAGACACCTTTTTCACTTTCCCCTCCCCCTGGAAAAGAAAATAAAAGAAAAAAGGATCAATAAAACTGTGGAAGGAACACACACAAAACTACAACCTGACAAACTATCGTGTCCTCCTGACAACCAAACATGAATGAGAAAAAGCAGCTTCCCACCTATTTCATTCACTAAACAACTTGAGGGGTGGCAAAAAATGGACAGGCGGCTTTAAAAAAAAAAAAAAACTCCCGGGGATACATTTTTCATTATCAACTATGTGTTTAAATGTCGAATAAAACACATTTAAGCGAAAACCCTTCTCAGAGATGGAAGGTTTTATGACATCAGGTGGATAAAAAAAAACTAAAGAAGTGTTGTTTGAAAATGGTAGATTCCATCTTTCTAGATGAAATACCATGGGCCTGGTTTGGGGTTTCTGCTGTGCCCCCGTTACCTTAAGGAGTCCCATCATGACCAGCAGGGAGGAAAGGAAGCCGTATGAGCGGAGGGCAGAGCCAGAGAGCAGCTTCTCCAGAACAGCGTCTGTGGATCACAGCGGCACCGGTTACATGTGGCAAAGACCCCGCCGGCGCTATTTGCTCTGAGAGCTTTGCGACTATTTCATTCACCAAATGCTTCTAAAGCTGCTGCCTTGGCCTCTGGATTGTCGTACAGGGAGCCGATGGTCAAAAGGAGGTCGGCAGCCAGGTCGGGCTTGGATGCGTTAACCTGTTCAGGACGGAGGAGAGCGTCAGCGAGGCTTCAGCGAAACACTTTCCAATGATTTGTTCAAGAAAACGAACAAACACCTGTTGTTGAAGGACCGTCTTCATCTCTGTCAGTTGAAGGAGCGTTTCTGTGGAGGGGCAGCGCAGGAAAGTCGAGATCTCTGCCTGAGGGTGGAAACAAAGACACGGCCTCCCTTTTTAATATTTTTGAGCAAAAACAATCCAGTCGGGCGGATGCTTCAAGCCGCTTGGCATTGAAAATGTAACCTGTGCGGGTCTTAAATTGGATGGTTTTGTAGGTTTTGTGTGACCTTACATGGATTTCAGGTTTTTCGGGACTGTCTTCCCTCTTCAAAGCGTCTTCCATCGTTGTTCCGCAGTACTCCTCGTTCTCCTCCTCAGACTCATCGCTGGCATCGTCGTCGTTATCACTGTCCTCATCTTCATCAGGTTCTCCCTCGTCCTCGCTGCAGTGTAGTCAAAGAAAACAGCGTTGAGGGTTTCCTATTTGTACAGCTGAAGCTGCAGTGGGACTCTGACTACTGTACCTGAGTGATGCCAGAATATCTGCTTTCTCCATGTTCTCCATAACCTCCCTCAAAGCTTCGCAGCCCTCCTCACCCAGACAGTTACCTGTTAGTCACATAGTTGTACTTTTAAAAGCTTCCAATGTCTCTTTCTGTATCAACAAAAAAGTATTTTTAGGACTCTGCCACACATTCAACAGTTTGCAAAAATACCATTAAGATCCACTCTTTCCATGTTAGGTTTGTCCATGACGGCCTGAGCCACCACAACTGCGGCCGGCTCTGTGATCTCACCGAACGACAGGTTGAGCTCCTAAGAGACGGGGCCAAAAAACACCGTTAGTGGAGCTGAGAGAGGGAGGACACGCAGACCTGAGCTTTAACTGTGAACTAACCTTAAGGATGGGCAGTCCTTCTCTCAGGACTGCAGCGAGGGCGATAGCTCCCTCCGACCGGACCAGACAATCACCAAAGTTGATCACCTGGACATTCCTGAGGTGCCTCAGGGCCTGCAAAACCAAAAAGATTAGCTGTGATAAAACCTAAACTGGTGCTGCCTGGAAATTCCTGAGAAAGAATCGGCCTCACCTGCGCCATGGCCAGCGTTCCCCTCTTGGTGAAGGTGTTATCATTGAAGTTGAGGATTCTAAGCTCTGGGTTGTGTCTCATGGCTGAGGCCAGCGCCACCACGCCTACATGGTTTATTCCATTCTGGGGCATGTGAACCTCCTCCAGGCTCCCCATAAGCTTATGAGAAACAAAGGACAACTTTGAGGATTCTTAAAAAAGTTACATTTCTGTTGGTTGACACAGTCAAAAGTTATACATTTTAAAATAGAGGAAAGTTGCAATTCCTGATATTGTAGCTTCGGATCAGATTATTGGAGCAGACAATACCCACCAGGACTATTTTCTGAATGAGGGCTTCGCAGCTATTTCAAGATAAAAAAACAACAACATTGGATTCTGAAGGCACAATGACACCAAATTCAAATACAGTGAGCTCACCGTATTTGAATTTGATCTCATTGTGCCTTCAGAATCCATTGTTTCTATTAGGTTTTTTTTAATCAAAGCTGTGATTAAGAAGGAGGACAAATTCATCAGTGGAGCTGAATGTTCTAGCTGAGTTGGGGATTTCAATTTCACTGCTTATATCTTTTTTTCTTGTTTGCTTTTTGTGACGGGCGAATCAGAGTCTGGGTCCTTCAATGTTACATAAGCAGAGCACAAAGTCCGATTAAAGACCTACAACTCTGACAGCGTTGATGGTGGAATAAGCGGAACTGTAATGATCACTCAGGGAAAAGTAACCTTTAGGTTGAGTTTAAGTTTCCACATTAAATCACACTCGCACATCAAACTGTTTTAAGACAACAAACCTTAAGAAGACCCAGCGGGATCAGGGGAAGCAAAAATAAAAGACAAACTGATCTCTACCTGAAAGGCCCTAGCCAGGGCACGGGCTCCTTCGTTCTCCAGGCGGTTCCTCCCCGCGACGAACACTCTCACTCTGAGCGGAGCTCCGGCAGCTGACGACTGTCTGTGGCACTCCATCAGAGCTTCAGCCAGGATCTGTTCACACCGGACACGTTAAACCGTGTTAAACAGTTCAGGAGAATTTGGCCGATGGAAGGAGAGCAGCGGTGCGGGAGCTCACCTTTCCTCCACCGACGCCCATACCACAGTTATTGAGCCGAAGTTCCCTTAAAGTGTGGCAGGAGGGGCTCGTCAACAGCCGCTCAATTGCCTTGACGCCATCTGGCCCGAAGGCGTTATCACTCAGGTCCAGTTCGGTCAGCCTGGCACCGGCGCTCATCAACGCACTGCCCAGGGACCTCTGATGACAGCACAAAAAAACATACATATATTTAAAAACATTTACGAATCTATTAAAACACTTCAAGGAAGCTTATGGAATTATAAAAACTATCAGATCTAATCATTCAACGTGTCTAAGAGACAGTCCAAATATCTGAAGTTTGATCCTTTAATTCTGTGACTGAACAGTAAAGCTGTGAGTTCTGTTCTCACCAGGGCTGTGGGGATTTCAGAGCGCAGCCTCCCAGTGAACATGTCACTCCAGTAACATCTCTGAAAGACAGAAAATATTAACGATCCAAACTGGCTGAACACATGTTATTATAATGGATTCCTACAGACTCCATTTAAGTGAACACATCAGGACTGGTGCTCAGCCCTAGTCTCTCAAAGCTTGAAAACATATCCTGTCTTCATTCCAACAAGCAAAACACAGATAATTTCGTAGTATGTTTAATGTCTGTTTCTATTTGATTGAAAGCATAACAATTCGAGGGCTACCTGGAGCAGGCTTTTGCTCTCTAGAGCTTTAGCGATGGCTTGAGCTGCCTCCACTCCCACGGTGTTTCCCTCCAGACGCAGAGCTCTCAGATCCTGGTACTGCTCTATGTCACGGACAAGCTCCTCCACTGAAAAACACAGTTTTAGATCATCAAATCCGTCGAAAGAAAAAAAGCGATCATCAGAGTACGAGTAACTAGATTTAAAAAATAGGGTTAAACCCCCTCTGACCTGATTCCACCGTGTCAAGCTTCAGACCGCATCCTTTATAGCTCAACTCTCCATCCCCAACGTGGGTTTTTGAAAGTGCATCAGCCAGCTGAGCGATGTCATCTGAGGCCATGTTGGCAATGCGGGAATAAGACTGACAACTGAAAGGAGCGAGTTTAAGTTACCAATTTAGCATAGCATGAACAGTTTTACTGTTTGTTTTTAACGAATACTGTAAACAGAACCCAGTAATAGTTTATTCATTATACACACATTTCCTAAAGTCACAAAGCAACAACAAGTAAAACAATCCAGCTAGCTGTCGTAGCTTCAATCGGCTAACAATTCGTTTCGCGCAACAGAAAAAAAACGTAGAAATTACTTAAACAATCTAAAAGTGACTCCCACCCTTTAAGTCAAATGTTCTGGTCTTTCCGGCTTTAGAAAGCAACCCAAGTCTAAGTAGAGGTCTGATTAACAACAACATTGGCCGGACTTACCGTGAAGAAAAGTTCCGCCGGTTAACCGTCACGAAACACCCGGTTTCCTACGCGAGGCGCGCCGGTTGACGAACTATGTGACGTCATTTGGCCCCCGACTTCTCATTCGTCGAGAATGTCGAAGCTCATTATCAGGAATATTAGCGCCACCTATCGTTGCGAACACCCCAAACTACGTATATATTTTTCTCAAAAGGCCACATTTTCTGGTTTTACGAAAGCGTCGTTTTGTTCTAGAATAGGACATGATTCACAAGCTAACATTCGTTTGCTGAGTGCTTTGACGACGATGTTGAAGAAACCATTGGAGAGTTTTTTTTGGAGAGTTTAATTTGGTGTCCTCACTCAGCATGGCCTCTCGGCCCATAGCTCACGTAATTTATCATGCTCTTGCAAGGTGTGGATTGCTGTTCAAATTCGCATTGACCAACGTCTTAGTTTTCCTTTCTAGAAAGATTTGGCTAAAATATAAAAATCCAGAAAGCGAGTCAAACGGGGTGGACATGCTTGGCCATCCGTTCACCTCCTCTACAGAAACATACCCAGAACTTCCTGGTTTACAGGAGTCAGAATGCAGTATTTCAGACCTCACAGGGCTGTCAATGAAGATGGAGACAGATGTCACCCAGGAGTCAGAATGCAGTATTTCAGACCTCACAGGGCTGCCCATGAAGATGGAGACAGATGTCATCCAGGAGTCAGAATGCAGTATTCCAGACCTCACAGGGCTGCCCATGAAGATGGAGACAGATGTCATCCAGGAGTCAGAATGCAGTATTCCAGACCTCACAGGGCTGCCCATGAAGATGGAGATAGATATCATTGGAACCCCTATAAAGATGGAGGCTGCAGGGGGCCAGTCCTCCATTGATAGCACTGAATTTGACCCTGACATATGGGTTGACCTGAAGTTGCAGACTACAGACACCAAGGACACACTCCTTCTGGACCATCCAGCCCAGAGTGGAGAGCAGAGACTTTTACACAAGGCATGTTTTCTTTTTAATTACTTTTTTCACGTAAATATTGAATCATTATTAGCTGATCTTAGTTTAATCTGATCTGTAAACCCTCTGTATCAAAAGCCACCTTTGTGCTCAATCTCAATGAATTTGAGAAACGTCGCATTTCAGGTTAATTGAAAATAGATACAGCGTGATTTGGAAACTCTTCAGCTTTCTGTGTCATACAAGTTTTAAATGATCATAGGTAAATAACAACCAATTAAATCAGACTTAAACATCTAAGACATGCCTTTCTTAAGGAAAAATACAGCGCTGTGTAGATATTAATCTCTGCTTTTGAGGTCTGATGTGACGTCTCTTATGCTGGAATTACTAGAATTATTTACAGAAGCTATTCATCAGAACAAGAAATGAATTAGTATATTCTTCTTGCATCATTCTTTAGATGAACGATTTGTCAACTTGAGGTCAATGTGTCCCTACACACCCTGCTTTCTCTCTTTCTTTTTGTCATAGTTTCATCAATGAAAACAACTTATTTAATTAGTCAGCATTGGTTTATAAGGTGCGTCTACTTTGCCAATAACCATAATACTTGAGCTTTTTAATCGACTACTGTGGTACTTTTATAAGAGTGTGACGTTGCTTGAAATACAATTAAGGAGAATGTGTTCACCTTTAATATGTTCACAAGCTTTTAAGCACAATTGTGTGTCTACGATTTTGTTTATATATATATATAAATATATATATCGATATAGATATAATTAATTATGCCTTTTGTGTTGAGGAACATGGATAAGTCACAAACTCGGAATTTAAATTTAGCGACCCAATAATGATAAAAACATGCCGCAATTAGATTTTGGACAGAAATAAATTCTTATACTTAAACGTTAGGCCATTTTTGGTAGCAGGCACATTTCCCACACTCTGGTGGAGTCTTTGCTGCCACCTTGTGGCCGCTTTTATCTTAGAAACTTGTTGCAGTTTCAGTTGTGGTTGAATTTGCTAGCAGGAGGCTACGTTAGCTTTAGCCAGTCAGTAGTATATCTGTAGCAGAGAAACTCGTGCTCCGTCCACCCACCAATGACACGGACACTTAACTTACAAACATGCTCCTGGTTGTTCGCTGATATTTGGCTGGCTGTTTTCCTACTGTATACCATCAACGTTCCTTGAAGCTATCCCTGATCTGTAACGCGCAGTAACTTAACTCTGGGTGAGTTGCCGTGCTAAGTGAAGATTCGGCTATTTGCTAGGTTTGCACTTGTACATCGAGTCAAATACCCACCCAGTATCAAGTGGAATTTTGGTTGATATGCTGCATAGCCAGATGAATTGGCGAACCGAATATATATCAAATGCACCTTTGTGCATGTACTAAATGTAACTTTGAAAAAAGCATAAGCTCAGAGCTACATTTGCTTTATTTTTCTGTGCAGTGAAGCTAAATGAGAGTTATTAGCAGTTAGCCTGAATTAGCAAGCAGCGGTAGCTTGCTAACCTCGGGCAGGTAAACTCAGGTAACATTCCTTACCTTAATGCGATTAGCGGCTTATCCACAACAAGAAATCTTATTTTATGTGGGAATATTTAAATTTGGCATTTAGTATGAGATAAAGAGTACTAACTTATCGATAGCCCACTCTTAACGTTTGCTAATGTGGCCAACACTAGAACGTTGTAATTTGCATTTTTGGGCATATTTGAAAGATAAAGGCATACCGATATATGTAACTAAAAGGTGTCATCATCAAATATATTACAGTGTCAACGTCGATGACAATTCTAAAACAACAGATTAGTGCTTTGATTGTCCGAGCTGTTGGTTTTACGTTGAGACTGCCAAGCTTGTTTTTGTGGCAGGCCTTAGGCTGTCTTAAACTCATAGAAGTAGTCTCAAGTAGTAACTAATAGGTCAGCAATTGTATAACAATCTTTTGAACCAGAATGTTTACATAAAATATACACAGACTAACAAAAAGGACTGTCCTTGTCACAGAATTTTCAGCTATTGAATGTCAAGTTTGTTCCCATCTTCAGGCTATGGATCCTGATCGATTGAAACGTAGAGAGGAGATTCAGAAGGCAATGGGTTTCATCCAGTAAGAGTATACCCTGATGAAAAACACCATACCTGAAATTAGATATGTACAGAACATACTTAATTTGTTCTATTTTCTTGTTCTCCAGATCATCGCTTCCATTCCCTGAACCGGAGAGTTATGAGGTTTGTCTTGACCCTTAAATCACATTTGAATGCATTTTTTTCACCTATTGCGTGTTTTGCATAATTTGTGATTATCCCCCAAAATAACACTTGTATTTTCTTTTTAGTTTTTAACAAGCACAAGATTTGTGAAACTGTTTTCTGCTTGTCCTCTTTATTTTTTTTCCTTCTTCGTGTCCTTTTCAGGCATTTCTGACACAGCTGGTGTGTAACCTGCTGGATGAAGGGAATTCTTGCTTTCGAGACGGGGACTGGCGTCAAGCAAGTCAGCAGTATGGAGAGGGTATCAGCGTTGCCCGCTATGCACAGGCCGAAGCCCTCATCATCCCCTATGAGCTGCTTGAGAGCCTCTACGTTAACAGGGCAGCTGCTTTCTATAATTTGGTGAGGGAAAAGTCAATTGTGAGACCATTAAGGTATAGATACAGGACTTAAGGATGCCTGACTTCTTAAAGATGAGAAAAAAACAAAGGGATGCTGGAAATATTTTTGGTTTTTAGATTTGACAACATGGACGTCTTTTTGAGGGAAACAAAAAAAAATCCTGCCAAAAATCTTGTGGCAAATGAGGCGTTACAGGAAGGCTTGTGCTAAACACGAGTGACACTTCTGAGAATGGAAGCAATGTTGTAACGTTACACATTTGGGGTAGAGGGTGCAATTGTCTTTAAAAAACAATAATACGGATATATTTACCACATGTATCGTGTGTGTAAATATAATTGAATTGTTCCATTAGAAATGACACTTCATAAATTATTGTTGTATATTTTAATTCCGTGTAATCACCCTTTTCATTTCTTTTCAAACCCCACCCCTGCCCCTGTCTCAGAGAGAGTACGAGCGTGGCGGTCAGGACTGTGACAATGCACTGTGTGTGTCAGAGGGCAGTCGCAGGGCTTTGTACCGCAAAGCTCTCTGCCTTCGGGAGCTGGGTCGACTCAGAGAGGCTTACGAGTGTGGAACCAAATGCCTCCTCACAGCCCCACACGTATGTGATCACACAGTATCAGGGACACTGATGAGCTTTAGTATGGGACTTTATGGACTGAGCGCATCTTTCTCACCTGGTAGAGAATGAGACTTAACCTGAGATGAAGCCTATGTTGTGCATCTTTGGTCTTGCAGGACAGGCAGGTCAGTGACCTGGCACAAGACCTGGCCACCAAACTGGGTTTGAAGGGACGAAAGGCCTACGTAAGCCCACAGACCGAGTCGTCGTCCACAGAAGGGGAGAGTCACGGGGAGTCTTCTCCACCCACTGGAGAAGTAGGAGCTAAGGCCTCGGAACAAGATACGCGGTAGAATGTACCCTCTAAGAAAAACTAATGTTCTTTTTTTCCCCCTCAGATGTCTTCGAATGGGCTGGAGTCCCTGGGTGACATTGGACAAGGTATTTGATACGTACAAACCTTGAAATTGTCTGCTCCCACCCACATCGTCACGCCTCTCCTGATGACGCCCTTCTCCCACATCAGCAGACCTGTCCAGCGCACAGTGCATCCCGGCTCCTTTGGCCACGCCCATCCCCGTCAGCGACGACCCAGCGACCAACGTGGTGACCTCCTGCTCGGACCTGTCGGACAGCCCCAGCAGCCAGGCTCTGCCTCCCATGCCGTATTCTGTTCCCGTGTCGGAACAGATGGACGAGTGTGGCAGCAGTGTTATGAAGGACGAGCTGGACAGCATTTTGGAATGCATCCCAAAGAAAGTCAGTGAGGTGAAAGAGGGACAAGTATATGAATAAATCATCTGCTAAGCCCACCTTTCTGAGTGACATCATCACCAGTAAAGGTGGTATAATCATAAAACCATGTACTTATCTTTCTGCGTCCTCCTACAGAGTCCGGTTCAGGGCGTGATCCCAACCAACCTTCCCAACACGGCCGTCGGTCTCCGCCCTCCTTATTCGCCCAACCTTCCCGCGCCATCACCTCAGCTTCCCCCGGCCTTCTTCAGCTCCTCCATCTCTGACCTAAGCCCACTGGAGCCTTACTCAACACTGCGCGACCAGGGCTCCACCCAGGCGCTGGACGCATTGGGAGGCTTTTCTACTGGGGACACGGATGGAGAAGGAAAAGGTGTCGCTGCTGGCGGGCTGGACTCCTTGTCAGAGTACACTCTTCCTGGTGAGGCTTCGAAACATTCATTGTTAAAGCTGCTTCAAATGCTATTTTAGGGAAAGGAAAAAATCATTTTCCCCAACTCATTCTTCAATATTTCAAGTATGACAGTCTGACATTTACCAAGCTTTTCTCTTTAAATATTTATATTAATATCTATATAGATATCTCACCTAATCTATTTTTCTTATATATCCCATATATACTACAGGAAATAGGTTAAAAAACACTAGGCAAAGAGCCTCATCCTCTCTTTCTGTGATCATGTGTATATGTTTAAGCTACTGGCTGAAGTTCCATGTCTCCTTGCAGCTAAGGTGTGGTCAGATGCTCAATGCAGCGCAGTCGTTCTAACACATTTTCCCCTCCCATTTTTCCCCAATCACATAGCTTTTTTTGTTACTAGGTCAAGGGAATGGCCTTAGGGAAAAGTACAATTTGGAAATGTTATGATAGCTCTGTGCCCAGCACTGAAAAACACATGAAACCATGTATTTCGTGCATGCTTTTGGCACCCATTTAAACAAAAAAGGTCCAGAATAGGTAAAACGGTACAGATTCTAATCACAAGTCGAATCCTGCATCCAATGATGAGTCATTTTGACCCATTGCAAAGCCTTAGCTTTGGATGGAGTTGGATGTAATCTTAGATGTGCATCAGCAGCCCACTGCGTGACTCAGCACCATTACAACACACTGTCTGACATCAGTGTCCTTGTGTCTGTTGTCTGCAGGGGGACGAGTGTGTCACAGCTTCATCCCTGGAATGCGCAACCACAGTAATGCACATGCTGTGAGTGACACACACACACACACACACACACTTTAACCAGTTATTCTGTGCACTGAATTTTTCATTTTATTGAACATTTATTGTCTGGCCATTTTCGTTGGCCAATGTAAGCAGCCATTATTCATTGTTTGCTCTTCCCCAGAATGGACCAGCAGGAACCAACCTTTCGCTGCTCTCCAGAAATCCCCTGGGAGCCACACACGAGTTTCGGCAGGCGTGTCACGCCTGTTACAGCAGAATAGGTGGGATGAACTTACCTTATTTGAACAATCATTTAAAGTTTAAGTTGGAATGTTGTTCCTGTTAACCTTGAAGTGTTAATCAGAGATATCAGTAGTGGTCCAAGCACTGGCATAATGTCACGATTTGCATTTTCTCTTTTTTTTCCTTTTTTTTGGGGGGGGGGTTTTAGGACCGCGAGTAATGGACTACAAGTATCAGCCAGAGGCGGCTCACCGCTGTAAGAGAGACGTGCTGCTGTGTCGACTCAAAAACACAGACGACCCCACCTGGAAGAGGATTCGTCCCCGGCCTGCACGGAACAACTTCCTCGGGGCGTTTGTACTCTGTAAAGGTGGGTTTGCTTCATGACCGCGCTCTCGTTCCGAATGTCCACGTGCTAACGTCTTCTTCCTGCGTCCCACAGAGGTGCAGGAGCGCCAGGAGTGCCAGTACGGGGAGAACTGCACGTTTGCGTACTGCCAGGAGGAGATCGATGTCTGGACGCAGGAGAGAAAGGGTGCACTGAGCCGAGAGCTGCTCTTTGATCCACTGGGCAGCACAGAGAGACGGGCGCTCAGCGTCACCCGACTGCTGCAGCTCCACATGGGCATGTTCATGTTCCTCTGTGAGGTGGGCCCACAGCCTGGCACGCACTCCTCTTTTTCACACCTTCTCTGTAATGCCTTGTATTTCAAGGCAAAATCCAACACGTGTCTCCACACTCTTCCTTTTTCTGTAGGAATGTTTTGACAGTAAGCCTCGCATCATCAGCAAACGGAGCAAAGAGAATTTGGCAGTCTGCTCGAACCTCACAGCACGACACCCATTTGATGACAACAAGTAAGTGCAGGGAGGTCGTCTTAGCATGTCTGAAATATGACGTGGAAGTTGTTGGGTTCCAAAGCCAACACCAAGCACAATTAACCCATGAGCAGAGATCAGACAGTTGTATTATACTGTGCCCTCTCACCCCCCAACTCTCACCCGCAGGTGCCTGGTCCACGTGGTGAGGTCGGCCAACGTTCGTTACAGTAAAATACGCCCCCTGCACCCCCTGTGCCAGTTCGACGTTTGCCGCCACGAGGTTCGCTACGGCTGCCAGCGCGAGGACAGCTGCTCCTTTGCTCACTCTGTCATAGAGCTCAAATGTTGGGTCCTGCAGCAGGACACCGGTGGGTAGAGTCACAGTAATGTCTTAAACAAAAGATAAATTACCCAGGTATTTATCAGACAATGTAAGAATTAGGCTGCCAGCCGTGTTGATGATGTATCTAACAGAGATTTCCATTTCCTTCAGGTATCACTCACGAAGAGATGGTCCAGGAGTCTAAAAGACACTGGCAAAGGCTGGAGCAGAATTCACAGAAGCAACAAAAGGTGAGGTCTCTACTCGGCCAAAGTACGTCTAGTTCTTAGAACCTGTGCGTCCAGTAGGCCTGAGAGTCCATCAGAGCGCTGAGCAGCCGCTGAAACGAAGGACATCCAAAGGATCCTCTTTTTCCCTTCCTCAAAATCCCAACAGAACAAACTGTACAATTCAGAGCATGAAGTTACTAATTACCTGTGTAACTCAAGGAGAATTGGAGGGGGGGTTGAGTAGTTTGGGAGTTATTGGTGAGGATGTCCTAAACTTAGACTTTGCTATTGTGGTGAAAATTGTGGTTTATGTCATTCTTAACATCGAAAGGTTTTTTGTTTTTATCTTTGCATCTCTTCCAGCCAATCCACATCCCCCATCCGAGCAGCGGCCTACCTAGCGGAGGGCTCGGGGGACTTGGCAGTATGTCGGGTGGAGAGGGTGTAGGGGCCGGCGGAGTGGGTCCAGTGGGAGCTGTCGGGGTGGGAGGCTTAGGAGCAGGAAGGGGTCGCCCCCTCAACCTGAAAATGAAGTTCGTCTGTGGTCAGTGCTGGAGAGAGGGTCAGGTCAACGAGCCAGACAAGAACCTCAAATACTGCACCGCTAAGGCCAGACACAGGTGAGGGGGGGGGGGGCTCACCACTTCAGCAGACGCAGCTTAATGCATCTCACCAGTCAGGCTCATTGAATTCTTGGTAATTGCAGCTGGACAAAGGAGCGCAGGGTCTTGCTGGTGAAATCATTCGAGAAGAAGAAGTGGGTCGTCGTCAGGCCTCTTCCCTTCTCCCGTTCCTATCCACAGCAATATGATGTAGGTCTTTTATTTATTTTTGGTCTAGAACTGTATGTTTTCTTTAATTTCCAACAAATAAGAGAGAAATGATGATGTGGTATTTGATTAGAGGACATTATAAAGATGTCATTACCAATCTAACCCTTTTCCATACCTCCTTGAAATAAAATCATACTTGTCTCAACCAGATGTGTGTGCATGTGATGAAGCAGAAGAAGTGCCACTATATTGGGAACTGCTCCTTTGCCCACAGTCTCGAGGAGCGGGACGTCTGGACGTACATGAAGAACAACAACCGTAAGTTTCTGCTTCCCCTTTAAAAGTTTCAGTGTGTAGCGAACATGTTGGTGCATGATGTGTATGGATCATTACACACATTACACGTTTAGGTTGGGCTTTCTTAAAATTTCCACGAGGGAAAAATAATTTTTTTAATGGCTATTTGAAATGTTTTATCCTTGTTGAAAACCAGAGGAAAAACCCATGTAAGAAAAGGGTACCTCAATAGAAGTTACTCTACATTTTATAATTATATTCTGTGTATCAAATTAAATTCCACATGATATCCATTTCAGCAAAACATTTAAGACGTCTCCAGAATCCGGGCAAAGCTCGAATTTTTGCTTTGGCCATATATCGGTGCATATTTCTTATATTATATTTCAGCTGCATCAACCACTATACACATTGATGTGATTTTTCTTTTTTTCTCATGATTGATTTTTTAAATTGTAATTTAAAAAAAAAAGACTGCCTGAATTCTACTACTGTCTATGCAGGCTGTCCTCTAAGTTTCTAAAACTCTTTTTTTCTTCTGTTTTCTTTCTCCCTCTCCACACCCCACTCTCTCTTAGTGAGAGATATGCAGCAGATGTACGAACTGTGGCTGCAGCTGACCAATCAGAGCAGACGGTCGGATAACTCGGCTGTGACCCCGCCCCCAGATGATAAGCAGGTCACCATATCAGCAGATTTCACAGAAGGCCTGGTAAGTGCTGGAAAACCCTCACTTTAGAGGTCTGACCCCCTGTCACCAGCCCCAATCTCAATATTTACCCCTTAAATATTCAGCACTTATCCCCCCTAGATATTTTCTCTGTCCCAGATTCTTTCTCACATGCATCTAATGCTGCCCGGTTTGTTGGTTTGTAAGAGATAAAAGGCGCTGGCGTTGATGGTTGCAGGGAGGCCGGCATTTGTCGGACGGTGACGACCTCTGAGTGTGACCGCTGACTGAAAGCAGCTGCTGAGCTGCGGACAGAGACGGGCCCGCCAGACCAGCTCCAGCTGAAGACGTCTGTTGTCCCGCAGGCCTGGTGACCCTTAGCATCGAGCCGGCGAGGAGGCAGACGGACCCAGAAGACGTTCGACCCTACCAACACACATGTATGCACACATTCAAGTACACACAACACTCACGTTTATCCTAAAGAGAAGGCTTTGTAAGTAAGACCTGTGGCTTTAGCGTTTTGCTTTCTGTCATGCTACACATGGCACCTTTTGGGGCCTTTTGCCACAAAAGTTCCACAGACAAAAGTTCTAGCTCTGTTCACACTTAAATAAATGACTTGTGGTCCCTAATTTTGAGAATGTGTGTCCACCAGAACCTTTTTTTTCCCCTTTATCTTCATATTAAATAAGAATGAAGAAATCCATGTTGCATGGTGGGTGCGCTGGTCGCAGCCCATATATTTGCTTTTGGAAAAGCTCTCAGAGCTTTTCACAGCCATGGAAACTAAAGAAACAGAGGCAGTGGCAGAAGAGCTTCTTGGTGGACACACTTTACTAAGCTCACAACCAAATCCTCCTCTCTTTGCTTTGCAGGAATCTGATAAGAGGGTTGAGATAAAAAAAAGTCCTTCTGTTTTTTTTTTTTCTTTCTTTGTTTTTTTTCTTTTGAGAGCATGTTTTCCTTTTTCCAAGGGGAGTTACGTTTCCTTGCAATATTGTCTGCCATATTGGTAGAACATTATGAATGTAACGCCTGCATGGGCCTTTCAAAACAAGGAACTTGTTCCTGCTCCTCATTGGTTATTTAATCGCACCATACCTGCATCCGATGAGCACAGACACACACAGACATGTTGGCTTGATAGCAAGTTAGTCATCAATGATTGATTTAACATCAGTTCCTCTCAGGTTGACAAAAGAGGGGTCTTAAATGATGTAGAACATCAGCTGGCAGCAGAAATGATTGAGAAACTAATTGCTTGGAGCTGTTGTTGCTAAAGCAATCATGGAGATTTTTACAATATGAAGGTTTAGAGTGTACCGGTGTGCATCTGGCAGAAAGTTTGATGTAGCAGAGCTCCAGAAAACCATGCAGGCTCCGGACAGTACGATCAGTTCAGATTTCGGAAACCCCGAAAAAAAATTAAAAAAGAAGATAGAATTGAAGCGCGTAATTGGCAAAAGGAGAGATTTATCTGTGATAATTGAAAAAGAAATTAAGTCCACGAGGAAAGTTCATTTCAAACCTGGTAACAAAGATAATTTTGTATTTTTCTAGCTCACAGTTAGAATTATTCGAGAGTTTAGAATTGAAGGTTTAAGATGATAGATCTCGAGTTAAATGGAGATCAGTTTGAAAAAGATAAACCCCAAACACATAAACAAAATAACAATCTTCCCACAGCCTTCAGAAGGAAGGTCGTGTTCCTCCTTTACCAGATGTTTAGTTCCTGATTGCAAAGGGTGGCCACAAGACAGCAGAGGATGCGCACCCTTTTATCGTGCCTATAAACACCACATCAATATGATACCAATGCCCATGAAAAGAAATGCACACACACAGAGAAGTACACACACAGGCAGGATTTGTTGCCATTTTATTCCAGCCTTTATTGTGGACAGACATGGTGAAAGTATGCCTATGTTCAGATACACGCATATTATACATACATCCAACTAATGATAAACAATAACCTAGCAGTTAAGCTTAAATAAATATATAACCTGAAAACCTGTATTGATTACATAGAAGAACTTCTTGTTATTGAGGTATTGCTATATGACATGTACCGCTGAACTAGATGACTATAGTGATTTTTTTTTTTCCTTCTTCTTAAATAAAAGTTTTTTATTTCTGAAATCTTGCTTCTGTATGGGTTGTTCCAGACGGGGCAGTTTGACAGGGTTTCTGCAGATGATGCAACGAGTTTTAGATTTGGTGGCTAAATGCTCAAAATGAGATCCCCACGGAAAGTTTTTTTTTTTTTTTTCGTAATGAAAGAGAAAAAATTATATTCACATAAAGAGCAGCAGCTGTCCAGAATACAAAATATTTTCCCACTTTGCAAACTTAAATAAAAACTGGAAAAAGCTGCCGTCTACGTTGACGGTAAAAGAGCTCCAAACTAAAAGAAACGCTTCTGGTTAGGGGATGTTTCATCATCTGCATTGCTTCCAGTTGGAGGACTAAGAAGTTTTAAACCCAACAGCCTGAGCTGTTTTAAGACCGTCTGGCTGGTTAAGATTACGATTAGCACAAAAGTCTGCCGCGTCACTCTCAAGCAACTGATCGGCCATTCAGCCCTCGTCTGGAACAGCCAGGTATTAGCTTCTTTGAGGGATTGTATTACTACTACTCCTAGTATTATGATGAATATGATGACTATAATGATTGCTATCTATTGACAAGTCCTATTTCTCTTCTATATGCTATTGATATATGTATGGTAATTGCAATGTATAACTCTCTCTTTATATATGTATCCATGTACGAATATGATACCTGACAGTAAATATGCATCTATGTATGCAGCGGTGCACAGCTCCATCTGTGCACTTTCAGTTGATTCACCAGACCGATCTGGAACACAAGCATACATAGAGGCCTATATACTCCTGTATAGCGCCTTATTCGATACTTATACTACACCTATAAGATGATACATACCCTCATTGTATAATCCTGCTCACTATATACAGTATATAAAATTGATACCTGTTATAATACTTAGACATCCTTTATAAGATTAATTAGATAAGAGATGGTGGCCTGTCCTTTTTTTTTGTTTGTTTGTTTTTTTTTTTTTGTTGTTGTTCTGTGGCTGTGGAAAAGTTTGCTGTGGTCAGTTAACGTTTGTATTTGGATTAACTAGAACAAGCTGACAGGAGACTGATCCAAACTCAAATGCTCTTGTTTCAGATTGAGTACAGGAATAAGTGACACCCTTAAAAAAGGAAAGAAAAAGAAAAAAAGGGTAGATGTGGCTGGAAAACCCTGAACTGGCACAAAAACTGTGTGCGTTTTTTACCCCTTAAGAAAACATGGCAAGTCCTTTCAGAAAAAAGAAGGCATTTGAGGTGAGTTTCCTGTTCAGTGTGCTGAAGACAGGCCAAAAGTAATTGTATAAGAGATGAAAGAGAAAAGAAAGAAACAGAAACTGGATGCTGGTGTTGCTTGTTCTGGGTGTGTTGAAGGATTGTGAATCATGAAAATCTTTAATTGGGAGGCATGTAGCCATCATAAATGTATATCACAAATGTATATTTGCTAAAGTTAAAGCCTTTCTGAGAAGGTGAGGACGGCATTTTAAGGTTTGCATAGCAAAAAGCTTTTATCTTAAGGAATAGAAAAGACCATGGTAAAACTAGCTGATTTACAGGACATCATAAGTAGAAATTTGGAGTTGTGTTGTGTCGTTCGTGGTAAACTGCTGGTCTCTCATACTCCACAGTTTGATCCCTGCAAGGCATCCATTCAGGTTGGCCATTCTAAGCCATTTGTTATCCAATAGGATCAGTTATGCCTGCCTTTATTGTCACGTTTTTCATTATGATCACAGTCAAAATGTGATTATATTCCACAGAACACCCTGAAATGGCTGCAAACTCAGACATCCAGTCACAGAGAAGAAGAATTGTTTGTCTTTGATATGATAGTCACAGCACATGTGAGAACTCTTTTTTTTTATTTTTTTTTATTTATTTATTTATTTTTAATCCGAAGGCAATACATGCAAGTTTGTGATCCCGTTCTATTTGTCACACCCTGGTGCAGTTCGGTTACACAGTTCTGGTTTATGAAACAAGTTCCTACTCCCAAAAAATATTTCTCTGACATGCCATCCCTTTTGCTCCACATCCCTCCCCCTCCACACTTTGTGGGCACTGATTCAAAGCAACAACACACACCAACACAGCCACAAAACAAGCGGTCAATGAATCGGTTATCAATAAGTTAAAGAACTATTGACTATTTAAGTTTAAAATAACTTCATTAAAGAAACCAGGGTTGTAAGAAGTGGAAAAAACAAGGCCTCTTTTTGTACTGTATTTTTACATTTTGTTTTGTGTTTTTTTGTTTGTTCCTCTTGACTTTGTTTTCTCTTTTCCTCCTCCCTGGTTGGACGTTAATGATCACACAAGTGGACCAAATCTCTTGAAAGCATTTAATAAACAGTTTTAGAAAAAAATACTCTTGTTTTTGCATTTTTTTCGCATTTCGCAATTGGGCATACTGATAAGATATTGTCAACAGTCTCATAAAGATAAGATTTTACAATAGTTAATCAGTCATTGTTGCATGGCATGATGGACAAAAACAAACTGTTACACTGTCTAAAGTTGGTGTCTTCAATGATCTTCTGAAACACTTTTTGCCTGTGTCAGCATTGCCTCCCACCTCCCCCCCTAGCTCTGCCGTTACAGGGTAAAGGTGTACTTTGTGGGAGGGAGGACTTTACTGGTGTTTTTAAGAACCTTGCCTCACTTTGGGATTAAAGGTTGAGGCTAGCATCCTCAACCCGATTTACAAGACTTTCCAATCCTATCCTGGTGCCATTCAATAACCTTTAGGCCTAACTTTAGGTACTTTGTATGCCTGCTTTGAAGCCTATGGAGCTTCTTCTGGCACACAATTCGGAAATTTGTTTTAAGCCGAAGTTGTACTTTGGGCCTAATTATCTGCCTCATTATGTCACGGGCAGCCACATTCGGTGTTCACACGTTTTTTTCAACCTTAGGTAACGCAGGCGCGCATTGGGATTGGTCGGCGACTCTTTGATAGACACAACTAACATCCAATTAGCGCCTTTGCCTACGACTACATGCTCTCGATTGGCTGCCTGAATTGCCCGAGGGGTGGGACGTATTAAATAACTTGACCCAGAGTCCGTAGGGAAAAAACTGAAGTTTCAATCCTTCAATCCTTTCATGGTGACTGGTTTGACCGTGTAACCACGGGACGTTGAACTGTCCTCCCAAATTTTGCACTCTGAACGTCGGATTCTCTTTTTACCTCCAGTTTCCGAAGTTTAGTTTAAAGTAGAGCAAAATGACTTCCGAAATCCCGGAGATTTTCAGGTCTCTCCTTGAGCACCCATTCACTCTTCCGAACTTTGACAATGGTAAGTCACGTCCAGATTCGGCTTAAGTTTATCTGCAATGTGATTTTTTATTTTTATATATATTTTTTAGTTTGTTTGGTTTTTAAAAGTTAAGAGCAATTCCCGATATTTCCATAAACTACTGCGCGCCTGTTGTGTAATTCCTGTCAGCTGAGCAGCATGAGATTCCTGGGATCTGCCCCCCTGGCCGTAGAACCAGCCCAAAGCTGCATGGGTTTCGACTCATACCCTTTTCCAGGAGTTTTAACACCTTCTGCAAAAACTTTAGAACAAACAGGAGTGGTGGATACTTTTCATGCAACTTTTTTTTTTTTTGCAGAAAGGGCCATTGCTCTGAGAAAAGGAGCGGTCAATCCCTTATAGTAATATCATCCTAGGAGCATGGAGGAAAGTCATTCTTTTTTTAAAAGATTTTTTATGGTCAGTAGAAAGTTATTCTAATGACCATCACAACTTTATTTCGCTACCTCTGGTCACCTTTATTGTAGTAACCCAATTCATGGAATTTTCCCTTCCTTGAATCGTCGCTGCTTTTGTGTTTTTTCAAAGCGTATTAACATCCTAAAGCACTCAACTACAACTTTATCTGAGGCACATTTTGGAATGGGATTTTTCAAACCCAACCTCCCCCACCTCCCAGTGCAGAGGGTCAATGTTTTGATACCCTTTATAAGCGCCACAAGCCCCCAGGCACCAGGATTGCTCTCTGTTTTCTCAGTGCCCTGACCTGACTCCTGCTGGGTGGGTGTGTGAAGGGGGTGAGGTGACATGATTTAATCAGCAGACCTCTCCTTTGATCTCTACATGATCCTTTATGTGTTGATCAGTAAATTAAGCTGTGGCCCTGTTGCATTATTTTTAGCTCCTGTGATGTTACTGGTGAGGCCTTTTTAACTGGATTTCGTACAGACTCTTAGTCTTGTGTGTATTTTTCCATAGTTCTGCCTTAAAGGGACATGTCAGTTGTGCTATACTATCATTCCTTTTGCTAAAATGTCTTTAGATTGTATCAGTTTTGCTCTTCAGACTTAGCTGAGTTGTAAAAGTGTCTGTGACAGAGTTATAGGGGCCTATAAGAAGTGTTCATGGCAGTCACACAAGCATAGAACATAATCACATTGACGGTGGACTGGTCTTTTGTTCTGTTTATCCAATTATACATTTTCCTGGCCATGATTAGGTGCTTCAAGATGTGCAAAGACCGTGTACCAGAAAACGGTGAGTCCAGGCTGACATTCTGACTGTAAGCAGAGCTCAGCTTTGCCCCTGGACTTACTGACACACACACACACACACACACAACGTAACAGTCAGATTTCCTTTATCAGTGCCGCTGTTGCACACATCTGTGACTTTGTTTGCATGTTGCTTGAAGTGCATGATGTGCTGGTTGGAATATGTAAAGAGGCTGATTTGGTGACATCTGTTGGCTGAAGTACAAATTGTCCAAAGAAGATATTCCATCTTCAAACACCAGGAAGAAATTATATTACAGCAGGTGATTGGCTTTCATGCCTTATGGGTCTGTGCAAAGTGGAGCAAACCCCCTCCAATTAAGATGGAAATATTTCATCTGAAAGCAAAAGTGACCGTTGAAAGCAAATTTGTTCCCTTGAAGTTGCCTTTCCTCTCTGTTAACAGTTACAGTTGGCCCTTATCAGCAAAATGTCCCCTTTTTGCTAAAGTCAAGCTTTTCCACCCTGTTTAGTTATGTTTGAGAAGGAGATATAATCAAAAACTAGACTTCATCTGCTGTCTCTGTTGGACTTATCTCTTGAAAACGGAGAGGTCATCATTCAAACAGACTCACCCGTCTGTTCTACATGTGGTGATTCAGACAGGCTTGCCTGCAATGGTTGGATAGCGAGCCACAACATCCCTGCACAGTTATGTTTTCAGTCAAATTTATGAGTCCAACAAGTGGGCTGGAGTTGTACACTGAAAGGAAAAATACTTAACTTTCATATCTGCATTTTCATACACTGAAATTAAATCCAAAGTGTTTTGTCGTACAGCTCCCAGAATATAACTAAATAACTGCTAACTTAACCAATTTGCATGGTGTCGTCGGAGTGATGGAAAAATATTGCATGACACCAATTCTGCAATGAGAATCCACCAGGAAAAGGGAGAGGATTCTTCTTTTGGATTACGGAAATATTTTTCCAATTATCTGGAATGTTATGTGACACTTTGGATGGGTCAGGTCAGTCACGGGTTTGCTGCACTCTGGCTAGGATAAAAAACAGACTTTAAGCGGCTCAGTTTAACCTTTTAAAGTGTCTTCAAGTATTGGTATTTTGTCTGTTGGTCATCCAATGAAGAAAAATGGAGAACTGCTTCTATACACCAAAAAGGAAATCCGGTTTCTGTCATAACAACACACTTTATTACCTTTTAAAATGCAATTTTAAAGAACCCTCTTAGAAGCTTTTCCTTTTTTCTATTCAAAACCCTGTGTGTGTAACTCATTGTGTCACAGGAAACGACATTTGGTGTTCACAAGAAACACACACACACACATTTAGTTACATTTGACAGGCAGTCAAATGAACGGAAAGAGCGTATATGTGGAAATCGCTTTTGAAACTTCAGCTTTTTGGTATCAATGCCTCTTTTTCTGGGTCTCTTATGTTTATAGAATTTTAAATTCTGATGGGCCTACTTGCATTCATTTATTTTTTTCAGACCTGGAGAGAAAAACATAGACTTGAGTGACATTTCACAAATGTTTCGGGTTCAGTGGGACAACCTCTGGTGAGCTCGAGTGCAGCTACTGTAGTCCATGACATTGAAGGTTTGACTTTAGACATGGTGTTGTGCCCACAACATGGGACACGTGTACTTCAGGACATATTGGGAAAATACCCCGTCCCCCGTCCCCCTCCCACTGTACCAGTGTAAATGACTTTGGAGCAGGTGGATGGATGCTCATCGCAGTACATCATTCCAATGTTCAGGTACAAACATGGAAACAACTTGTGCTGTTCTTGATTAAAAAAAAACAAAGATGTCCTCCATCCAAGGTGAAATCCCTACACCCTTTTAACTTCACATTTGTGTTTTTATGTTAATATAAACTTATGTGATTACATTTTGTGGGTGCACTTTGCTCCCAATTAGTTTAAGGTGGGGTATGTTGATGCTTCATTCAAGTTATTTATTTATGTATTTATTTGGTTAGGTTAAAATGTGATTTTTGTGCCCCATATGAAGATGAGGTCTGCCAACAGCCATCATGATCGAGCTTGTTCTGTGACAGACCTAGAGTCGTATGTTCTGTGCCCAGGTTGCTGGCCAACATTAGTACATGCAGATCTTTGCCCTTGGGGGTGTCGGTTCGCTTGCAGGAACGTGTGAAAAAAAAAAAAAAAAAGGAACTGAAACCCCCGAGGTGCCGCGTCTGCACGACTACACTTCTCGCACGTGCCTGACTGTCAGCCGCGCGGCTTCGTCATTGGACGGAGTTTGGAGATATGTAAGCGAGGCCGCCGCACGTGGCGGTTCATGTGAGCGGAGGCCCGGTTGCTGCAGCATTGAGGACACATGGCGGAAATATGCTGCGTGTGCAACCAGACTGGTGTTTATGGTAGAAACCAAAAATAACCCCGGCACTTAAAAGATCCATTTCGGTTGAAGACATATTTTAGTGGACTGTACAGTAACGCTGGCAACCATTTCGACATCGTTCACATCGTGACAGAGGTTGAACTGAATCTTCTATCGGTTCTTAAATTAAAAGCAAAATAAAAGCTTAGAAATGTCAAGAGTGTTTCTCTTAAATGGCGTCAAATAACAGACGGCCAAAAGTCTCGCTGAAAAGTGTAACATGTCCTGTATTGCCTCGTGACACGTGTCTCTCTGATATATTCAATGAAATATATAACTCGATCAACCAATGAGAGCTCAATTCGTTGTTCCAGTCCCCGCCCTCTGCTCTGAAAACATTAATATTAATGAGTTGAGTTTTAGAACGCCTATCAAAAACAAAGTAGAGCCGACATTTTTTTCCGTCAGGGGGTGCGGTTTGTTCCACACAGCAAAACCTCGCGACTAACCAATTTTGCGAGGAAGTGGGTCAAAGAAGCGAGCTGTTAAAGATACGCGGACGGTTTAGGTTATATTCCAAAGCGCATTGAGGCGGTCTGTGACGGCGGTGAAGTAGAGCTGACATTTTCAAGCCAACGGGACGACTGCGAAATTTGTTTTTTCTCGTTATTTCTCCGAGGATTGGCGTTCACAACAGTGGGGTGCAAACATGTCGGGAGAGCCAATTGTTATCAGGCTGGAAGCGGCCGCGGGGGCTCCGAGCTCTTTCCCCGTGGTTCTGAAGAAAATAATGGAAATGCCTCCGCCGAATATATTGGACGGAGATGATGGTAAGAGCAATAAACAGACGGTTAGAAAAGCGCGGAAAATGTTGTGTTTAATGATAAAACTGCGAGAAATGTTGGATCCAGGCTGATAACTTTTACCAGGCTTGACAGCGGGGGGTTGTTGTTTTTTCTTATTTTTTACCGTATATGCAAAGATATTGGTTATTATACCGGGTCTATATGTTAGGTCCCTTGTCTCTGTGGCCTTTTTTTCTCCGGAGTCTGCGAACAAACCAATAGTCTGGACTTTTCTAGACACGCCCCGGGTTTTAAAGGCATCCTCACAAAAACAAAACCCGTCGGCTAAAACATCGAAGCGCTGATATTTAAATGTGTCACGGTCTGTTTTTCTTAAAAGTACACAGAGCACACGACGCGGGACATTGCGAACGCCCCCCCCTTTTCATATAGGTTATGCCCCAATTATGTTTTCGAAGAGGCAAACTATAATTAACGACCAATTTCGTACACCCCCGTATTTCTATCGTTTAAAATACTGCTGTGTCGGAAGGGTAACACGAACAGTCCTCGCTGGTGCTGCTGGAGCCGTTTAGACCGCGCAGTGATATGCACCGCCGGCCTGAAAACATGTCGGCCCCTCGCGCGCAGCTCCGCCATGTTTCGACTGGTATAGAAGGGGGCTTCCTGGCACTGGGTGGCAGCCGGTCGGTTGGTTCCCGTTGGGTGCTGGGTGTGGCCTCGGCGAGACGGGTTTGTTTTGGTGCTTCCAGCTGACACTCATTCCGTTTTTTTCCTTTTGCACTGTGTCAGCTCTTTTGAATTGGTCCCTCCTGCCAAAATACAGTGTCTTATTAAGTTGAAAACTGTAGCCGACCCTCTTTGATTGACTGACAAGTGCCTTGTAAATTTCTTTTCCTGCTCAAGTTTCTGCACACATTTTGCTTACTGGTATTTGCTTCACGTTTCAGACACAGACAAAGAGAAGCTGGGCCTTGGCGATAGTGATGACCTTGGCGGAGGGGGCAGTGACATGGGCCCTTCAGCCGCCCTGACCCCTGCCATCTGGGAAAAAACAATTCCCTATGATGGCGAGAGCTTCCATTTGGAGTACATGGACCTGGAAGAGTTCCTCATGGAGAATGGCATCCCGACCTCACCCAACGGAAACGCCTTAAAGGACAGTACAGAAGAAAGTGCCGTCAAGCCAGAGAAAGTGAAGGCCGTTCCCTCCACACAGACCAAAATTAAAACTGTGGCAAGCGTGTCTCCAGTTGCTCTAATGCCCATTCAGGATTTGGACACATGTGAGGAGGAAGTGGTAACCCTCACCAGGAGCGACTCCGACCTTACATGTGACGATTCCACAGGTGAGTGGGGAAGTACTGAAAACACAAGGACAACAACACTGCTTTTTAAAAGCAGGATGATGAGAAAGGATGTTTCTCTTCACATAAATAGGGTTTTAAAAAAGTTAACACCAAGACCAAAAAATTGAGAGATTGTGCGGAAAAAAGTTGGTAAATTCCCAATAAGGCTAGTCTGTGCCGATTGTCTGCAGCTCCATCATTTTTAAATGCGCCTGTTTTTTGCTCGTCTACTCAGAGGTGAGCACTGGCAAAGTGACACCTGAGCCCATCGACCCAGATGAGATAGAGGTCGACATGAACTACGAGCCGGACCCCACAGACCTGGTCCTGTCCAGCGTTCCTGGCGGCGAACTGTTCGACCCACGCAAACACAAGTTCAGCGAGGACGAGCTCAAGCCACAGCCTATGATTAAGAAGGCCAAGAAAGTGTTTGTGCCTGAGGAACAGAAGGTACGCTGTGCTGTCAGCTTCCGTATGTGTCGTACGTCTATGAGCCACCAATAACAGAACAGCACGCGTAAACAAATCAGAGGAAGTGCGTGTTCAAACCTCTCTTCTGAGGTTCAAACACGCACTTCCTGCTGTGGTTCTGCGGTTTGACACAGCAAGGGCTGTTAGTAACTTTTTAGACTGCTATTATATAGGAAGATTAAGATTATATAAAAATGTTTATACTTGTGAAAATATTCTTAATCTGAAGTTAGAAGTGTTAGTTTCGTTGTAGGGGTTATGTTATGAGTGACATGGACAGGTTCTACGCATTTTGAAATGGAACTTTGAGGCCTGAATGTCTGAGAGGAAATGCCTCTGTAAAGCCTTTTAATTTCATCAGCCAGTTTCTTAATGCTGCTCCAGCAGTTTGCAGTGACTCAGCAGTCTAATCCTAAAATTGACGTTGTACTTCACTTCTGGAACTCAAGAGCTGGCTTTTGTTCCCATCCAACAAAGAGCCTGGCTGTCCGCCATGCGGCTTAGCCAGCGGCTGATTGCGATCTGATTTGTGTCAGTAAAAAGACAAAACTTTGGACCAAGCCCTGTCTGTTTGTCTCCCGTCTTGCATCTCCAGGACGATAAATACTGGCAGAGGAGGAAGAAGAACAACATGGCCGCCAAACGCTCGCGAGACGCCCGCAGATTGAAGGAGAACCAGATCACGGTCCGAGCAGCCTTCCTGGAGCGCGAGAATGCAGCGTTGCGGTCGGAGGTGGCTGACCTCCGGAAGGAATGCGGTCGATTCAAGAACGTCGTGGGCTGCTATGAGGCCAAATTCGGACCACTGTAAGGGACCAGAAGGAGAAAATGTTCTGAGGTGTAAATGGACATTGATAGCAGACGGATGGGTTTAGTCATTGTCTGTCAGACTTCAGATTTTTCAGTCATAATGCTAGACGCCTGATCACCAACAGCAAGGAAAAGATGTCGCTAAGGTGTTTGGAAGAGTTTGTACAGAGAGGGAGAAGGGTCAGTTACACTGGATAACATCCTGTTTGGCTTTGTACAGAGCAAGTTCCACTGAATTTGTGCTGTAGTCTTTGCTCGCTCCAGCCACTATATTTAGTCTGGGACTCGTATTCCCTCATCCAGTCCCCTTTGACAACATCTGTGATTTCAAGATTGCAACTGGCTGCACATGAGTGAAAACGGCTTGGGCTAGGGGTGGGGTGGGGCCTATGCTTGAGTCAAGAAGTTGTGTTAAACACCATCAAAAAGTAAAGGCCAGAGCAAACGGAGACAAATAAAATGGGTTAAACAGACTAGGAGATGCTGGCTCTGTTTGAGGGTTCTCTACCGCCACCTATGGGACAGAAATGCATTGTGAGCCAGGTTCTTAGTTCATAGCTGGTTTAAAGTAAAGAAATGTTAATTCTCTTCCCTCTGCTTAACTTAGCCCCCCTCTCCTTCCTCGTCCCCGTGTCATTCATCCTCTCTCTCTTCTCTTTCAAGTGCTGTGCCAGATGACGAGTAGACTCCATTTGATTTATTCATTTATTTTATCTGATGAATCAATAAATCAAAACTGTTGGTACATGGGAAGGCTAGAATCGATCAGATGACGACGAGGATGAAGAGAAGAGCATGCTTGGAGGGCATGACTGACATGATCGTCTTTTTTTTTCTCCTTTTATTTTTCATTCATGTACTATGTGAAACGAAGAATGTGAGAGAATTTTCAAGTGCTTCTGTAGACCGCCTCGTTTATGAGGCGCACTTTTATCATGTTTTGTACACTTTTGGGGCCGAAAGAGATCATTTGTGAAGTTTATTTGGAGGAACTCGGGTTTTAAGTTTTTAACTTCAATAGGCAATATGTTGGTAGTTGATGCAATGGTCTAGACCAGTTCTTGAATAAGGTTTGCAGTCTTTCAGTTTTGAATGAATTCAGATTTTTTTTTTTCTTTAAGCTTCACATTTACCAAGTAACTTATCGTCTTTAGAGCTGGGCTTGTCTTTGCCCTGTAAAACTTCTGACTGTGACATTTCCTTAAAGCTTCTTCTTAAGCTTCTTCAGGGGATTACAGTGACATGGCAACATGAAAAAAAACAAAAACAAGCCGTGTTCACATATCTTTATGTAAAAGCACTCATTGCCAGTGCGGAGCTGACGCTGTGTTCACACCGTACTGATGTCGCATCTGTCTGTCGCTCTTGTGCCGTGTTTGTCAGCTGAATGTACACCTGCGCTTCTCTCTCTGCAGAAATTCAGTCTCGACTCATCCGTTCACGTCAGCAACGCCCCAGAAGTCGGTGTGTAGATTTCAGTGTGTGTATTGTAAATAGTTGTCGGCGAAATCATCAAGTGTACGCAGCACTAGTCGGGCGTTAGTCGAACACTCGGCATGCTTCTGGACAGATTGTCAAAGCTAACACTCGCCTGCATTACTCCTGTGCCTCGGTTCTTCTGGCATACTGATTTGTGTACAGCAACAGGATCTGTTGCTTTTATTTTCCTTTTCTTCCAAGATTATTTTTAAAACTCTGTATTTACAACACATAAAATCCCAAACATCTCAATTATAGTCAATAATACATGGGGTGTTGGGGATCTTTTTCATATACAAAGAAACCTCTAATATTCTCAAAGTGTCTTCTACATTTAAAGCCATTTCAATGCAGCTCGCAGTCTACCAGTTTACAGGGGAGCTAACTGTACGTCATGCCAGAAAATTCCCAGCTGTGTCTTACCCTCAGGTTGATTTCCTGTCCAGCTCTGACAAAAAAAAAACATTGAAAAAAGGGAAAATATATCTATTTTTTCTGCTGTGCTTCCATCCATAGATAGACTTTTTAGCAAAATGAACAGAATATTGTGAAGTTTCTTTGGAAAGGCTTTCCAAATGTTCGCAGCTCTTAAAGCTACATACAGTGTTGTGAGACGGATCGACAGGTTAGCACCGGCAATATTTTTTTGTGGAAAAATTCCAGACCTATGCTCCACAGATAGCTTCACTCCAAGCCTGACTCATTACCAGGCACATTATGCATTAACGTGTTTCTATTTCTTTTTAAACTACCTTTTGAGGGTAACGACAGACGATGAGCTTTTGGTCTCCTTTAAATACTTTTTACAACTTTCTGCTGTAATGGGGGCTGCATTTGCCTTCTCTGGAACAGGTCAATTTGTTATCCTTCTGGTTACGTCTTTGTATTTCTTTGTAAGAAACATTTTGGCATTTTAAGTGTGGCTGTCATGTATATAAAGTATGTATAATTAAAGCCTTGATGACACAAATGAGGATTTTTATTTTTCTCAAAATTTGTTATATTCCCAATTTAAAGTGGTCATCAATTACAAACCATGGAATAAACTGACATAACTGATTGATAACGTCATAGTCTGAACATACAGACACCATAACTATTTTCTGAAAATCATCCATATTGATGCTCTTGATCCTCCGATACAACCACGCTAACAATAAGTTAAGAATATTATGAGAGACTTCGTTGATTTCATGTATACAGTGTTTGTTTCACTTAGTATCCAATAGAGCCAATAGTATCGGGGTGATGGACACCCCTCATTTTGTGTTTTTGGTTAGTGGTCTCACTGTGTACAGTGTGCCTTACATATTGGGGCCAACACCAAAAAAAAAAAAAAACGACAAACCTTTTCAGGCATCAATTTAAACATTCTGTGGGTATAAAAAGCTCATGTTACCAGTAAGGCCTCACCAGTGGGTGCAAAACAGATTTGGTTATCGTGAATGGCTGTCACTGCATGTTCTCACCTCAGAGATATCACTCCCCCCCCCCAATTCTGCCAGCACACCCCCAACCTTCTGCTCATGGATGGCAATGCTCCATCACATCTTGCCAGAATTGTCACAGCTTGGCTTCAGGAAGTTGGAGCGCCTCACATAGTATGGCCAAAAATGTCTTCTGACCTCAATTCAATTAAATAAAATTTTATTTATATAGCACCACATCACAACAACAGTTTTCTCACAGCGCTTTCCAAACAGAGCAGGTCAGACCCTATTCTGAAGGCAATTACAGAAACCCAATAATTCCCACCATGAGCAAGCACTAGGCGACACAGGCAAGGAAAAACTTCCCTTGACCTGAACCCCATAGAAAGCGTCTGGGACCAGCTGAAGCAGAACCTGGATGATAGTAGCCCACCCCCATAGGACCGCTGCCTCAGAACATCATGAGGAGCATGAGATGTTGCAGCAAATAGTATAAACATCCACTACTGACATTGTCAATTTTTGTTATTTGGGAATCTCCTTGTTATTTTCTAAATTTTGGGGGTAATAAATATTAAACTAAAAACTAAAAAGTTTTTTCTTCTAAACTAATGAAAATGTTTTTTCTTCTCATTCATTATTAATAATATCAAAGTCAACTTTGACTTAATTAAAATTCAGCCCAAATAGGAAAAGCACTCTTGTAAATAACAATATCCCTAACTAATTTTGAGTAATAGTAGATTCCATGCAGACTGATGCATGAATGTGCTGCCACAAACTTGTAGTTTCAGTTAGTGCAATTACAAACTTTAGGCGTTGAATGACACCAACTGGCGAGTAAGAGTCAGACCAATAAGGAAAATTAAGTAATAAAATAATATCTCCAAATGAAAGACTTCTATGTGGATGCAGTTTGGGACACTTCTTATGAGTCCAAATGTACTTCTCCAACAGATCATTAAACGAGTCCCAAACAAATATAAAAGCAAGCTTTATTGAATGAAAAAGTCAAAAAACATGTTGCCTGGAAGTTTTAAAGAAATTCTGAAAAACTAAAACAAAGCCTGAGCTTGAGGACGGGGCTTCTTCACCTCTTCTTGAAGCCGTACTTCTTCCTTTCATAAAACAGATCTGTTTTGGAGCTGCCCAGGTTGACGATCTTGGGACATCCATCCCGCTGCACAGACGAACACAAAATGGGTAAAAGACAGTTTAGAAAAATGGTTTGTGACTGGAAAAGCTTTTAGTTCTGCTCATTTCCAGGTCAAAGGCGAAAACGAAGCCTGAGAAACACAACCGTGAACTTGCAAAAACACGCACATCTTTTTCCTGGATGGTGCACTCCTTGCAGTAGTAGGCGTCGGACACGCCGGGCCCTCCACAGATGACGCAGCGCCCCTGATAAGACCCATAGTTGCACTCGTCGCAGATGCGCACCAGCGTGCAAGGCCGCACATAAGAATCACAGATCACACACTTTCCGTCACCTGAAGGAATCGGAGAAACAACCAGAATGATCCCCATACAAACAGATTACTTGTGGATTGCATGTTGAGTGTTGTATTTTATGGAAATGTATTTTTGATGTTATTGACTGAATACACACAAAAATTATTTCCAGAACCAATTATGACTACATACACATACATTATGACTGATACACACAAACACAAGCTTTTATAGAGTCAGGATGGCCATAGAGGCTTGAATGGATCAGTTCTGTAGTAATTTGTTTACCCAGCAGTGAAACATCCCTGAGCCCTGATTCTGTACATTCATATACATTAGTTTGTTTTCATCTGGCAATGATAAGACACATTTAGACGCCACCAGAAAGTTAAAAGGACAGGTAGGGTAATGATACAAGACCAAACAAGAATTACACGCTATGTTTTCACATGCTAGAGAAACAATAAACGTAAAGACTTCCAGAATAAGGTCCCAAACACACACTGCATTAGGTTTTCGTAAATTAGCTGGGGTTGTTTTTAAATGCCCCATGTAATCACAATGATATTACACTTGTTTGTTCATGGAACAGTAAATAGTCGCTTTTTACAGCGATTATATTGCATGAACGGTTTAATTTATTCAATATTGCCGCGTTGTTCTACAGAATCGTGTGTAAAAATCTGATAACACCAGGCCAATAAAATCCGGACCATCTCTAAAACAAAAATACAACCTACAGAAAAATAGAAACAGACCATCACGTTTCCTCTAAAATAAATAATATTTATGATATATATATCAGCTAAAGAAAAAAACTCACATTTCTCGCAAAGTCTGCCGATGGCTGCAGGAAGAAAACAAAGCCACCAGTTAGTAATAAAACGAAGCAACTTAGATTGCATTTTTACCGTACATAAATAAAATTACTACGCATTACTGTGTGATCAACACCATAGTAAATATCCCTAAAATAATATACCTGGAAATTGTAACTTTTGCTTTCCAACTTAATATAACCAGGGAAAGCTAACGCCAATGCTAATACGTTCTGACTGAGATACATGCTGTATACATTAACATAGCAGTTTATGATATAAAAGCGAAATTCAATATATAGCGGCGCAATGGAACAGCACCCTAAGCTACTGAAAAGCATAATAGATTCAAACATACCAACACCGGCTTGTTTTCGGCAAAAGATCAAATCTGGGTGATGTTTAGCCATTGTCGGCTAACGTATGGCAAACGCTGCTAGCTTGATTCAACTGTAACCCTTGACACGTGAATTTAGCTCAAATTGTGGCATTACCGCCGCCTAGCGTTTACAACAACCAATTGCAAGTAAAAAATAAAATAAAATAAGAATCACCATCATAAGCACCATAAAAATGTCTTCATGGTTGAAATGTATTACTCGGTTATTGTAAGAGATTCACTTGTTTAAAACATACGTTGTATTGCATTGTACGTTGTATTTGCTTTGAGTTCACAACTACTTTTTGCTTTCATTTAATGTGCCTTTAGTTATGGGTAAAAGCTCAAAGATGCAGTTAAAGCCATTATCAGTTTGCACATCAAACTCATTACTAGTACATATTAAAAGTGAGATCTGATTAATTATAAAAACATACTGTAAAACATAAAAGTAAAAAAAATATCATTGATAAATCATAAAATGTTCTCTTAACAAACAGTATTTAATTATAAATACAAAATGATTTAACCAAAACAAAAGTCGTACCCTTCATGAACAATCTTTAATAATTATTATTTTTTTTTAATGTAAAAAAACAAACCAGGGTTTCCTGACAGTTTCCTAAAAAATGTGGGCAGATGATGGTTTGCCCTGTTGGATTGCTGCGGTAGCGGGCAGCAACACGGAAGCTGTGAACTACACAGATTCGAAGAAGAAGAAAAAGGGGTTTACAATTGCGTGACGTCACCACCGCCCCTCACATCTTTGTCAGTGAACAAAATGGCAACCTACTGTCTCACAGTTGCCCGGCTACAGGTAAGAGACCAAAAAATAGCCTATAAGCTTATTTTCTACCCGGGTCGAGTTGGCAACTGCTAGTTTAAATTGTATATTTATAGTATAACGCCGTTCTGGCACAGTCGGAAATCTGAGATTCGTGACTGCGGATAAAGAGGCTGTGAAACGGTTCCCCGCTAGCTGGTCAGGTCATCGTGTCCCGACTGCACTGAGCGCATCCAGCGAGCGACAACTATACCGACTTTGGCTTATGAAATTAGGGGTTTTATGTCTCAATGTATGTTATATAAACATGTGTATCCGTTGGCTTTAAATGGCTGTAGCTCGTTTATCCTTAGTGAAGGAGTTTGGTTCAGAATAACAAGGTTAACCACAAGGTTAGAGCTTCGAGAAAGGCGCGCACGCAGGCAGCGGTCAACAGACACGTATATATGCAGCAAAGCATTCAACGCCAACACTTTCTGCTACTTCTGAATGGGGAGTGGTCAAATTTAAAGCTCCTGCCAAGCTTTGATTTGAGCTTTTATGCCTCACACAACGCAAGCTTTTCATTATCCGTGCGATTAACTGAATTCTTTTAAAACGTTCCAAATGTGAAAAGGGTAGTCTGCTTGACCTTTCTTAGATGTCACACCCACTCATTTTATCAGAGGTTTAGGTTTATTGAGGAAAAGGGCAAGAAAACCAGTTCACCTTTCTGTCTTGTTGACATTCTCAACAGTGTTTACAGGCCCAGAAAGCTGCATGTCAACTTGTTTGTAACCTTTGACCGAGTAATGGCTGATAGTAGGATGTAATATGATTAAAACAATAACTAAGTGGGGGAAAAAAGAAATGATCACACATTAAATTTGCACAGGAGGTGTGGAACAAGCTTATAAGATTGCTAATAAATCAACTCAGTCACAAAATTGAAAACTTTGGACTCTGTGACTTTGCTTGGTCCGGAGCCAAAAATTCCTCCATTCAGATAAAGCCTATTCCAACTAACAAGCATCTGGAGAAGATCTGTAACCTCTTGGCCTTTAGCAGCTTGATACCGTCTTTTTTATTGCAAAATATTTTGGTTTGCTCAAGGGCAAGTTAACTCAATATGATTCCAGGTGGCAGGTCAGACTGGTGTCTGGTAGACAAACAGCGGGCAAACAAGGATACCCTCCCCACCCCCACCCCCCACCGCGCCGCCTCTTGTTACACTTATTTCAACACAGTAAATGTGTAAATGATGACACACATGCGAGGACTGCACATCAGCATGCCATTCAGAAGTTTGCTTCCCTTTATGGAAGTATAATTTCTTTGGCGACTGGTTTTATGCCTGGTCGGCTGCGTCAAATGAAGACTTTGGACATGAAAACACTGAATTAAGGAATCATTAAAAGGTTGACGAGCACCCTTATGGACGTAAATGATCTTTCTTCTCTGCAGTTGAGGTGAATCCTCTGTCATGTGCTCTCAATTGTGTGTTTATGGTGTATCTATCCTCAGTTGGCCCTGGGCCATGGCGTGCGCCGGCTGCATGTGTCAGCGGCCTACAGAGCCAAGGCCAAAGTGGCTATGAGTCGCTTTGAGCCCACTTCCTTTGTTGGTTACGAGAAGCTCCAGTCCAATGTTGACATCGTGCGAAAAAGGTACGTTTTAACCCAACTTGTTCTATATTTACTCTGGCACACATTTCTGTCTCCCCCAGCACTCCCTTATCAGCGTATGTTTGTTTGCCCTTTACCACAGTTTCTCATCAGCCATAATGTTGTACTGAGCTACTGTTAGCAGTCCGTGCGAGCCATCAGCACAATCCCATCTCCAGTTTTTCTGTTTTTTTTATAATTGTACCATCCTCCCACCTTTAGTAAAGAATAGTTTCCGTCCTCGCCAGGCTCAACAGGCCCCTCACCCTGTCAGAAAAGATTGTCTATGGCCATCTGGACGACCCCCACAACCAGGATATCGATCGCGGCCGCACCTACCTGCGCCTGCGTCCCGACCGTGTGGCTATGCAGGACGCCACAGCCCAGATGGCAATGTTGCAGTTCATCAGCAGCGGCCTGCCGAGGGTGGCTGTGCCCTCCACTATTCACTGTGATCACCTGATCGAGGCCCAGATTGGAGGAGAAGAGGACTTAGCCAGAGCCAAGGTGAGTGGGCTTGCATACTCTAGCACAATTTTTGTTTTTGTTGTTGTTGTCAAAAATAAAATCTGAGGTTTAGGCATGCTTTTCTCCATAGGAAGTGAACCAGGAGGTTTACAACTTCCTGTCCAGTGCTGGGGCTAAGTATGGAGTTGGCTTCTGGAAACCTGGCTCTGGAATCATCCATCAGGTATCAAGATGAACATGATTGTCAATGGAGTTTGGTGTGAGTTTCTGGAATTGTAGTGCAATGGTTAGACTAAAAAAACACCGCTTGTTCATCTAAACAGATCATCTTGGAGAACTATGCCTACCCAGGAGTGATGCTCATTGGCACAGACTCTCACACACCAAACGGTGGTGGGCTTGGTGCCATCTGCATCGGAGTTGGTGGAGCGGATGCAGTTGACGTCATGGCAGGAATTCCCTGGGAGCTCAAGTGTCCCAAGGTTTGCAAAAAAACAAAAGCACCACTAATTCTTTATTCTGCTGTTTTTCTTTAGTTTGTATGACTCGTTTCTCACTCTTTTTCCCTTTCATATCTTTGCACCCAATAAACAACTCCAACTATTCCAATCTTAATTCTTTAAGGTGATCGGTGTGAAGCTGACTGGCAGTCTGTCCGGCTGGACGTCCCCTAAGGATGTCATTTTGAAAGTGGCAGGCATTCTGACAGTGAAGGGAGGAACTGGAGCCATTGTAGAGTACCACGGCCCAGGAGTGGACTCCATCTCCTGCACTGGTCAGTATTTCAACACTTTTGATAACCTGACGTGTTTAAAATTCAGCCTCTTTATTCCTTTATAATGTATAACACATACACTCTGTCATTTACCTGTTTTTGCAGGAATGGCCACCATTTGCAACATGGGAGCAGAGATCGGAGCCACAACCTCCGTGTTTCCTTACAATCACCGCATGAGGACCTACCTGGAGAAAACTGGGCGTGGAGGTATGTTTGGAATATTTTTTAAAGCATCTACAGTCTCACAGAATAACTTTATGGATTTTCTAAATTAAGTCTTTGAGCTATTTTGACTGGGTTTTCCTGGAAGCCTTTGAGATGCTCCTCCTTTCTCCTCCTACTTTGTGTTTCCCCTCAGAGATCGCAGTGCTGGCTGATGAATACAAAGACCTGCTGGTGCCAGACGAAGGCTGCGAGTATGACCAAGTTATTGAGCTCAATCTGGACGAGGTATGTCACTGATGGTTATGGCTTTCATGGCCCTCCCTACAGTGGAGCCAGAGAAACACTTTTAATACTTTCCCATTTTTCAGAGGTTCTATTTGTATTAATATTTCTTTCAGTGAGGCGTTGATCACATCCCTGAGCCAAACATGTCATTGATAAACCCCAGCAGTGACACTCGGGACATAGTTTATTCTATTGTCAGTGTGAATCTTCATTAGCCTCCTGTTTGTTTTTCCAGCTGAAGCCCCACATTAATGGTCCTTTCACCCCTGACCTGGCTCACCCAGTGTCTGAAGTTGGTGCCGTGGCCGAAAAGAATGGCTGGCCGCTGGAGGTCAAAGTTGGTAAGAAGCGGCGGATGACTCTTTATACACACCAATGCTGTTTAAAAAAGCCTAATTACCTACCTTATTTTCGTAGGTTTGATTGGCAGCTGTACCAACTCCAGCTACGAGGACATGGGCCGCGCCGCCTCACTGGCCAAACAGGCTCTGGACAAAGGCCTGAAGTGCAAAGCTCAGTTCACCGTCACCCCCGGGTCGGAGCAGATCCGCGCCACCATCGAACGGGACGGCTACGTGAGTCCACAAAGCAAAGGGCTGCTCTTCCCTCAAAGTTATATTTCACAGGCTAAAATGTGGTGTTTTCCTGCAGTCAAATATCCTCAGAGCTGTTGGAGGTGTGGTCCTCGCAAATGCTTGTGGACCGTGCATTGGCCAGTGGGACAGGTAGCTACAACAGAGACTCAAGTGTCTGTGAAACGACTCGTCACTCATCGAGTGCCTTTGTTTGTGCTGATTATGCCACGTGTCTTTTTCTTTCTTTTTTTAAGGCGCGATGTGAAGAAGGGAGAGAAGAACACGATCGTCACGTCCTTCAACAGGAACTTCACTGCCAGAAATGACGCTAACCCCGCAACACATGCCTTTGTTACATCCCCCGAGGTGAATCCGGAGCAAACCCATCCACGCCCACGCCGCCTGGGACTCGCGGGATTACAGTTCATAGCTAATCCAATCCCCTTTCCCTCTTCTTCCCTCTTCTTTTCAGATTGTCACTGCCCTCGCCATAGCCGGCTCGTTAAGCTTCAACCCTGAGAAGGATTACCTCACAGCCTCCAACGGAGAGAAGTTCAAGCTGGAGCCTCCCAACGGAGATGAGCTGCCAGCCAGGGACTTTGACCCAGGCCAGGACACCTACCAGCACCCGCCCCCCGATGGCATCAAACTCAAGGTGGACGTCAGTCCTCAAAGCAACCGCCTTCAGCTGCTGGAGCCCTTTGACCGGTGGAGCGGAAATGACCTGGAAGACTTGCGGGTCCTCATCAAGGTGAGCCCAGTGACTGACGCCCACCTGCTGGGGTCTGTGGTTTTTGATGCTTTCACTGCTGCTGGAAACATGACCGCCCTCTCTCTGAGCAGGTGAAGGGAAAATGCACCACAGACCACATCAGCGCCGCGGGCCCCTGGCTGAAGTTCCGCGGCCACCTGGACAACATCTCCAACAACATGCTGATCGGCGCGGTCAACAGCGAGAATGACGCCATCAACAAGATCAAGAACTATCTCACAGGGGACTACGGCGGAGTCCCAGATGTGGCACGCCACTACAAGGTGGGCATCCCGGAGAGGAAGCCTAGACTGCTTTGGGTCTGTTGTGGTACCTCCCTCAGCTCACACTTTGTCTTCGTCCATCTTTCTGTAGGCCAACGGCATTTCGTGGGTGGTGGTTGGAGATGACAACTACGGTGAGGGCTCCAGCAGAGAGCACGCGGCTCTGGAGCCCAGACATCTAGGTGGAAGAGCCATCATCGTCAAGAGCTTTGCCAGAATCCACGGTACTGTACGAGCACTGCACCCGATAAGTGTAGAAAATGCTCAAAGCGCAAGAATTTGTCGTTATTGCAAGTCATTCTGTACAAAGCTCCTGCTTTATAGATAACCAAAGACCTACATAGAAGGATGGATGAGATCTTATTCTAAATACACATCTTTACATCATATCCTTAGAAACAAACCTGAAGAAGCAGGGTGTGCTACCCCTGACATTCAGCCAACCATCAGACTACGACAAGATCCGCCCAGACGACAAGATTTCCATCAGAGGACTTCAAACATTCAGTCCCGGAAAGGTAATAATGCCAAAAAAAACCCAACCCTAAAACAAATCAAAAACTGCCAGTTGAACGTGAGCTGAAAGCGTCTTTTTAATGTCCCGCAGCCTCTGACTGCAGTGGTGAAGCACAGTGACGGCAGCGAGGAGACGCTGGAGCTCAACCACAGCTTCAACGAGACACAGATCGACTGGTTCAAGGCCGGCTCCGCCCTCAACAGGATGAAGGAGCTGCAGCACTGAGCACAGGACGGGGCGAACGTGACGGGGCGGTGAGGGTCGCGGGGGAGAAGCTGGTTAGAGATTGTTAACAGTCGTTTCATCACCTGGGTTAGCTCGCCAGTTTGACTGAAGTAACGTGTCGGTATACCTCTGGGAATGAAGCGTAGATCAAAGTAGGCTTACTTCCAATTGCCGAGCTAATGTCGGTGATGGCACAACAGCACCTGGTCTGAGGTCCGATTTTTGGGTAAAACTTGATTCATTATCACGCCGTATCTGTGAAAGTTCTGTCGCGCCGCCATGTTTCAGTCCAGCGGTCACGGTCCATCGTGGTGGAGACGCACACAAACAAGCAGAATTTGACACTGACCTAATGGTCACATAGTACGCTGCCAGCTGGCACGCTTGGTTGTTAAAAAATAAAAAAATAAAAAATTGTTTGTTCACCCAGCTGTTCAAACCTCTCAGAACAGAGGCCACTTCCCACAAGTCTGGCCTTGATTTTTGTTGGTTTTTAAGGATTACGTTGACCGCTGCATGGCATTAAAAACAGCTTCCATAAGACACTCCTTCCCTTTTCCATATTGCCATTTACAGATAACTGCTGCCTTTAAAAAGAAAATCTTTGGGTCCATTTAGAGAAGCTGCATTGGCAAAGATCTAAAAATAAACATAGCTTCTGTTTCATTCACTCACACCAAAGGTTATGTTGCCCCCTGGTGGACACTGGGAGACCTGGTACCGTCAAAGAATTGTTGAAATAGTTCAGCCAGCTCATTTGCGGGTTTAACTATATATTAGATTACTGTATATTTAACAGTCTGAAGCCATTAGGGGTCACTTTTGTATCCATTTTCTGTATTAAAGTCTGTTCTATCTTTACACAGCGTCGGTGTTACAATGGTGACAGACACAGTGGCACACAAATACACATGCTTTAACACTTATGGATACATAAACTCAACCTCTTCTTCCCCGCTGCTTTCACGCCCACCATTCTTAAAGGGACTCTCCTGATCTGTCCTCACCTCCTTACAAGATCAAGCACATCATCCAGTATGTTTTCTTTCCTCTTATTTATTTATATTCTTGTTTCTGTTTTGTTTTCCGCGGCAGGGCGAAACCCTGCGTACATTTCAGGCAAAGCTTTTTCACTTTCTCAGACACAGGGTAAGCTTCCATCCTGAATAATGAATGCCCGGTTTATAGGGTATTGTGCCACTTTTGTGTGATTTTCGAACCCTAAAAAAATCCAACATTTTACACGAGAGGGTCTGTATATTAATGTTAAGAGCAGAAGAAAAATGGAAGTTGATGTACACCTCTTGCTTTATCGAAGCAACCAGGCCCTTTCATAAGTAAACCCATATGTTGTGTCTGCTGGTAATTGTCCGGTTGGTTAAAACTCCCTGCAAATCGTACAAAGACTAAAACCATCCGCTTCCTGTAAGACCACTCTATGTATAGAGTCTGGCTCTATGTGCATACAAGTGTTTGTTTTCTCCCAGATGATCTTTACTGTATCAAGGAACTACCGATGGGTTGTAAAATAATAATAAAAGAAATCACAAATCTCAATTCCTTTACACTTTGCTGTGGATGTTCATAAAGGAAAAAAAAAGTAAGTCACACTTGTGGAAATCTGTGGCCTCTTTTATTTTAGTTTTAAAAAAAGTATAGTTGCAGACATGGTTAGAAGTGTCTTGGATAAAAGATAAAATCAACAAGAAACGGATGACACTAAAGGACAAACAAAGGTACCCTTTTCAAAAAAAGCCGTCAAAAGAATCCAACCCAGTCAAAGCTTGGCCAAGATGATGGTGTGCCTTTGATCTGTGGAATCCACCAACTGTCTCTCCGACATGTCCTCAACAGGGTTAAGCATCTGAGAAAAAAGCTTCTGTCATACGGAAACGGCATTTGTTAAGATCCCTTAGTTCATTTCGGCCCTTAGTGGTAGAAATTGGAACATTCAGTGAGAAACAAACTTTACAAAGAGGCCACAAGGGGCCTTGCCCTAGATTTTTTCGTCCACATGTCAAACTCCTATTTAAAACCACAACTAGGAAACTTTTGATGGCTATTTATTTTAGTTTTATTTTGCTCATAATGATTAAATCTGGAAGTTATTTCACTTGCACATTCAGAAGGATGGAGAAATGTTTTGCTGCACGTGGGAGGACATTTTAATTCCGAGGACCACTAAAGAGGCTGCTTTGGACTTTCTGTGGCTTTTTCAGTCAGAACTGCAGATGACGTCATCAGAAGCGTCCCGGAAGGAAGCGGTCAGCGGAGAATGAATGAAAGCACGGCCCAATCAGTTCAGCTCCGTCACACAAAGCTTGGGGTTTTAGGGAAAGGAGGTAGACATGTTTAGATGATTAAAAAAACGCTCACGATCACACTCCAAACGGCCCATTTTACGTCTGTGGATCACCCAGTTCTGCTCACATGCAATTAGAGCTCCCGGGGTGATAAAGTAAAATATTTCCAGTCCGCAGAGAACAAAGAATTGACTGTAGTAGGGTGAAAACCCGCTGTTGTTTTGAGCCCCCCCCCCCCCCCCCCACGCCCCCCCCCCCCCCGCCCCATCTCTGCTGCCTCCTTTTCATTTGCTGCTTTTCCATCCCGCCTGTGTGCGCCGCGTCCATACCAAGATCCTCCAGGTTTATTCAGCACATGTCCGCGCCGCCAGAGCCGGATCTCGTCTCAAGATTGCCTTAATACGCCTCAAAAGTCGGAGCCATCTCCAGTCTGACCGACAGCTGGTCTCGGATTTGACGGTAAGCAACCGTAGGAGCGATCGGGTCTGGGGGGTGATCCGGCTTTTTACGCATCCGATCTTTGTTTTTGTTTTTATTATTTTTTCGTGTTTTGTTTTGGTATTTTATTCTCCTCACAGACTGCTCGGCGTCACAATAGTCTTTTGCTGCTCTTTTCACTGGGTTAATCTTTCAACGCCCAGGCGTGATTGTGAGCGGATTTTTTTGGCATCAGCGGAGCATCCTCTCGCCTTTTTTTTTTGTCTCACGCTGCCACAGTGTGAGAATGTTCTGGAAACAACCCGCCTGAAGGGCTCCTCCGACTCAACCATGAATTATTTAGTACCCGCAATCCCTTCATTCAGACAAATCCCGCTTTAAGACAAGCAAATAGCCTGATAAAGTGCCATTAAAGACTGTATCATTTCGCGTAATGTGGAGAGTTGACGCGTCTCTGGTGCTGATGGAAATGATCCCAGTGGCTTGGTTTCACAGGGAGGTGCTTTTGGCCTTTTGTATGACTTCTCAAATCTCCATAAGCTGTTTTCCTTCCCCTCCAAGAGGAGGCTGGCAGAATCCTGATTCAAATGCTCCTACAAGTCATCTGAGACATTCACTGCAGGCCCATTAAAGCCAATCTGTCTCATAAAGAGGGCAGATGAAAGGGGTCCTCACCCTGTCGCGGGCTTTTGAATTATTCAGGCCTCCATCAGTCCCGTCCTCCGCATCAGCACCAGCCGGCGGTCGCCATGCCCAGAGGTCAGGAGGCTCACCCCCAAGGGTTTTCCTGTCCGCTGGCGTGGTCAAACTTCGGTCCCTCACGGGCCAGTGCCCCGCAGATCTGAGATTGTTCCCTGATCCACACAAGCCAAGCCAATGAGATGGAGCTCCCATCTGTTAAGTTCTGTAAAAGCCTTCTAAAGATCCACTTATTTGAGCTGTGCTGAAGCAGTGAAACATCTGAAAGGGATCAGAGTTTGACAGCACGGCTTTAAAACCTGATGAAAGACACAGAAGCCAACTGTGATTAATTACTCCTGAAATACAAAATTAAGTTTTGTCTGAATTACGTATTTTTTTTAGATAGTATAACGTTTAGATTATATTCCCAAATTATCCTATAAACACTTTACAAATTGGAAAAAAGTCAGGGAATTTAAGCCCGAGTCTACTTTATGCTAACACTCCTGTTTTGGTTTGTTTAGTTGGAACTCTACCAATAGAAGGCTTAGTTTTAGAAGCTGTTATGGCCTTTGTATACGTTCTGGTAATACATTTGAGTGACTTGTGGCACAGCTTTTGGTGGGAAAAGTCAGATTTTCTCCTTGTTTAGCATCTTATTAGTTTAGATTCTGGCTCAGCTGGAGTGATAAAATTGAGCATAAGAATGGCATTGCTACACAACCTGGTCTGCAATACACTTTAGTTGTGTAATCAACAGGTGGCGTGTAAACCATTTATCAACCAAAAAAAAAAACCTGGAGAGAGACTAAACCTTTGCCAAATATGACAGAAAACGGCAACAGATTCGACTGGAAACAGGCTTTAACGGTATATGTTTGCATATATTGTCTATTTTTGTTTGTTTGGAAGCAGAAAAAGCAGATTATTGATGCAGAAAAAGCAGATTATTGATGTGATTAGTCATGTGAACGACTTGGCAGTTTGGCAGAACTGATTTGTGACAGTTGTTTTCCCAGGGAAGAAATAAAAAACCTACCCCAAAAAGAGAATTCTTGATGGCTTTTGAGTATTTTAGAGCTTTAACATCAACATTTCTTTTACATCACCAGATCCCTTTGATCGGAGTTCCATAGAGTTGTGGGTAAAAAATCTTACACTGTTTAGCTTCCCCTCTTAATATCAGACAGCCATCAAAGCTGTTTCCTTTTCCCTCTTCTCCCTTCCATATGGCTTGTTATTATTATCTATGTAGTTTCTCCAGGTCAGCTTAATGCATTTTAATATAGCTGCAATATGATATGATTACAGTCTACATAGAATTTAAGTGGGCGTTAAGTGTGTCTGCAAACACATTCAGTTGGATCGGAATGAGAGTAGCATGATGAGATGTTTGGACATTTTTATGCAAAGGAACTCATAAGTAAAGAACACACTGATTCTAATGTGATGCTCTGCATCATCCAACTCAACACATACACGGGGTAAGTTGGGGAATGACAAAATAATACTCGAAATAAGCCATGAGAATTCTACCAGCTATCCTGAAAACAGGACATTGCTCCACGTGAGGCTCTGCACTGAGGCCTGTTGGGACAGAAAGGCTGCTGTAGATTGTTCGTTCTTAATGCATGCTCTACATCATTCAAGATTCACCCTCGAGGACCGGAGTTACACACCCCAGGAGTCGTGATCTTATATGTTTTTATTCTAGAACATCAATCTGTTTCCCACAAATGGCTCACATACATACTTAAATATGCTGGGAGTAATCCTTTGGCACGGGAAGGCGCCTGCCCGGATCCCGTGGTCCACTTCAGAAAGAGCGTCTCCAGCCCTAGTACACTATATTTAGACTGACAGTCTGATATCGGACAGTGCCTGTGAATTTAACGCAGACTACAGCTGTGTTTTCCATTTCAAACCGGGTTTCAGTGTGGGTGCTGATCCTCGATCCAGCAAAGCCCCGTTGCCTTTTGTGTTTTTAATGCTTCACCGGTGATCCGACTAAACGATGCCTATATCAGAACTCCTCGTTACAAGATGATAATTGAGTTTGTGTCAAGTGGGTGACTGAGCAAATTCTCGCTCTGGAATGGCAGTATGAAACGGTTTAGAGCTTATCGTTTTCAATAAACCACGATGAATGTCACTCTTGTGGAAGCAACGGTCTTTATTTAATAATGTCTGAGTTGAGCCAGGAGGGGATTTTTATTGAAATCGCAGGTTTGACCTTTTTATTTCCTCTGTTGTTTTCATTTTGTCGCAGCAGCTTTCAATTGTAACACGCACAACTCTGTACAAAATGAGAAGTTACCCTTTGGGAGGGTTAAGCACCCTCTCCTGAATGTTTCATGTTGACATTACCCATTAATGATGGCATAAATTAAGTTCAAATTTTGGAAAAAAAGAGCCTAATTATGCTCTGAAATCTTTTCTTTAAAATGTATTTTAGTTCTTTTCATCACTCGAGGGCAAGTAGCACCAATATTTAATTGGTAGTTCACAATATGTTCCTCTAGTGCTATCATATGGCCTCTTTTATGATTCATGAGGATTCATTTAAATGATTCCACATATTTGGTCTTCCAGCCTCAGAGCATAACCATCTATCCAATCTGAGGCCAGGGCGTGTGAACAGGGCTGTTTGTGTCTGTGGCCTGAAGAAAGATTATGTAAAACCAGAAAGGCTTTATTTAACAGCCAGTATGGGAATAGGACGAACCGCTTTGTGAAATAATATTTACTTCTCCTGGATAAAATGGTAAGGTTTAGAGTTTCAAAATATGTTTTCCATCATTTTAGGGTGAATAACAAGAACAAAACTTTATTCTTATACTTTTGCTTGTAAGACTCTGCTGTATTACTGAACTAATGGAGAAATGGATACAACTTCAGTGATGTAAACTAAACACACAGTAGCAAGAAATCATTTTTACCCAATTCTGGCACCCTCACCTTTCACCAATCAATAAGTTCACCGTAGATTCTTAGATAGGTGGTTATAATAATAAAGATATTATTTGTATCTTTTATCTGAAAAAACAAACAATATGTTGCTGACATTAATCTATATGTTTTCTGAATGCATTTAAGTGCATCCTTGAAGACACTAGAATACAATTTTTTATAATATTGTCTCCCAGATTACAGTTCAGATTAATTTTTAAATACCAGTTTAAACGTTTTTTTCCCATTTTGATAAATACAGCTCTGAAAGGTCTGACTGAAAAAGAACACCAGGCAAGTTAGTGGGAAAACTTTGCACAACCATGACAACCGAAGCGAAAGGTTGGGAATCCTGCTAATTTTTCTCTCTGGCTTCTCACTCTATACCTTTCCTTCTCTTTATTGCAGGGTTCTGTTGCTGCGCTCCTCTGCCCGGAAGAGCTTCAATCTCAACTTCTGATCTCACTCACAAACACTTGTGCCATGCAGGAGGTGTAATCCTCCACCCTCTTATTCTCTTTCAACCAGTGGAGGAAATCCAAAAGCAAAAAAATAAAAATCCACTTTGTGATTAAAAGAGATGGCCAACCCAGACTCCTCCTTGCCCTCGGACCCCCCGCTCCCCCTGACCTCCCCACGCACTCCCCTCCAGCTGTCCTTCCCCTTCCTGAGGGAAGGCAGCCGCATTTGGGAGAGGGAGAGGAAACCTCCACAACCGGGAGAGCTGCCCAGCCCGCTGCCTACGAAACGTACTCGAACATACTCGGCGTGAGTAGACGCGTAGGATGTAACATCATTAAGGGGTTGCATCTTAATCCCTGGAAAAAAAAACATTTCAAGTTTAAAGTATTTGTTGTAATGATCTACCATTTTTGTGTGGATGTCTGTCTCTGACTGCAGGACAGTGCGAGCCAGATCAGGTCCTGTATTTAAAGGAGTATGTAAAAACTTCTCCAGGTCTCAGGGTCATGGATTCATCCGTCCTTCTCATGGCGGAGAGGACATCTTTGTTCACATCTCTGAGTAAGTGACTCCACTTACAAGTGGTTTCTGTAGTTCACCCTATTAAGATTTACCTAAAAGCAAGAGAAAACTGTCTATTATACATACAGTGATGATCACTAGCAAATATAAACATTTTTGACTCTGGAAACACTTAAAATCACACAAAACAACCTGAATTGAAACTAATTCAAAGCAGATAGTTACAAAGAAAAAGAGTCTACACAACTTAAGATCTGTAAGTCTATAAATTTTGAATGGCGGTTGAAATCTATTGAATTTTAACCCATGAACCCATGAAACAGGCCAGGTGGATAAAACTGCCCATAGTTTCCGAACAAAAACTGCGTGCCGGAATTGTGCGTTTTCACCTGATTTACGAAAACTGTGTGTATGTAAGTTCTCTCTGGTACTGGACTTCGTCAGAGATGCGGAGAAACAAGAAATCAGCTCTGGAATCATAAACGAAGTAGGAAAGTAACAAGCGATCCAATGGAAGATCTAATGAGAGGACCCCGCAGAGATAAAAAGGAGTGGTCGGATAACACGCCAGCAACTAAAAGTTGCATCAGCTTGTGCGTCGCATCAGGGCTAGCAGATCCTGTTTTATCTATGGATGATGAGCACCCTGCCTGGGCAGTACGCAGCCTGGCATAAAGATGAAGGGGGATGGTGTGTTGGATGTTTTCCGCCTCATGAAAGCCTATGAGACTGTGCATAATGGCTGTTATATACAATGCACAGTTGAAGTTATTTATAGCACCCATAGTCACTGTAAATAAGAATACAGTAAAAACGTGTACACGTAGTCTGAGGATTGTGTGAGGTATGCGCATTCTTCCTACACACTTCCCAGGGGATTGTGTAGGAAAAGACGTATACAATTTTGAAATCTGGTTATTGATCATACATCTGTTCCCTGGAACCTGAGTCATTATCATCTGGAGGTCTAAAAGATCAGAGGGGAAAGGAAGTAGGATGTGACTCCAAATTTAAAGAGACGGCGTCCAACATGTCGTCCTACAAAATTCATCAACCACAAAGAGAACTGTCCCGCAACACTAGTTTTTCTGTATCTAGGAGCTTTTGATATCTCGTGAAGCGTTCTGAATCCTTCAGTACTGGACAGACCAATGAACCTCAGCTTTCAAGCCACATTACCAAGAGACATGTTTCCAGACTTAAAGCCTCACGCCAGCTGTGACACGTGGTGATGGAGATGTTAGTAACTGCTTTGGTGTTGTGCTTCAGAGGCTGGTCAGACTGTGATAATTTATCTAGAAATATCATCTCCATCATATAAACTGGTGCTGACAACCACCTCAAGTCTGGCACTGTCATTTGCTAGGATAAAAAAAAAAAAAATCTTAAGAGGACACAGTTTAGATTTGGATATATTAAATAAAATGGTAAGATTGCCACATATTTAGCTTCATAAAAACATTTTAACCCTGCAAAATGGAGTAAGTTATTACTACCATTAAAGCCAGTAGTTTTATGTAGGTAACATGTTAACACTTTCGCCATTTAAGAAGCTCAACATCATGTTTTAAGCTTTCAGAAATGGCATTTGTTTGGAAATAGTGACATCCTAGATCATGATAGAATTTTTACCCTATTTTTTTTGGCATCGGGCGTTTATTAAACTGCTTTCTTTCCGATGGAAAATGCTTGGAAAGGCACTCTGAAGTTTGACATTACATGTAATGTGTAGTGCAACCAGAGCATGAACAGACTCAACAGTGGGGCTCTTAGAAAAATGCAAAACGGCTTTATTCAAAAATGTGGGAAGCACTAGAAGGTTAAGGATCTGGGAGGATGACTCAGAAGCAGGCCGGTGATGGACAGAGGGTATGAGTGGTCACGGAAATTTTCCACCTGAGTAATTGCGCACTGAAGGTTCCCAGCTGGGTCTCACAGTTCCAACTGAGTAATTCTGGTAAGCCTACCTCAGGTAGGCCGTGGCAGGGCGGGTGTAGTTGACGGAGAGTGAGCAGGCCCGTGCTTTCTGTAGGCCTGAATGTCCTTAGTAGTGCCACGTTTTGTCGTGGGAGGAACACGAAGCTCCAGGAACCTAGATGCTGTAAAGCGGAGAGAAAACACTAAGGAAGAGAATATCACTAAGGACTTTCCTCGCCAGATTGTCACCGTGTTCGCCAGAGTTGCCCTAATTACCACAGAAGAGGTACAACAATCTGGCGAAGGCTGAGTTTCCTGCTGCTCCTTGAGAAAGAAGGTCAATGAGCCCTGATGTCTTTCAGCTGTGGGAGCAGGAGGTAGCCAGACTTCGCACAGGTGCACTGCAGAACCCGCTCAGCCCAACCTGTGACAAAAAAAACCCCTAAAAAAACCATCACAGCACACCAGAGAAAATTGATCCTGATGTTACAGACACCCAATGCAGAACTTCGAGAACTTTCTAAATGATTCCATGCCCTATTTTCAACGTGATCTCTGTGTCTTTTGTCAGCATTGAAGGGGAGTACGTTCCCGTGGAAGGAGACGAAGTCACGTACAAGGTGTGTCCAATCCCCCCCAAGAACCAGAAGATCCAGGCTGTGGACGTGGTGATCACACACCTGAATCCGGGCACCAAGCACGAGACCTGGTCAGGTCAGATCATCAGCTCCTAGACCGGCTGCAGGTGGCACGACTGCAGAAGCGAAACGGAAGTTGGGATTTAATTTTAGGTTTTATGTTTCTGGGGCACAATGAATTGGACCAAATCTGGGACAAGAGGGGATTGTGAGCTCGCTGTAAAGTGAAAGTATTAGGCCCTATATGGTTCGGTTTTGAAAGTGAGCAAAAAAAGTCAGGGTTGAATTTAAGCTTTGAATGTATATGTTTGAATGTTAACCCAAGAAAGCCATGGTTTCTTCAATTGGTTCTGAAAGACTTAGTTAAGGATTTAAAGTTGGTTTTGGAAAGTTGGGGTTCAGGACTTTATGCAGACATGTCTTTGACCAAATTAAATGAATTGATTGGGAAGTCATTGGTCACGGGAATGGTCATGTTTCGGGATTAAGATGTCAATGACTGATGAACGTAAGGCCCAAATGCATTTAGAGCAAACTCAAACCAATCTTGCCATGTTGACTTCCATTAGGGTTAAATGAGTCTTAGTTTCATAAGACCTGCTTGAGGGAGATGTCTTGTTTACTCAAACTCTCAACTAATGCAATCTGCATCCTATCGCTGCCAAGTCATCTGAAAAATTTAATGAAATGGCATTAAAATTTGAAATTGGTTATGTTTGGTGTGTTTACAGCCAAAGTTAATGCTTTGGAGAAAAAGATGCTTTCAAAACTAAATAGTTTACAGTGGGCTTTGAAGGCTCAAAGTTTTTTAAACGGTACTCCCAGTTTGTGAAGCAAGTCAGTTTTTAAGACATTTGGTTTGTTCTATATGCGTTTCTGCCTCAAGAGCTGCGTCAAGCTCTCTGTTAAGAATCATGTTCCTTCGTTATATTGTAGCACTTCTGTGTTTTGTCTACTTGGCCTATGTAGAAATCCAGTATAACTGTAGCCAGCTCCTATGACGGTCTAAAATTTCAGTGGTAGAGACGGAATACGGATGTCGTTCGGCCTGCTGCTGGAAAACCAGGCCAGAGGGTTTGGGGTCGGGAGGATGAATCTGCAGAGGGGAGGAAGAACAGCGAAAGGGCAGAGGAAGGAGTGATAATCTGTGGGGTACATGCACATGGACGCAGCTGGATCAGAAATGATGTAAAAGAGGAAGATTTATCTTAAAATCAGCAGTGATGGTGAACTTTTAAGGGGGTATACCTTTTTTTTCAGATTGGGTTGTGTGAAGTATTCGAGTATTAACTGTCTTACTCGCTGTCGTCAGATGTCAGAGTTCTCAGTTTGATGAGCCCAAAAGCAAATCTAAGCAGTAAACAGTTTCTGACACCAGAAGTGCAACATCTCTTTTGCCATATAGAGCAACTCAGACCTCAAGCAAGTGAAGTTTAAATGAATGCGGTATCACGGACTTTGACCTCGTCTCTATAGCATCTTAGCTGCCAAACATCACAATACGACCTGTGGTCAATATTTACCTTGCTGTTCAAAAACTGATGCGGTGTAAAAACCCAGAATAATTTTGTTTGCTTGAACTGCTGGCACCTGCACTTAAATACTCACACATACCTCACACAAACGCAAGAAAAAAAAAACGGATGATTCCTTTAAAGGAAAAGCTCGACATGTTTGACAAGTAAAAAATATTTGCCTTATTGCGAGACGTTAGTTGCCAAGTTGTCTCGCCGCACTCTCTATATTTGAGTGGTAAACAGCTAGCAGTGGCTAGTTAGCTTAGCTTAGCACAAAGGCTGAAAACAAAGGAAAGGCAGTAGCGCGGTGTTATTTAGAAGAACATATTAGGGTATTTTTTTCCTTCCCCTCTTTTATTTTGTATGTCAGATAGATTTGTTTAGTAAAAAGTCAGCAGAGCTAAAAAGCCCAAAGCCTACATCAAAGGGAGTTATTCTCTCCCCTCCATGATACTGTTCCTGAACTGTCTGAAATGCCTTCCTGGCTGTCTATATTGACATGTCATATATATTCATATATTTGCACATAATCTGCCTAGTAGCTGGTTTGGTTTAACTGAAAAGACAGTTACTAGCGACTCCATACACAGCCCAGTCCCATAAAGAGACTAAAACTAAATGCTGTCAGGTTACAGGTTCTGCACCAGTGTTTACAATAATAAAAAAAAGTCATTCTTTTTTTTCCTCACATAGGAATTATTGTAAAATGGGCTCCATAACATTGAAACAGTAGCTAAGGTAAGCTTAACTAAACACCCAGCTGGCTAGCTGTAGCACATTTGGATTTTATGGGCTGTAATTTTCATTTATTTCTTAACATGTAAGCATATTTGACAAAATGTTGAATCTATTGACATAAGTAGTGGATACGTTCATGTCTATCTGAGATATGCTTCCGAACTGTGAAATATACAAATTATTTTTTTTTTTATATATGTTAAGATTAATTTAAAAAAGACACCATGGGAAATTAAAGAAAGGTGGCTTTATCAATGTTTGGGGATCTGCTGATTTTTAGGTGGAAGGCATAACACTTTTGGGTTTCGAAAGTATTTTTTGTAGGACAAATGAAGACTGTGAAGAGTAGAAGAGAATGATTATTCAGCAAAGCAAAAGCTTCCAGATGTAAGTTTTTAAGAAGCTATTTATTGATTTATTTATTTATTTTCAATTTGTAACAATGAAAACATCAGGTGTTTGGTAATTAAACGCTGCATTTCTAGGTATTTGTGCAAAGCCTATTAAAAAAACATTGTACATCTCACTCTGATGATACTACCCTGTTCAATCCCTTTGCTACTGTCATTTCATCATAAACATGCAAAACCCGAGTTTCTAATTTCTAAACAATCTTTGTCATGTGTCGTAGGAGTAAACTCCATTCAAAATAACAGGCATTTTGTTGTTTTCGAAATTGGCATGTCCTGTACTGTTTGTGGTATTTTTGTGTAGAATGTGTTGATTTCTGTTTCATCATGCAGTAACAGGGCCAGAGCCTCCAGATAGAGATGTCATCTTGTCGCCTATGCATCTTTGATTTCTCGCCACCAGTGTGACTTAATGTCATGGTAGCACTGTATCTTTGGATTTCTTTACTGTGGGAGAAATGAGTTTGATTGTTTGCACTTTTATTTCTGTCGGATCACTGTGACACTTGTCTTTGTGGTAAAGGAAAGGTTGAATAAAACTTAAAGTTGCATTCAATGTGTGTTTTCTTTCAATCAGATTTCCTTTGTTTCTAGGCCAATAAATCTAGATTAAGCTTGTGATATAACCTATTTTTTGTCTTCTTAGACCACAGATGTATGCTCTTTTTGTGCTTTTTTTTTTACTGTACACTCATTTTCTCTAATAAAGGGTTTCCTTATATGAATAATTGGCTGATTTGATACGTTACTGTTCCTGTAGTGTTTAAATCACGTCAGATGTCCAGCACATGCTTAAAGTCAACACAGGTCGTACAAGTGGGCATATTTTTTAGCAGTAAACAGAAGCCATTGGTAAATTTAAAAAGAAAGATACACAAGTCTGTAGAAGAGACAGGAAAAGGTATTTAATAAAAAGAATAATTATAAAGAAATTATAAAGAAAATTATAAAGAAAATAAGAAACAATTCTGAAAAGGATATAATTTACGCATTTCATGATCTCAAATGCTTTGTATGGAACACTTGGCATGAAGGATTAATTTATGACAGAAAATATTAATTCAAGAAGATACAATCAGTGATAATACAGAGGATTTAATGTTAGTTTAATGCATGGACTCCATCTTTCCTAATTATGGATATCAGCTTGGATTCCCCACTGCCACTATAAAGTATATACACACCTTACAATTGTGCCTTAAATATCGTACCACAATACCACAATTTCCCTGACGACCATCTGTCAGTTTTTTTCAGGGAAGGGTTGATTAACCCTGACCAGCAGATGTCACTAACAGTTTGGACTCAGGTCACAGTCTTTCTCTGAAATAGCATCAGGAGAAGCTTGAAGTAAGTAGCTGTCCCATTTATTTTCTAAAAACCCATTTTCGGCACTGTAGAAGACAGTTGTCAGCTACTTTTAAAATCTCAATCTATCCCAGCTGACAATGGGCAGCTCTCCAGCCACCTTCGACCTTTTGGATAAGTGGTATAGATAATGGATGGACGGCACAATCGAACTCAAGCAAAGGCTCTGAGTCGCTGTTGCTCTAAAATCTGTTTTTCTTTGCAGACAGTGGCTTTCAATCAAATGTAGGGTCTCAAATGGACATCTGAAATTGAACATCTTCACATCAATGACTCTGACTCGTTTTGTATTCTCAATAAACAGCTTGAGAAGACTAAATGTTTAGTATGCTGGTTTCCCAGACAAACCAGGAAAATGAACCCGTCTGGATGAGACATGTTACAGCTAAACCCCCATTACATACCATAATCCCCTTGTGTGTGATTTACATTATTTGTATAGTTTTACATTGTTTCACCGTGATAACTTAAGCTTTAAACATGTTTTTTTATTTGTTTGACAATGTGCACTAGATTCCAGGCAATAAAGCAAATGAAATTGACTTATTTAACTTTACATTTTTAAAGACACTCATAAAAAAATGAAAGTAAACACAGTTTGAAGCACAATGAGGCAGAAATGAGTGGACTTTGGTCAGATTAATTCGGACTGTCTGTGTTTAATTTTCATATATGGTGCTTGATTTTGATTACTGTCAAAGCATTGATTGGATCTCACGCTCATAAAAAGCGTCAAACCTGAACGGATTAAACCTGCATATTCCAAATACAGTATCTTTCCCCCTCCCTGGGCTGCCACCTTATCGTGGTGGAGGGGTTTGAGTTTCCCAATGATTCTAGGAGCTATGTTGTCCGGGGCTTCAAGCCCCTGGTAGAGTCACCCAAGACAAACAGGTCCTGGATGAGGGATCAGACAAAGTGCAGCCCCAAGACCCCTTATGATGAAAATTATTGATGGGCCAAGTGTACCCTCGCCCGGAGGCGGGGCACGTTGGCGAGCGCCCTGGTGGCCGGGTTTTAACCCATGGAGCCCGGCCGGGCCCAGCCCCAAAAGGCCTCATGGGTCCCCCCATCACTGGGCTCACCACCCATAGGAGGAGCCAAAGAGGTCGGGTGCATTCAGGGTGGCGGCCGGAGACCTTGGCAAAACGATCCCCGGCTACAGAAGCTGGCTCTAGGGACGTGGAATGTCACCTCTCTGGCGGGGGGAAGGAGCCTGAGCTGGTGTGCGAGGTGGAGATAGAGATTCCAGATGAACATAGTCGGTCTTGGCTCGACGCACAGCTCTGGAACCAGCCTTCTTGAGAGGGGTTGGACACTCTTTTACTCTGGTGAGAGGCGTCAAGCAGCAGTTGGTATACTTTTCACATGTGGCTCGGGTGGTTGCCGAGGCAAAAACTTGTGGGAGGAGTTCAGGGAGGCCATGAAAAAAGACTTCCTTACAGCTTTGAGGCGATTCTGGTCCACCATCCGGCGTGACAGGCGGGGGAAGCAGTGCTCCACCAACACTGTTTACCCTCAGCGGGGTACTGGAGGGTGCATGGGAGTTTGCCCAACCAGTCCACATGCGTTTTGTGGACTTGGAGAAGATGTTCGACTGTGTCCCTCGGGGAATCCTGTGGGGGGTGCTCCGGGAGTCTGGGGATCTGGGCCCTCTGTTAAAGGCTGTTAAGTCCCTGTACGACCGGTGTTACTACCGCATCGCTGGTAGTAAGTCGGACCCGTTTCCAGTGAGGGTTGGACTACGTAAAGGTTGCCCTTTGTCACCGGTTCTGTTCATAACTTTTATGTTTTACTATACCAAAGATGGTAAATGAATCTTTTATATTTTTATTTCTCCTTTTCCTAACTCCCATAATGGTGCAGTTGTGGTGCATATAATTGCGCAATTAATTGGGCAACTAATTGGGCAACTAATTTGGCCACTAATTGGGAAATTAAGGCTAATTATGAAGCTAAGTGGAACATTTATCTATTTTTCTCTGTAATATTTAAAATCAGGTAAATACAGTGTGTGTGTGTTGTGTGGTGTCCTCTCAAAATAGCCAACAAATATGATGGAAAACTCAATAAATCACCATACACTAAATTCAACCAATTCAAATTCTTTCAATTATTCATTAAAAAACAAACAATGATGATTTATGAATATGATCAGTCTGTTTTGTAAAAAGTTTAAGTGCTTTTCCACGCAAAATCAAATCAAACAATTTGATTTTTTTGTGGATTGGAGTTATGGGTCATTCAAACCCATCTGTTGATAAAATTGATGCACAAGATGTTAAAATAGCTTTATCACAATGTTAATTCTGCCTCCATTTAACATTGAATTGTGGCCTCTTCTGGCCTAAAAAGAATATTGTTTGTTTAAGTTAAATCCCAAACTCACAACTTTAAAACAGAGGCACAAAAAACAAATCCGGACTGAACCCCCCATCTGATAGGGCTCTCTATAACTTTAACCAGAACGGTTTCACTTATGTACATTACCTTGTATGCCATATTCTGTAGCCTGACTATATTTCTGCAAAGAGTAGTGATCTGCATGGTTTCCTCTTGGTTCTCAAAAAAGTCTTACAGCTTCCTAAAATAATCAACCACGTCTCTTGATCATAATCTCTTTTTTAACGTCTCCTCATATTTTTGATAATCCTGAAATAAATAAGTTTGACCCGTGGAAGCAAATATGCAAACATTTTTGCAATTTGAACCAAGACTTCAAATTGAATGAGCTTTATATAATTTTGTCTTCCGCAAGCTGAGCATGTGATATAAGATTTATTGCCAAGTTCAAGTTGGTCCCCCTCAATGTCACGGTGACGCACGAGTAACATCACATTTGTGCTGTGAAGAGGAAGTGCTGGAAATGAAGTCACGCATTCATTTTTTTCGTCCTGAGTGTTTGCCTGCAGGCTCAGATGACTTCAGTCAACTGACTGTGAAAAAAAAACCTTTAAGCCGCTTACTCAAGATTAAGAGCTTGTACAACAAAGTCACGGCGCTCTTAATGAATAAAATTAGATTAATAATCGCCAACCGAGTCTGGCTGTCAAGTTTAGATGTTGTGCCAATAATCTCTTCAGAAAGCGATATAGTCATGGATGCTAATGCAGGTAAACTGCAAAGCAGTGTTATCTATGAGGAGTTTATTGGCCTGATCAACCTTTGCTCTTCTTTGCTTTGCTTTACTTTTCATGTGTCACACAGAAATTCATGCACTATTGGTCCATTTTCTGTAGTTTCCTCTATGCTTTCTATGGAAAGAACAAAACAAAAACAAGATTTCCTTCTGATCTGTATGAATCTATTTACAACCCATCTGTCTTTATTCATAAGTGCTGATTTTTTTAGTTTGGTCTACTTTGCTTGGTGTTAGTCTTTATTCTTTGGTCAGGAATTCTTAGAGATAGAAGCTGAGCCTTGAAGTTTGGCTGTGTTATAACTAATAATCCCATTGACAAAGAGGTTAAAGCAAAGGTTAGGCAAGTGACCTTTGTTTTTGTCAGCGCTCATAATTGAGCAACAACCTGCCAGTATTGGTCTGCAGGCAACATTATTTACAGTCACCTTGCCGGAGTGTATTAGCAGAATAAACGGAATAAATCACTTCAGCATAAACAGCTCTTAAATCCCCACAGGCCCCGTGCTTTCATCTGGGTTTCAGTTAAAACAGGTGCTAACAGAAGCTATGGATTTTAACTCCAGTTCCATGAGAACATGGACAGCTAACAAATGCAAAAGAAAAGCTGCTTTTATTTTCTTCAATATATTAAAAAAATATGTTGAGCAAGATGTTAAAAACAAAGAATGGAATGGAATTAGAGGTGTTAGCCTGATTCTTTATTTGGAAACCTGAGAATAAACCAGAGTTGATCAAAAGTATAAAAATTACATCTATTAGGTCACAGGCAAACGCTGTGCTCTTCACAGACAAAACCTCTTTCTCAGGGTCTCAGTTGGCAAAGAGCCCCAAGATCTGGGTGTGATGGGCATTATCTCTTTGGCTCGATCCGCCTCCTCAAAAGAGGGCTGGACATAATCAAGTCCTATTGGCTAATTACCTCGGGTCACAAACAGGCCAGGTCCTAATTCATGCAGATGACATTGGGATGTGGTAAAAAAATGATGTGTGTATGTGTTGACCTAAAGGTCTGGATCTAATGCAACAAAGAAAGAAAAAGAGAGAAGAGAGACTCTGAGGACACAGCCAGACACCATAACACAAAATATAGTTGTAAAAGGAATGAAACAAGCAGTAATTTACATAGATCATGTGCTAGCATACAATGCTAAAGTGAGTAATTATAGCCAAATTCAAACAGCGTACCAGCCAAACAAATACAGGGTGCAAGGAGAAAACCTCTAGCTAACTGTATCAATGACATCAGGTGAACTTATATATGCATTTTCCTTCCACTAAATATTCACCAATAGTTGTTCAAAGGGTAACCTCAAGGTTAAAAAGCACTAGCTGTAGCATTTCCCATTAGCTTGTTTGTCAGCCAAATCCAAATGTTTAGTTTCGAACAGAGTTCCATTACACGTGCACGTCTCCTAAGTTTGCTATCAGCTATTTTATTTGGGTCAGAGTACGTAAAGGACAAGTGGAAATCTCTACTTGTAATTGATTGAGTAAAATCAAGTTAATCCGATTGTTTCAATGTAAACCTGGATGTGTAAAATCATTAGTGGAAGAAATCCGCTTTAAAAGAATTTGCTATCGTTGCCAACACGTTTAACGCCAGCTGAAAGCCGCTCTACTTGTGTTTACCAGATCGGAGCCTATAATTCACGCACACCTTTGCACAACAACATGGAGAAGGTTATATGGCCTGCCCCTGTGTCTTTAAAGGTTGTATATTAACACGGTGATGAGGAAAGGACGGCTCATAGAAACTGAGGAAGTGTGAAACTGAGACATAGAGAGTGGATTTGATTTGTTAAGTTTACCTTACTGCTGTGGACCTGACGAAACTTCGCTTGTGGAAATCAGAGCATATTAGAGGAATCATCTGAGGATTTTATTGCGCAGTGGATGGATTGAACCGAAAGCCTTCGCCATACTATGGACTTTCTTTAACAGCTCAGCAATAAACACCCTCACATCAAAGCTGGAAATGAATCCAGGCACTTTGTGGCTGTGTTTGTGGACCTTAGGGATTCTTGCTGCTTCCTGTCCAGGCAATGGACAGTGTGTGGATGGCATCGCAATCAATGTGATCCTACTGGAGGATGAGGAGTCTCCCTGGAGCCTGAAGTATGTGGGAGAAGAAATACGAGAAGCCATGGAGAAAGATTCAGCCATTAACGCTGCGGAAGGTAATTTAAAGAGAACACCGGCGCAACAAGCAACCAGGCCCAGAATAATGTTCAAAACTGTACATGAATGACTTCGAAGCTGAGTTATTGTTTTGAGCATTGTTGTGCGTTAATTCGTTTTCAGAACTAGGCCTTTATCATTTTTGCTCACAAGGCTTTACATTTGTCTTTGTAGGATTTTTGGTGTTTCTGACAGCTTATAGTTTCACGGTCGTGATGAAATGACACTTTAAGGCATTGTATCAGTTCCTGAGTTTTTTTTATTCAGACGCCATTTTTAGAAAATCATACAAGGCAAATGTATACTATTATCACGACAAGAAATCACATGGTATCTGACTGGATACCAAATGATTTACTGAGATAAATACATGTACTGTTTTTATTTTCAATCATGGTTTATTACATTTTTTTCTTCCTCTTTTAGTCCTGCCTATGTTCAATTACACCACCCAATAAGATGCATGTTATTTACGATCAATTCCTCCTGTCAAATTTCACCCTTACAGAAGATAAATCTTTCTTTTGGGATGCCAAAAAAAAAAGAAAAAGAAGTGAATAAGCAAAATGAGATGTTTGATGCCTAGTTTTGAACAGCGTGGACCTTTTCAAGTTATTCGTTAATCCATGAGTAATTCAAATACTTTTATTTTGTTGTAGTTGTCACAGACTGGAGATTTTTGCTCCTTAAAATGCTCAATTTCAGAAGCGTGAACACTGGACTGTGTATGCAGAGATGATTGAATATAACACTCGAATTTTCTCTTCTTTTCTTTCCACACCTTGCCACCCCAAAGGTATGGACTTCAATCTCACAGTGAATTTTGAAGGGTTGAACACGACTCTCTACCGCAAAAGAGGGTGCATGAGTAGTCCGTGTGAGGGAGTGGAGAAGCTGAAGAAGCTATTGGTAAGTCACCCCAGTTTCATACCATCCCTAGATATTGTATATTGCTCGTTTTTCACATGTAGCCAACCTTACTTTCATCAAGTTATCCACCACGGAGGTCTCCACTGGGGATTCAATTCAATTCAATTCAAATTTATTTATATGGCACCACATCACAACAACAGTTGTCTCACAGCGCTTTCCAAACAGAGCAGGTCAGACCCTACTCTGAAGTTAATTACAGAAACCCAACAATTCCCACCATGAGCAAGCACTAGGCGACACAGGCAAGGAAAAACTTCCTTTTAACAGGCAGAAACCTCGAGCAGAACCAGGGATGTGGTGCAAAGCAAGTCTCACAAGTTACTGAGATCTGTAAAGCCTGTAGAATATGCGTACTTCTTTGATAAGTTAGAGCTTTACAGTTGCAATGCAATGTCTCACTTTCAACATCTGACGGCACTTTTTTTATCGCAGTTTTTTGGCAGGCTGGGGTGCGCAGTGCTCGGACCTACCTGCACGTATGCCACATTCCCAATAGTTGAGTAAGTCGGCGTTGTTTCAAAGAAAAAAAACTCAACATGACCCACATTTTATAACAGGCTTTGAAAACAAGAACTTGTACCCGTGCCTGCCGCTCTCACATACCCTTCATCTTTTTCTGATTCAGTGGGGAAAAAGGGTTTAACCTCAGTACACCCATCATTTCAGCGGGAAGCTTCGGCCGCTCCTGCGACTACGCGGTCAACCTGCTGAGGGTTCTGCCCCCGGCACGCAAGATCTCTGACTTTTTCATCCACTTCTTTCTGCACAAAAACAAGATCAAGCCATCGTGGGATACAGCCTACATTAAGAAAAACACAAGTGACGCCGAAGATTGTTGGTGGTGATTTGCCCACAAACCTGTTTATAAAACAGATAGTCCATAAAACAGATAAGTTGGTGGTCGTAAGTTTTTTTTATGAAGGAGGGTGTGAAAAACTGATATAATGTTTCAAATAAAGCTCCATGACTTGATAAAGCTTCAAGTCATATGGTACTACGGTGATCATTATGGTAGTTTTTTCAATCACTGAAAAGGTTTCCAGGTATAACCCATGAGCTCAGACTACCACCCACCAAACCAAATCTAAAAGTGAAATTGACCACTGCTGACTACTGTTTTTTTAATCTACAATGAATTCATCAGGATCTTTTTTCAGGTATATAAATGCACTCGAGGCTGATGGCATGTTTGCTGGGAATGTTTCTCGGACGATGCTGCGTAATTACAAGGAGGCGGTAGACATGCTCAACTCACCGGAAAACAGGTCGAGCAACGGTACGTTTCTGTACGGGGAGAAGGAGGCACTTTTGTTTTCTTAAGACAAGGCTCAAACATGCTCGATGGATGTTATTTTCAGCTTTGAAAATCTCCTGTGCAGCAAGACTTGATAGATTGATAGCTTTTCCTGAATACTTCAGTCATCAACCCACCACATTATGAACAAAGGAAAAAGCATTTGTTAGAGAACTGTTCTTTCTTTTGAGTAATTCTTAATCTCATATGTCAGGAATGAGAATGTTTAACCCTTAAAGTTCGATCTTAACTTCATTAACTGTGTTCCTGCATTTATGTGCTCCACCCACCCCCTTTGTTTCATGTTGATTCAGACATCAAAGAGCATGCTCTAGCTTTGGTATTAACTTTGGTTTCAAGGTTGAAATGAGAATTTAAATGAAAATCAGGCTCTGAATCCCCACGCGATGCCTTAGGCTAAAAATCCCCCCCAGTGTTGGTCTTTACTTTTGAACACATGCTCTCTGTTGGCAGTGATCATCATGTGTGGCTCACCGATGGACTTGTTGCAATTGAAAAATGGCTCCCAAGTAGCAGATAGCAGTGATATTGTCTTCATCCTCATCGATCTTTACAAGTCAGTGCTATTAGTTAATTTAACTATATATATGTATATACATATATGTCATATGTCTACTGATTTGAACTGACCTAGCAGTTTAATTTAGAAATTATCTTTGAATATGTATATCTTCCGTAAAAACAACTTACATAAATGTTCTTTTGCAGTATATGTCCAGATGCCAATCCTAACTGATATATAAACAGATTTTATGACCTACTAATTCAATTATGTAACTTTTTCAGTGGAGTCTTACTTATGGAAGGGTTTTTTACTTTTTAATCCGGAGAGATATTATACTGTCCTGATAGCATTGAAGTCACAGCAAAAGAGGCCATATACAATTAACAAGTGTTAGTACTTTGCTCTTAAACTTCAGTATATGAATTCTTTATTGGTTTATTTGGTTTATGCCAGATATTTATAGGGCGTCACATGTATAAATTAAGCTAATTGATGTGAAAATAATGGATTAAAAAAAAATCTAATTCGGGCTCCACATTATTATTTTACACAATATAGAAAATATTTACATTTTCACCAGGTCTTAATTTTTCTGGAAAAGGAATCAATAATACAAGTTTTTGTCATGGAACTGTCTGAGAATCGGAATAGGATGCAGTAGTTACTCAATAACTTCTCCACTGCCTCCCCTGAACAGTGATATATACTATACCAACAAGTCGTCAATGCCAGAGATGAGGAACGTGTTGGTGGTGACCATGCCCGACACCAGAGAATATGTCATCAATGCAAACCTCTCAAACAATAACACGGTGAGGACACAGGGTGGAAAAAGGAGTTAGTTTCTATTGCTATACAACTAACTCTATAGATTTACTTTGTGAAGCCATAACAGTCATTAGAAAAATGACTTTTGATGCTACTAAATGCCAAGTTTTGCAAAACTCTAAACGCCGATGGTTATTTTAGAACTAAAAACTTGGCAGATCAATGTATTAATTGATTTTGTTTTGTCTTTTAAAAAACAAAAACAAATTTAAGGCAAGCATCTGCTTTATTTGAGTTAGCTCTTTTTCTCAAAGGTCATATTACAAACACAAAACGAGTATTTGCAGAGGTATTTTGTCACACAGACAACATTAGCTTTATTTGGCCTGCTCTGAGGGCCCTGTTTCTGAATTTCCTTCAAAAGCTTCAACAATTATTTCAATTCACCAGAGGCATCCTGGGATGAGCTTCCATTTGTGCCTACAATATGTTTCCCTGTGCAACCTTTCATTCCACATTTAATCCATACATTTCATCACTGGGAAACATTGTATATGTTAATGGAGACTATACTTTTATAATCTTGGATGTATTAGTGTTTTTAAAAAAGTTGCCTTGTTGCATTTTTGTATGCAGGAAAAATACCAAACAGTTACAAACATCTAAAAGCTGAATGGATAAATGAATTTACTTGACAAAAAAGAACACAAAAAAAGGCAGAAACTAATGTATGTTTTCACTTTAATGTTCAACCTTGGCTCTTTAAATGTATGCTAATGCCCTTATTTATACACTTATGTGTTTGTACAATTTCAGTTGCAGTTTAACCCATAATTTGCATAATGATGAAAATTTCATACAGAAATGTATTTGATGGATTTTGGAAAATTGTTGTAAATCGACAAAAAAAAGTAACAAAAGGAATATGTTTCTGGGAAATAAATAGGGGTAATAGGAAAAAAGAAAAGAAAAATAATAAGACAATGATTAAAAAGTGAATATATAAAGAAATCAACTTGAAATCTTCTGGTTGCAAAACTATGCTAAATGTAGTCATGACTCCGATTTCAAACATCACAATGAGGAATATATGAAATATGGCACAAATGGACCTCTTCTGCACTATAAAAAAAACATAGAAATATTCCAAATTTTTTAAACTGAGGAAATTCCTTTTACCATCTGACTTTTTCTCTTCAGATGAATGATTACATGGCTGCGTACCATGATGCTGTCCTGAAAATAGGCGATGTGATGAGAGAAATCTCAAAAAAGAATCAGTCGGAGATCCAAGAGATGGAGTTTGTGAATGTGAACTATTTCAGGAACACATCCTTTCGTGGTAAGGACGGAGAATATAAAAAAATGGTAGAAACATTTTTATAAATTCCTTTCAATAAGCCTGATAGTCGACACAAACTGCTCTGATACTACTCTGTGAGTAATGGTGAAAAAAGTGGCTATAACTCATTCCAGGACTGGAAGAATTTAAGGATAGCCACAACAATAAATGAGCATTTCAACCATCAGAGCAGATCTTACAGGGAACAAAGGTCAGTAAAGATTCTTTTATGATCTGCTTAGGACTTGGTGGATATTACAAGCTGGACTCTCATGGAGACAGAGATGTGAATCTCACTGTCATTTACACCACTACAAATAATAAGGTATTTGTCTCTGTATTCTTTTTCCTTGGCTTTTTATCAGTAATCAATTTTATGAATGTGACTGAACAAATGAAATTAAATTGATTTACTAGCATATATAATTATCACTTTATGATCATATGTCTGCAATACCAAGAGCCATAATACATAGAAATATTTGATATTCTATTAAAATCTGGAACCAATCTTTCTGCATTCGTTTAATCAATCAGACAATGTTTATTGTGTGTATGTGTTGGTGAATGTTGCACAAAGATCTTAAAACATGTGGGTCTTTCATGCAGCAGTTTAAATGGTGTCTTCCTGTCATCCTCAGTACAAGATTTTATTCACCTTCGACACTGAATACAACCGAACAACGGTGGTGGACCCAGATCCTTCCTTCATCTGGGGAAAAAGACTTCCTGAGTCCCAACAAGAGAGAAGTAAACCTAAAACAAACTTGTTTAAGAACAGGGATGGCAGTTTTGGACCCTGACATTGACTATTACATGACATTGGAGTAAGAAGAAACTATATTTTTATCACAACTTTAAGAGTTGTTGAGGTTGATGGAAAGGAGAAAGAGATTTCTTTTAAAACGCTTAACGCTTTACCCCCCTTCTCTTTCTTCTCTCCTTTTCATTTTGGGCTCGGTATATATCGTTCCACCCAAAAGGCCTTCTGAAGCCTCTGTGGACGAGCTAGATCAGTTCCTTAATCCCTAAAGGTGAAGGGGCACCTTAACAAGACTGACTCATTGAAGAGGAAACTGAGATCAGGATAATGGGCCTTTTGTCTCAGAGCCTTTACAAACATTGAAAAAAGCATAGCAAGCATATCTTGTTTATTTTTTTCCCAATTTATTGGAAAAGTAGTGTATTGTTTATTTATAAGTATAATCTAAGTCAAGCAGCCAGAATAAATAACTTAATCATAACGGAAAAAATTGAAAATAATAATCCATGGAGTGTGATGCAAACCTTTCTCTTGCTCTAGACCCTGACAGCAGTTACATCGTTGTGGGCGTGTTGGCCGTTACAGTGGTTGTAGTGGCCACCATCGCCTTCATCTTCTACAGGTATGCTTTTGTAAACGCGTATCTTGAAGTGAGGAGGCAATTCAAATAATTTGAAACTGTGAAATGCTAAAAGGGAATAAATGACAGTTTTGTTTGTCAAAACTGAACTAGGGGGGGGATTTGCCATGCCAAAAAATAGCCAAGTGTAAATACAAAATAAGCAAGATAGAGCACGCAATGGAAGTAGGTAATATATTACGGCAAAACATGAAAGCACAAAATGATACATTTTACTACAAATGTGCTATTCTGGCAGTGTGTAAATGAAGAGTTTTAAAAGAAGACGGGATGTTACACAGTGGTTCCCCACTTGTCCCCACATACTTGTCCCCACATTTTTAGAGAATTTGGCTGAAAAAAATGTCTGACTTTCAACTGTTCTATGCTTTGGTGTGAATGAAGTCTTTGTTTAATAGTTTTTTATAAGTGCCTTACTAAGTGAGTAATGTAGGTTTTTGCTCTCATATGCAGACAGAATAGGAAAGATCGGCAACTCCGGAAGCGCTGGTTCCACATTAACTCTGACCTCATCACGCTCCTGGAGTACAACGAGCACAATGTTATCTCCCTTAAGGTAAAGGATCCACAAACCTGTTTGTCTAATAAAAATAGCCCTGTTTCAACCAGCTGTTGCCTCATTTAGAACTTTGTGCCCCCGTCATTGGCAGTAATGGATCTAATCACACAGAACACTTCACAGTAAATCGCATTCTTAATCACACGTTTTTATGACTCGAATGCTCTTAAACTGACCTACACCCTCTTTGATCAGATAGAGAACGAGAGGAAGCAAAAACTGAAGATCCGCCGTGCACTGTACGATAGAAAGGTAGGCAGACGTGCCGCCGTTTTCAAGTGCAGCCTTTTCCCCTGAAAACACCATAAGCTGCTGTACTTTTTTTTTGCAGATTGTAATTCTGAAGGGGCTGGAACACTTTGATGGGAACTTCAGTGAAGCCCAGAGGATAGACCTTAACGCGGTAAGGTGCGCATGCACGTTTGGTGTGTGGCGTTTATTGATTTCCCATTTTTTAGAGTCCTCTCTGTAATATTTGTCCAAAATCACCAGGTGTTGTCGCCCTTTTCCCCCCTTTCCCGCAGCTTCTGCGTATCGACTTTTACAGCCTCACTAAATTTTATGGCACGGTGAAGTTCGACCAGGGCGTATTCGGCGTGTTTGAATACGGCGAGAGGGGGTCGCTCAGGGTATGTAAAGCAGGCCCCCACGTCCAAATTCGAGTCCAATTTGAGGTCCTGGTGAAAACACACGGCCGACAGAGCAGGAGGTGCACAGAGACACTCTGAATCCCCCAATCTTTGCATCTTTTGTTCAGTATGTGCTGAATGACAAGGTGTCATTCCCGGAGGGGACTTTCATGGACTGGGAGTTCAAGATCTCCGTCATGTATGACATCGCCAAGGTGAGAACTGGCTCCTTGCTTTGTCCATGGTATGTCCATGGTATCATCCACAAAACTGCTGGACAGAAATAGCACTGTCACCCAGGTCAGGTCCCTTCTGTGATGTGTATGTGTGTGTGGGAGGGGTCATAATAAAACCAACAAAAAAAGTCATGATACTGATTGTTATGCCATCTCGTGGATAAATAAAAACTATGCAGAAGTTTTTATATATAGATTTATATTGCAATCTTGAGCGAATTGCAACATGGCAGTCGACAAAAATTAAATAATTTGTAAATTGAGCAAAAAAAATGCATGTGATCATGTGAAACTGAATTGGACTGAATTGGACTAAAGTTGGAGTTCAAAGCTCTTCTGCATGTCGATGTTAAATAGGATTAAAAAGGACTGATGTGGTCCATCTTTTGTTCAAATGTCCCACCTTTTACAGACACATCTCCAACAGTCAAACACGACTGAATTTTTTATGCTAAAAACTCATTTAAGTCTTACGTTATGATCAAACTAGTCTCCTATTTACTGTTGAGCTATTTAAAAAAGTCCAAAATAGAAGACACATCAGCATTTGAAAATTATATTTTGGAAAAAATTACATTGACATGAGGATGGTAATTCATTTCCTACTGAAACACAAACCGAGCATGATTTATCCTCCATATCAACACAGCATTGAGGCTGTTAGAACTTGCAGGGCCCGAACGAGACTCGGTTTGGCTCCAGGTTTGGCTCCAGTTTGGCTCCCCGCTCTGCCACCAGATATCATTAGACATCACAGATGATCTTCCTGGTTTGCGTCCTCATTCCTTGCCGGCTCCTTTGCGCAGGGCATGTCCTATCTCCACGCCAGCGACATCCAGGTGCACGGCCGCCTCAAGTCCACCAACTGTGTGGTGGACAACCGGATGGTGGTGAAGATCACAGACTTCGGCTGCAACGCCTTCCTCAGCCGGGGCAAAGGTAGAAGCACGGCACCGGGGACGGGGACGGCTCACCGCCGGATGACCGTTCACCCACTCCAAATCCTCTTGTGTTTCGCTCTCTTAGATCTGTGGACAGCTCCAGAGCACCTGAGGAAACAGGGCACCTCCCAGAAAGGAGACGTGTACAGCTTTGCGATCATCTGCCAGGAGATCGTTCTCAGGAAGAGCACCTTCTACACAGAGTCCTGCTCCGACCGAGCAGGTGACCAACGCTCAAAAGCAAAGCGCTGCAATCCCCTCCCAGAGTTGTTAAAGAGCCTGTGCTTTTACTAAGACTTTTACTACGTTGTGTCTCCTAACAGAGAAGCTGTCCAGGGTGATCTCATCCTACTTGAGGCCGGATCTTAACTTTGAGACAGCTTCCGAGAAAGAGTTAGAGGTGACGTCCCCCCCCGTGGGCTCCATCATCTTTTTGTCTCTACACCCACATTTTGACGTGTACCAGAAGCTCAGTGTCCTCTGTCCTTACAGGTGTACGCGTTGATAAAAAGCTGCTGGGACGAAGACCCAGAAAAAAGGCCCGACTTTAAGAAGGTAGAAAGCTGCCTGGGAAAAATCATCAGGTGAGGGCTCAGCTTGTGTGTGTGTTTGTGTGCTTGGAAATGTGAGAGCACGGACATGACAAGGTATTACAGGTGGATTTCTAATGTGTTTCATTCATCCCTTCCTTTTATAGTAAAATTCATAACCAAGACAATGAAAGCTACATGGACAACATGATCCGAAGGCTGCAGATGTACTCCAGAAACTTGGAGTACCTGGTAGAGGAGAGAACGGCCCTGTACAAGGCGGAGAGGGATCGGGCCGACTATCTCAACTTCATGCTGCTTCCTGGGTGTGTTCACATTTGAAGGGCAAATTGAAACCAACATCCCGTAGCATACGGTAGCATGATGACAAAAATTGAGACTGTAAATGTGGTATTGTTGTGCACAAACTCCCAGAGTAATCAAGTTTTAAAATAAGAGGCTATTTAAAAATGATCTGAACATATGACGCTGCCAACAACACCAAACAGACAGGTTGGTCAAATAAAGGACTTAGTAACGGATGAACATTTAGAACTATTTCAAAAATTACTTTTACATGTGTAGAAGTATGGATTTACGGCTCAGAGTGGCAAAAGTCACGACATCTGAAAACGTAGATCTGAAAAATATATAAGTTTTAAAGTTGCTTCAAGTGAAAAACTAACAGACGAACAGCTAAACGTGTTTAAAAAAGCGATAAAAGAAGCTAGCTTGGAGGAAATAAACGGATGAATGCGGTACTGAAAAAATAGTTACAAAAATTTAAGGGGAAGGGCAAAGAGGCTGAAATAATACCTGCCACATGTGTTTGATTCGAAAATATCTGTTATGGTGTGTGAAAAATCCAGTTGAAATATTTGGACCGCTATGGTTTCCTCCATTTTCATCTGTCTGCAAATGTCTTCCCGTACGAAGCCCGGTGGTCAGGAGCCTGAAGGAGACTGGGGTGGTGGAGCCAGAGCTGTACGACGAGGTGACCATATACTTCAGCGACATCGTGGGCTTCACCACCCTGTGCCAGTACAGCACGCCCATGGAGGTCGTGGACATGCTCAACGACATTTACAAAGGCTTCGACAGCATCGTCGACCACCACGACGTGTACAAGGTGTTTCCCGGGTTCGACTGGACCTGAATCGGATGGATCCGTTCGGCCCGCTTACATTCTACTTCCTTTCACCCCAAATCCAGGTAGAGACTATCGGCGACGCCTACATGGTCGCCTCCGGCCTGCCGAAGAGGAACGGAAACAGGCACGCTGTGGACATCTGCCGCATGGCGCTGGACATCCTGGCCTTTATGGGCACCTTCCAGCTCCGGCATTTGCCTGGCATACCTGTGTGGATACGCATCGGAGTGCACTCAGGTGGATCCTTATCTTCACTTTTTGTTTTGTTTTGTGTTTCTGTGCAGTTGATCAACCTCTTTTGAAAAATTCCACTCCTTCTTTTGTTGCTTTGAACACTTGCCGAATAGCTGTATCTGTGTGTCCAGGCCCCTGCGCAGCGGGTGTCGTGGGGATAAAGATGCCCAGATATTGTTTATTTGGAGACACGGTAAACACCGCGTCTCGTATGGAGTCAACGGGACACCGTGAGTGTAATATCAAACATGAGCACTGAGGGGCAGATTATAGGACACGGACAGCTCTTGTTGCCAGCTCCCCGTGCTCTAGTTATTTCAATAGAGAGCATCTCACTGGATGTTGCTCTTGAGAAATTATAGATGCCAGCCGTAAACCCGATTAAGTCACTTCCCCCCCAGACAATCTCAGTTGTGTTTCTTTGCTCCAGCTTTGCGGATCCACGTCAGCGAGCCTACTATAAATATCCTCCAAAGGACGTACTGCATGTTCGAGTATGAGATGAGAGGAGAAACGTATCTGAAGGTAGAGGCTGCCGCTCCCACAGATCTGAAATGGATAGCAAAAAAAGGACCACGCTAAAGCGGGTCACATCGTGAATATGTGTGTGTACGTGTGTCTTCTCAGGGTAAAGGCATGGAGACAACTTACTGGTTGACAGGAGAAACTGGGAAAGACTACGACCTTCCTGCTCCACCCACGACGTAAGCAAGCACACAGATGTCATAATGACCAGTCTAATGTTTTTTGCAAAGAATAATGAAAGTGCACTGCTAGGTAGACCCTTCCTGCATCAAATACTATGTGAAAACACACCATCATACATCAGAAATCACAAAACAAAATTCAATTGTGGATCCTGCCAACGAAACTAGAATAGAAGACATGCAAATGGAGACTCAAAAAATCATTTTTCACCTTAGAATAGAACTTCAATATGCTGCCCATCTTTAAAAAACCTGACAATAACCTATACTTCAGCATAGTAGAAAAAACATGATGAAAGATCTGGGCCGTGAAGTCAAAGCTTAGTAAAACTAGCAAAATTAGAAGCACTTGTGCTTTCTTAGTCAGCCTAAGCTTATGAACTTGAATCGTACTCGTTTGACTCAGTAACCAAGTAAAACTCAGTCTAAATGGGGTTGAGCATGTTTAGTATGAGTATGAGGTCAATAAATATGCTGCCACGGCCAGCAGCCTGTTGTTTGTGAACATGTTGGTCCTGCTGAGCATTTGGAAAAAAAGAAAATCACAAAGATGCTGTCGTACACTGGATCCAACCCTCACTTCCTGCTTTGGTCTTTATCTGCAGTGAGAACTTCCAGCGCCTGCAGCAGGACCTCGCCCACATGATCCTGGCGTGTCTGGAGCGCCGCTCCCGGGGCTCCGTGCGGAGAAGGAAGTCGGGCTCAGGCGAGTCTAAGGAGGATGGCGAGGATCTGGGATCCGAGGCGGAATCTGACAACGGCCAACCCGAGTACCTGCAGATGGCCACGGTGGACAACACGCTCAGCACTTTCCTGTAGGGCAAACCTCTGTGGAAAGCTTCAGCGTCAACATCTTTCGGGCAATTGCACTAAAAGAGCTGCGAGTTAAACGTTAGGCACGAGTAAGAACGTAGGAACTGCGAGGACCCACTTCTTTACACTTTAACCCGCATTTGTGGTTGTGAGTGTAGATTTTTGGCTAAAAGGCATGCTTTTTCTTTCTTTTTAATAAAAACATCAGGAAATATTTTGCTACTCACTAAAAGAACAAACTGCCAAAAGCAGGGGTGTGATGCTGATAGACAACCAACCAGGGACACAATCCTTCTATTTTATTAGAAATGAATGTTTTCCACCCTTTTGAGGCCAAACCGTGGCCGCTGGAGCATCATGTCCCCAGATATTGCCTAAATAATGACATGGACGCATCCTGCAGTAGATTCATGCTCTTTTTAAACATCTGCCTGGTTTGGCTACATGTATGTTATGTTCAACATGTCTGGAGACACATGTACAGCTCCAGCCACCTTACAAATGATGACCCCCTGTTCACCCTGGAAGTCGTTATCTTATTAGTATTGATTTCTTTCTTGCAAAGTGAGTCTTTTACGCAATTGTTAGCATCTAGCACTCATCTCTTGTGCTGTGCTGGAGCACATGCAAACATCACTGCCATGGACGTCATGGGGGAGGACCACAGGCCTGCTCTCAAATGCAGACTAATCGTTGTACAGAAGGCACCAGGTGCCAGTTCAAGGCAAACCGTGGGCTCATTGTTATCAGTGAAACAGAGAATCGACAACAGAGCATATATTAAACCAAAGAACAGTGCTTTATTTTTGCTAGCAACAGTTGACAATAGTCTAATGTAAATAAAATAAAATAAAAATTAAATGAAAAAAAGAATTCCCCTCCTGTCACTTTGTTGAAGATGTCAAATGTTGCACAGGTCCTGATGAGACACGGTTCAATGACATAAAAAAACACAAAAAAACAAACAAAAAAAACTAAACTCACAGAGCATTTCTTAGAAATTGTACAGTTAATCTGAGGCGTTACAATTCATGTGTCACATTGTTTTGTATCATGTTACAGACAAAGTACGTCAAGGCTCTGTGGAGAGCAGATGGCAGAAAACTCTAGCATCAGAGTCGTTTTCTATCCACGTCATAATGACCAGTCTAATGTTTTTGCAAAGAATAATGAAAGTGCACTGCTAGGTAGACCATTCCTGCATTAAATACTATGTGAAAACACACCGTCATACATCAGAAATCACAAAACAAAATTCAATTGTGGATCCTGCCAACGAAACTAGAATAGTGGACATGCAAATGGAGATTCCCAAAATTATTTTTCACCTTAGAATAGAACTTTAATATGCTGCCCATCTCTACAAACTTGACAATAACCTATACTTCAGCATAGTAGAAAAAACAGAACTTACCCGCCCCAAAAAAATAAGCTCAAACACATACAAGAGAAACCTTGTGAAATAATATACCAAAAAAATTGTTTAAAAAAGATGTTCAGTTCATACAAGACAGTTCCCAACTTCTACGTGCTTCACTTCACACACAAACACACACGCCCGCACACACACACACACACAGCTGCTTGTAGTGCATATTTACTCTCCACCTTTACTTGAACACCACAGAGGAAGTCATTTACACATATAACTGAGACGATAAACTATCCATTCTTTCACAAAGAAATTAAAACCATTAAAAAAAAACAAAGCGGAATAAAACCAGATCATTCCAACATGTTGGTCGGTTTTGCTGCTTGAACTCAAGGCACTGAAAGATCCGAGTTAAACAAATAACAATAACACTTAAATACGCCTCTTTTGAGTTGCTCTCCTAACATCGTTTGTACGATTATCATATGCATGTTCAGTTACTGTGGCTCAACCAGTCTAACGTTTATCGCATGCTGCTAAGATCCAACAGGTCCTGGAGATCTGGAGATCTTTATCAGGACATCTTTACCTACCGCTATAAATAGATCAGACAGGTTACAAATTTTTTATTTTATTTTAGATAAGACAGAAATATCAAAATGTTCATAATAAGGACGGGAAAAAAAGCACCATCTATGATTTAAAGTCTCGATTGTCTCTAATTTTTACTTAAAATTCCTGTGCTTGAATGCATTTGGGCTACCTGGCTGTTAGCTGTTGGACAGTGGGGGTAATGGGGGGTGGGGGGGGGGGGGGGGGATAACGGCAGGGGGGAGAACAGGACTCTAAATGGGGGGAGCTAAATCTACTTGGACTACAGCTTTAAGTTAAAAAAAGTGTCCCATCTACCATCCAATTATCTACACAGGACAACACAACTTCAACAGTTTTCACTCCATTATTCTAGTTACACATTCTGCCCTTAATTCTATTAATGTTGGTCCTACTAATTGGTGAACGGTGCTCTGATGAATTACAGCAACTTACATACAGATATTAGTCTAACTGCCTATGTACACATTTACGCACTTGCTGATAATAATCACACACATAATTTACAGCAGGTACTATTTCTTGCAAACCTTGTATGTAACCCGAAGACAACACTCAGGGTCCCATGCTTTGTAACTAACCGCCATCAGGTTTTCCTCCAACAAAATCCCACCAATCTCACATTTTATAAAAAAAAAAAAAAAGAGAACAAAGTGGTAATCGATGTTTGAAAGAGAAGTCCAGCTGACTTGTCTGTGTTTTGTCGCTTAATTTGCTCCCCCCTCCTCTCTTCCAAACTTAAATATATAGAAGTGTGAAGGTTTTGTGCCTGCAGTGCACTCGTGTGCCAGCTGACGGACTAACAGGAAAAACAGAAGCTGGAGCGGATGCATCTCAGAGCTGAAGGGGAGCTAACTCGCATTTTGGGGGACAACTTGATCTATCTCTTGGGTGAGGAAAGATGGATGATTGATCAGGGTATGCCGGCGTCCACATGCTGCTCATCACAGATGAGACACCATCTGCCAATTCGACATGGCAACAGCTCTGCGCAACGATACTGGGGCAATTGTCTGGGGGCAGCTTTCATGTCCTTTGTGACATTATTTTTCAGCACCTTGATTCAGCCAGCCGAAATATGAATCTTTGGTTAGGATTTACTAAGCTCCACGACTGGCCTTGGCGATATAAACGTAATCCGTGTGACGTACTGTTTCAGATGATATTGCTGCGATTGACTTTTACGTTTAGCGTTGTTTTTCCTTTTTCTTCTTTTTGGGTAACTAATGATTTGGCTTACAATACACAAATGTACACCACATAAAGAATTTCATTGGCGTAGGAAGGATTTAAGTCTTGCCATTTCTACATGCGGGACCCATGGATCTGGAAAAGCTGTAAAAAATATAAAAAAGAAAAGAAAAAAAGAAAGAAAAACAAAAAAAGGAAGAAAAGCACACATGAGATTCTGCAGTTCAAGTGCCACCTATAAGCCTCTCATATAGTCTTAGTCGCCATGATTGGGATGACAGTGATGGACAAGGTGACAGAATGACGGCAGATAACTAAACTGCAATGGTTGGAAGGCCAAGCACACACAGCTTCCTTCAGCATTTATCACATCTTTAAGTGCGCGCGCCCGCTTGGACCACACCTGAATGCGCATTATGTGGCGTGTATCACTGTGTGAGGGTTTACACTGACACGGCACGGTCGTGCACGGACTGGAGGGGACACCTAACACTACAGCCGCGCCCAAAGGTCAGGGATATTCCATGTCACAGCACTGGTAATGAGAGCCCGCATAGAGGCAGGGCGCGGTCGATATCAGCAGACCTGCATCAAAAGGACACTTTAACCTCCCGTCTAATCAGCTAGATGCGGCATCGGGAGCAATTAATCCAACTTTAGGATCGTACTGACCAGGAGGTGAAGTCATTTCATAGCATATGTAATTGCAATGAAAATGAATGTGTTTTCTCTTTGGTGTTCGGAGCCATCCAGAGGGCAATTGCAGCATTACAGACCACATGATTTTGCCTTTATTTATTTATTTTTGGGATAAAAGATAAGCAACAACTCCAAAAATAACCTCGACAAGTTCTGAGAAACGCGATGCTGGAATAATGAGCTGAACTTTTTCTTTCATTATATCTTGTTTTTGCATTGTGTGTTTATACATTTATACACATTTTTATGAACCGATTTCCCCTTTGATTTGAACCATGACAAGTTCTCACAAAACTGCTGTGAGCTTGGCTCGTCTGACTGTTAGCCAGTGCTTTAATTGCACTTATTACAGCAGACTTTACCATGAAGATAATGAATGACAGCAAAGCTGGAACAGTTCATCTTTTTAAATCTGGTGGATTAGGACCTCTAGTTTTAAATGCATTTTTAAATGATCATTTTTTTACACCCTTTTTTTTTTTGCACTTTATCCAGCCGATTACAAAGGGAAAAAAAGCCCTGTGCTTTAGAACAATAAGTATATACCCAGAGTTATTTTTTGGGCAGCTGAAAAATCCCATTAGGATAGTTTGCATCTATGTGAATATTATCTGATTTCCTATTTTACTCCATAGTTAATGTTACTCTTTGTTTATTGCCGTCTATATTTCTCTCAATTCTGTATAATTTTAGTCAAGTTTCAATGCATGCATTTCTATTCCACATTTTTATAACTAAAGGAGCGCTGACGAAAAACGCTGACGAATAACAATGTCACCTTGTGGATTATATGTATATATATCTGTAACAGCAGCTGTAACAGTGCTGTTACTCAATGCTGTGCCATGAAATCTCCCTGCATTTCGGCGGACGTTTACACACATATAAAGGACAGACTAAAATCTACCAGATCTACCCACTGAGACATCTTTTTGCGCAGTTCCTCACCCATTCCTGCATTTCTTTGGAACAAAGAAACATCACTCCCTCATTCTCTAATCCACTCATTTGGTGTGGTTTCTCTCCCTCCCTCCTCCTCCACCTCCTCCTCCTCCTCCTTCGCTGCTTCCTCTTCTTGCATCTCTGCCGGCTTCACTCAGCATGAGGGAAGGAGTGGGGGGGGGGACACAAAGGAAAAAAAAAAGGAAAAGAAAGAAAAACAGGACAGAAAACAACAAAAATGAACACGCTGATGAGCGTCAGTGAGTGGTCTGTGAGATGCTGTGAGGCAAACGCAGATCTATAGATCTCATATGTCAATATATTCATGCCACAGAGAAAGCCAGCTGACTGGGTGAGAGAGAGAAGAAGACGGTCGATAATTGCAGGAAACAGATGCAGAGCTGTGTGTGAATGATGGAGTGGATGTGTTTGTGAATGACATTTGGAGGCAAATGACATTTGGAGCTTTTGGCGGATGGCGCAGGATCAAAGCACACTCGCATCTACTTTAGCGAGAGGAGGTGGCCCACTTCTCTCTCTCACACATCCAACATCAATGCACGCACACAAAGCGAGTTAGGAGGCACGCTTAACCACAAAGCCTGCCAGCTTCAAACTGGATTGACAGTGAAAGAAAAAAAAACATTTTTTGTATGTGTGTTTTTATCTGAAATATTTCACCTTGGTTTTGTGGCTCTGCTCTGTGCCCAGGCCAGATCCGGGTGTGTGGAGCTCCTTGGACACCACGCACAGAAATTCTGCCTGGTCCTCTGTTCCGTAGCTGTACGACGAGCCGATGTTCACCATCTACACGAGGAGCGAGAGAGACAGACCCAAGAGGGTTCACGGGGACAAAGAGACAGAGTGGGAGTCAGGAAGGATGATGCAAAGAAAAAAAGGAAAACGAGAGATCTTGTACGAAAAAAAAAAAAAGCAAAAGAAAGATTTCGGTGCACATGCGAGGTTGAGTGGGGCTGGGGCTCTGTTTGCCTTTACTACTGGCCAAACAACGGAGAGTCAGCTTCTGCAAATAAAAGAGCGGCGCGGCATGCAGCGGAGAGAGGTGCCAAAGCAGAGGCGTGGGGCAGGGATGTGGATCTGAATGGGGTTTTTTAGGCTGCACATTGGATTAGCTGAACACTAACTCAATATGGCTCTAACTTGGGAGTCTGCGTGCCACAGCTGGAAAGGAAGTGAAATGAATTACAGATAAAACTCAGCTGGTCTGCACATCTTATGATATCTCAAAAGATCAATAAAGAGGCTGGTGTTGGTTCGACTTACATAAGTCGTGGTTTTTAAGAGCTACGACCCACTTCGAAGTTGGTCGTCACTCTCCGCCACTTACAGATTTCGTGGGTGAGCCGTTCGTATTCCGCTCCGATGAGTTTAGTGATTTAAGTTTTGTCTGCAGGCTTGGAGTTGACGTCGTCGAAGTGCTTTTATCATGAGCAATGTTAAAAATCACAAATTTATTTTGCTGGGCATATGAAAAAGAAAAAGATCCCAGGGGGTGATGATATAAGAGGTATCAGGTGTTGTTACTGATACTGCCTACACAAAATGCCTACCTCAATACTTTCTAGATTCAGTCACTAACATTTAGGGGTTAATTGTCTCAGTTCAATATAATGACTCTCACGATTCGTTCTCAGATTTGAAATCTTAGTTACTGGCTCTGTATCCACTGTGAGCACAATTCATCTGTTTCTGGTTCAACTCAGTCTGGGGAGTGCAGGGAAAAGGGCTAAAGTCAGGATCGGGTAGGGGGGGGGGGGGGGGGGGGGGGGGAGAGAAGGGTCAGACCAAGGGTCAAAACTGAAGGGTCAGCAGCAGCGTGAGTCCAACCCACAGTCCAGAGCAGTCCGGTGCGGGGCTTTCTGCAGGTGCGCACGCTGACCTGCTCAAACTTCCAGCCGTCTGACATGGTGGAGACCATCTGGGTCAGTTCCTCCTCCTGGCACTGCAACACTCGGTAAACGTGCTTGGGGGGCACCTGCTGAAGGATGAGAAAAGAGGGAGATGAGAGGACATAGTGGATGTGGAAGGAGAGGAAGTTTTGTTGTCTTTAGAGATTTCCGGTAGCAAGTGAGAATGCTATTACAATGGAAAGAGATTAAGAATCAAGTCATTAATTGCTGTCGTGAGGTTGTGTTCCTGTATGCTTCCTTTTTTTTTTTTCATCCAGTTTGAATGATGTCATAGGTAGTGTACATGTGGGGCAGTTTTCTCATACTCACTTAAATTCTGTATGTCATTGTAATTGGAGTTGCAAGTTGTGGGGGGGGAGAGAAAAAAACTAATCTTTATGTGGGACATATTACATACACTATATTGCCAAAAGTATTTGCTCACCTGCCTTGACTCACATATGAGCTTAAGTGACATCCCGTTCCTAATCCATAGGGTTCAATATGACGTCGGTCCACCCTTTGCAGCTAGAACAGCTTCAACTCTTCTGGGAAGGCTGTCCACAAGGTTTAGGAGTGTGTTTATGGGAATTTTTGACCATTCTTCCAGAAGCGCATTTGTGAGGTCGCACACTGATGTTGGACGAGAAGGCCTGGCTCTCAGTCTCCGCTCTAATTCATCCCAAAGGTGTTCTATCGGGTTGAGGTCAGGACTCTGTGCAGGCCAGTCAAGTTCATCCACACCAGACTCTGTCATCCATGTCTTTATGGACCTTGCTTTGTGCACTGGTGCACAGTCATGTTGGAAGAGGAAGGGGCCAGCTCCAAACTGTTCCCACAAAGTTGGGAGCATGGAATTGTCCAAAATGTCTTGGTATGCTGAAGCATTCAGAGTTCCTTTCACTGGAACTAAGGGGCCAAGCCCAGCTCCTGAAAAACAACCCCACACCATAATCCCCCCTCCACCAAACTTTACACTTGGCACAATGCAGTCAGACAAGTACCGTTCTCCTGGCAACCGCCAAACCCAGACCCGTCCATCAGATTGCCAGATGGAGAAGCGTGATTCGTCACTCCAGAGAACGCGTCTCCACTGCTCTAGAGTCCAGTGGCGGCGTGCTTTACACCACCGCATCCGACGCTTTGCATTGCACTTGGTGATGTATGGCTTGGATGCAGCTGCTCGACCATGGAAACCCATTCCATGAAGCTCTCTGCGCACTGTTCTTGAGCTAATCTGAAGGCCACATGAAGTTTGGAGGTCTGTAGTGATTGACTCTGCAGAAAGTTGGCGACCTCTTCGCACTATGCGCGTCAGCATCCGCTGACCCCGCTCCGTCAGTTTACGTGGCCTACCACTTCGTGGCTGAGTTGCTGTCGTTCCCAAACACTTCCATTTTCTTATAATACAGCTGACAGTTGACTGTGGAATATTTAGGAGCGAGGAAATTTCACGACTGGATTTGTTGCACAGGTGGCATCCTATCACAGTTCCACGCTGGAATTCACTGAGCTCCTGAGAGCGACCCATTCTTTAACAAATGTTTGTAAAAACAGTCTGCATGCCTAGGTGCTTGAATTTATACACCTGTGGCCATGGAAGTGATTGGAACACCTGATTCCGATAATTTGGATGGGTGAGCAAATACTTTTGGCAATATAGTGTATTTAGTTGATAGAAATTCACTTTGTCTACGCTTTACTGCATGTGTCTGAGCGTTTGAGGAATTTGGACATAGCGCAACTCTGTCTTTTATTTTTGTGGCCATTTTAGAGCCAGGGCCATCTTTCTGGCCTAAAAAGGAAAGTCCTTAATGCACACATAAATCCTAAGGCCCATTTCCTTGCTGGTTTTCTTGGATTATTCAAATTGACTGGAAATGAGAGTTCATTGTTTGACGCATCACGCAAATGTCTGACAGGGTTGTGTGTTTACCTGTGTGGCTTTTGAGTCTCTCTCAATGATCCTCTCTTTAATTAGTTTGATCAACGGCGTTATGTTGTAAAACTCTGCCTCTTCCAGGACACCTACAAAATAACAAACAAAAAAGTCCCCCAAAAAATAAACAATCGGCTGCTGTTTGATACTGTAATGTCACACCCACAACCCAATTTGTTTATGTTTTTTAGCATATCAGAGTGTCAAAAACTTTGGTAAAAAATAAGCTAAATCAGCGAGGAATTCGATAGGATTTAATGTACCATTCCTCCAAATTAGAGAAATGATAGGTTAAAAGTGTGGGTCTCATAAATTGTACGATAGATTACTGTCCATTTAGTAACCAAGAGAAACCGTTTCAAAAGTGCTGGCATCAAACTTATTAGAAAACATAAAGCAAGTACTTTTGTGGCTTGTGCCTTTATAAGCAGAATTGCTACAATGTCATGCCTTTTATGTGTTCTAAACATTTTTTTTTATTTTTTTACAGCTGCTGTGACTTTCCAGCTCTCTGGATTGTGAGATGCAGTTCAAATGAACCTGAATAATTACAACATAGGCATAGCTTTATATTTTGCCTCTCTGCTCTTTGTTTTTTGCTCCTGATAGTATGAATCTCGACCAGACTGGAACGTCTTCAGACTTGACAGCAGTTTGGAATACAATCCAACTAAACACAGCTTTCCCCCAAACCCATCAGAGAAGAGACTAAATGAAAAACCTTCTTCAGCGAGCTCCTTGTTGTAGACCAATTTTCCATGCCGTAAGTAGTTGAGGATGGGGCCGAAGTAGGTGGGGTCTCTGTCAATCACATAGGCTCCAGTCTCGTCCTGTTACAGAAAAAGAGAAGCACAGGAATATGAAAAACGCAGGACAGCAAAGGCAGTTACTGTAATGCTCTAATATAAAAAGCCAGTGTTGTAAGAAGTCACTCAGGATATCTGTGCACTGATTTGTGTGGGTCATCAGATCATTTGTCAAATGTGAATTAGCTTTCATTTTCCTTTCTCCTCTAAATAGCTTCCCTGTATGAGATGCATAAGACAATTACCTGGTGGAAGAGACAGACTGCACACAATTTGAGGGAAAATTGAATTTTCCTTGGAGTTTCCTCTCAGAGCTGCCCGCAACAAAAGCTGCTTGGGGCTACATAAAGCAGATGCCAGGGCGCGAGTGGCTGGTATTGACTTTTGTGCCCGCACGTGCATTGACAATATGCCCGTTTTTGCCTTTGGACCGTTCCTGAGTCTGCCGGGCTGTTATGTCACGACTGCTACTCTTCCAACGCACCGACACACATCCTCCCACTGTTCACCCTCGTGATAGCTGCTCGAAGCACAGCTCCCTTTTGAAGATGGCTTTACAAAAGAGTCACGGCTGGAGGAATTTATACAAACACACGTGCCTTTTAGGAGATGCAAACTTTGAAAGAGGAGGGGATGACTATGTGTTTTTTTAAATATTTTCGGGCTTCCACTTTACAAAGACATCGACTAAAGCGCCTTAAAATTAGAAAGAAGCAGACAAATCTTACCTGCACAAATACTCTCAGACACACATGGACATTTGAGGTAGTCAAATGCACATATTTCAAACTATCATTCTCACAGCTGGCTGGTGGATGCCCGGCTCGATAAGGAAAACCAGCTAAATGCATGTGACATGTTTGTTTGGCTGCTTACAGAGGCAGAAAGATAAAACCTTGGCCTAAAGCAGCATCTTGTTTGGAGGCATGTTGCACATGGCTTTTAAAATAACTAGCACAAATAGCAACATCATAACAGTGATTTTCATAACCTTCCATTATTTGATTATTACATAATCCGAAGGACCGTATCCGCACACAGACCCTCCCTTGTTCTTGCTTTTGTATCCTTCGGAGATGGTTAACAAAACAAATCGTACTTTTGCCAAGCTTTTGATTTACTCATTTTAAATGACGCACACCTTGTCTCAATAAAACCTAAATGTGAAAGTTTTTGAGCCGGTGAAGTACACATTTACAAAACATGTTTGCCATTCAAAACATCTCACGGGGAGAAACAGACAGCAACAGTTTTTGGACGAAAATGGAAACGACTGTTCGACTTCTATCAGTTCTGCTGCGTGGACTGACGTCAGACGTCCAGTCACTGATGATAAAGGAGCATAATTATCAGAGAAAGTCATGTTTGTCTGAATTTCTGATCCATTTCATGCTGTTGTACATTAGAGGCCTGTGCCCTGGATGAAAGGGACAGTCATAACTCTTAGTCTTTAACAGCAGAGAGAAAACAAATAAAAAACACATATATTCAAATCTTTATGACAAATTAATATCTCAGCAAAAGAAAGCCTTTGAGCCAAGCTATGGAATTACTGACAAAACAAATATCTTGTTATGCCTGTCTATACTTTTAAAAAGTTTCACATGATTTAATAATTAAAAATACATATTAAATTGGATGTTTATAAAAAAATAATAAGTTTCTTGTATGATATTTCTACACTCTAGGATGCAATATAAAGAGTAAAAGGCCCCAAAATCACTCACATAGTGCAACTACAGAATTTGTTTATAGCTGGATTTAAATATATATACACAAAGATCTCATCTCATATCTCAGAGACTGAGTAAGCTTCACCACTTGTAAACTGTAATCTTCAGTATTTTGGTGTTTTGCAGACAATGTTTGATAAGGGTTAGAACTGTTTAATGTTTTACTTAATTTAGTGTGTATATGGTGTGTGATAGTTATCAGACATATAGTGAAATATACTGGTAAAAAATGAAAAAGTAAATTAATAGAAAACGTGAACTGGCAGAGAATTTTTTTAATGGAACATCTATATTTAGAAATTGCTGTATAACTGTAACACATATACACCTTTTTCAGGTCCAGCATTGGTTTTCAGACAACACCTTCTTTGTTTGAGTGGAACTGTGACATAACCAACATCACCCTCAATGTGAGAGTTCCTGTTTGTTTTGTTTTTTTGTTGCGATGGCGCAGCTTAACATAGGGCAAATGAGCTGGCTGGGAGCCAGAGTTTGACTTGTTATAGTGACTTCCTCTAACCACAGCCCACATGAGTTTGTGATTGGAATGCTAAAGGAAACATCCCTCATGCTTTAAATACTGGTAAAATCAGATGGATGAAGTAGGAACAATTGGATCAATAGGCTAGTATCATTTTACCTTGGGTCTTCCTGTTGTTGACAATATATTATCCAGAGTGTCATTGGTTGAGAAGCTGGGTGCACCCAGTCCATCACAGGGTCACACAGAGACACACAACTACACAGGCATTTCGATAAACCAAACATGCATGTTATTGAGCTGTTGGAGAAAGAACCAACACAGACACAGGGAGAACATGCAAAATCCACGCAGAAAGACCCCCAGCCTCCAATATTTATATGTGATATCACTATCAGCTTCTAATAAGGAAAAGCCTTTCAACCATGGCTGACATGTCATGTAGTCGCTCTTGACTTACAATAGCTGTCCATAGATCACACTGATCGGGAAAAAACCATCATGTTTGGCATCTCCACACTTACAAATCACATTTTGCTAAATGGAAAATTACTCTAAAATGTTTATCATCATCAATTGAATGATTAGCTAAATAATTACAGGATGTTTGGGGGGGGGGGGGGGGCAAAGGGAGAGCTGTCAGTGGACACTAGGGCCAAGATTTTAAACCAACCTTAAAGAAGGCTTATTTTAATACAAAATAAAGTGAAAGAAACTGCCTGTTTATAATTCGTTCGAATGCTTCCAGATAGCCAGTAATTTCATTACAAATTCTGATGAAGACATTTAAAGATTCCTACATTGATCAAAAACCTAGACTCACAGTACAAACCAGATCTTAAGCACAAAGTGGGGAAAGCTAAGAATCCTTTTCGACATGAAGAGCAGCATCATAGTCAGCATGAACAATACCCACTATGAAATGTATGGAGGGCCTTTCCCTTTATATTTAAATACATTTGGGATATATGGAATACCTAGTCTTCCTATCCTTTAGGAAAATTCTGCTTTTAAGGGATGCTTATCTCCAAAATGTAGACTCTCCATACAGCAGGGAGAGATGTAATCCTAAAATACAGAGACAGAAGACCCAGAATGTTCAGCAGCAGGCAGAAATACGTGCATGATAGATGGTGTGCTGCCAGCCTAATTGTCATGGGGAAAATGACTTTGTCCGTGACAATATTCTTTTCAGTCCCAGCCAATCTTCTGAGCCTCTTCCTAGCGGAAGACGTGAAATAAATTCCAAGAGCAGGGACTGCGACAAACACAATTGTACAAATTCAAACTGAGAGGCAGACAGTGAGTTAGCAAGGAGGCTAGGTGAGGAATATACCGAGAGAAAAGAAAGGGGGAAATGATTACATCAGACAAGCTAAAAAGAAACACAGGCGACTGTGTCATACAGAGAGAGGATGAAGACACATAGGGTTTTAATGACTGTGCGACTGTCGTAGGGAAACAGCAGGAAACGAGCTAAAGAAGAAACAAGATGGAGGGATGTGTTACTAAGACCAAGATGCGCTGGGTGCAAACACGGTTTTTACTGAAGATCACAAGTTTAAGTGTGTGGCAGGGGTTGTTACTGGAGCACAGAGAGCATGCAAGGGCTAATGCTTAAACACACACACACTCTTAAATAAGCTGAGTAGCAGTAGAAGACAGGCTGACGCCTAAAAAAACGTGTCTTGACTTGACAGTGTGTGCATGACAACATAGGGAGAAGCTCTCTGGAGGTGTCAGAGGCAGTTTCTATGCTTTCTATTTTAAACACACACACAATTTGGAGCTTGAGCCTTCTGATTCTGATAACACTTCATACGAATAGTTCCAATGATGCTTCTTGTACGTCTCATGTGAGTGCTTCCTCTTGTCGTCCTTTTCCTGCTTTTGCATTCTTGCTGAGTAAATGAAAAGCAATGTCACGCAGGGCTGTTGGAATCCATCTGGCATTGGCCATAAACGTGATACCTGGCAAACATTCTGACGCACCAGCAGGGCAGTATCGCATGCCCACACTGGCTCCCAGAAATGATTCAAACGAGTGCTTCCTAACATGCCTCACACAAGATAATCCTGAGCTGACAGCCTGGCATGTGTTGTTTAGTAAACACTGATGGAAAACAATACCTAACTCCATTCTAATATCTTAAGTGTAATGTACTGAGAGTTGTAGGTTATATGAAAGCTCGATCTCTCAGATTCTCTATTGATATAAATCCCAGCTGATCACATGACTGTTCCAAAAGAAACTCCAAAGTGAAGGAAAACATGATTTTTGTGAAAGCACGGAATGAAAATTCTTAATATATCATCTCTAAATTCCAAATTACACCAATGCAAATTTTACAGCACTGCTGTGGTGTGTGATGCAAAGTCATAAAACTATTTGCAAACACGCGATCGTAATTTGGAAAGTTATGTGCCCCAACCCCTGGGAGGCGTTATGTGTGTCTCCAACAATGATTATTATTTTTTAGTATTTTTAGAAGTTTTCTCATCCTTCAAATCATATTTTGAGTTGCTAACTCACAAAACATTTGTTCCAGGAAATGTGCTGTGGCTCCACAGTGTCTCCTTTTAGAACTGAATACATCTCATTAGAAATGGGCACACAAAAGCCTTATTCAGTTCTCACTGCACACCTCTCAACCTACAATCTTTTAGTTTCAGGAGCCTTTGTTAACTTTGGGACTAAATGGAACTGGAAAGGTTTGTTTGAGCACTGGTTTTGCTCCGTGTCCTTGCTGTGTTTGAGCTCGATTGGTATTCGGTTTGACCAACAGCAGTATTTACAGCCTAAGTGGTGTATCCCCATTCAGAAATATCTGTTCTAAAGCAGAGACAAGGGTAGGACTTCCAACATCTAGCTTATTCAACAGATAGCTGAAAACTCAAATGTTGGGTAAATCAGGTTTATGTAGAGATTGAGAAAGTTATTTAACTCATGGATTTCCATGATTCACGAGTTTGAACGGGATAAATAATTTTTATAGGCTCAGAGCTGTCTAACAGCTTCGGGGCTTTTTTATGAATGTCTACAATGTCAAAATAAACCTTCAAGCTAGTTACATTTATTTGTACATTTGATCCCAATTTGATGTAGCAGTTATCCACATCCACTTCAAAATACATGACATAGTCTTCAAATTACTTTGTATATTAAAACCCTTCTTTTCAGACCTCCGTGTAATCCAAGCATCGCTGCAGGTGTATAACCTGCACTTACCCATTTGAAGAATGTAAAAGACACGCTTATACCGATCTGCCCACGTAATCCAACAGAGGTGAAGATATGCGAGAAAACTCCACATGGGTGTTTTTCTAATCAGGGATTTATCATTCTAAGATCACAGATGGTCTGTCTGAGTCACTGACTCCTCAGCTATGGGGACGTTTTTAATAAAAGGAGGGATCAAGGCGGCTCCTCACATAAAAACATATAGATCTGTGCTAATTTTCTACCACTGGTTTTCCAATAATTTGATTTAACATACAGATACAAAAGTCAGATTGGTCTCTATAAATGCTTCTAGGTTGTTTTCTATCGTACTTCAGCTTAAGAAAACAGCGACATATTGGAGTGAGTGATCATGAATGGAGGATAAATCGCAAATTCCCCACTCTCTTCCTAAAACGTTCAGTTCAACGTGAACATCTAGCAGGCTGTGAGACAGGACCAAAAGTCTTTTTTTTTGTTTTGTTTTTTGTTTTTACATGACCAAAAGTCTAAATATGTATCCCGCCGTTAACAAAATGGCAAGTTCACACAGCTCTCAAACGAAAACCTTGGCTCTGTCCTTTTGAACACAGATAGGCCTATGATACGAGTCTAGGCAGGTGATGGAATCCATGTCTACATGATGAAACATTTTAAAGATGCTTCCAGTTAATAATAAAAAAAAGACCTACACAGAAAATAACAAAAGCAGTTAGCACACACAGGGCATGTCACAGAAACTGACGGAACTGTGAAGAAACTGGCCTTGGGATGGCATGGAGTCAGCTTGGGTTGTATTAATGGTTTTTATAAACCCTAGATTTAGTGGGTGGGGCCACGGTAGCTGAAGTGATTGTAATCTCATTATATAGCCCCAGAGAGACAGATAAACTGTCTGTGTCTATGTGGGGATTTAAGAAGAGTGCAGAACCCCTAAGCTGAGACAATTTGACATGAACTTCAGCACAGACAAAAAAAAAAAAGTCTAACTTAGCTTCTCATGGTTATGGGTGCAAACAACCTGAGCAGGGACCGGTTGAAGCTTGACTTCTGCTACTTGAGGAGTTATACACTACAATACTTTATACACTTCCAGACACGACTTTGGGACGACAGTTGCTGGCTGCATTCGGTTTATTAACTGTAAATGATGATAGCAGAGGGTCAACTAGGGACAGACACAGGAAGCCACAGGGTTAACAACACAACAAAAACACCAACAGCTGTTTTACCCGCAGGGTTAATGTTCTCTTTCATCTAATTCATTTTTCAAGTGGACTTTCTTTTGCTCTGAGTGAAGTGGCTCGCAAATAGGGGGAGACCATGTGCGGCGGCTCTTTACAGTAGAGATGTTTGTTGTCGGCTGTCGACCCATTTAGCTAGAAGCGTGTATTGGCTTGTGTTCTCCTTGGTCTTGGTCTCTGATATTAATGTCTGACAGGCTCTGAGAGGAAAAAGCTGCACAGCTGGTCGGGGGATTCTCTAAAGAACACAGATAAAGGCTGCCTTGGACTTAATTTTTTCTCTCTCTTTTATTTGTTGTTTTTTTCAAGTTAATAGTCTTTAATGAACTTTGATTTTTTAATGTGTTTCCATCAAACCATGCACCCATTGTGCTGCAGTTTTTTAACCATCTAAGCTACCTAATCCGTCTATAACTTTTTAAAGCTATGACCAAATTAAATAGAGACAGGGTTATGATTCCATGGACTTCAGCTCCCAATCTTTCTATGGTTGCAGTCTCATCCCTGTATGGACTGTCAATATCAGTAAAAATCGGTTAATTGACAAAATAAGGAAGCGAAGGCCTGCATTACACAGGAACAAAAGCACTCCACCACAGCTAAAGTCCTCATAATGACATGAAAACATTTTTCTGTGAGATCTATCTATAGCCCAGTCTCAGTGTATAAACACTAAACACTCATTTGGACTTCCATGCAACCATCTTGTTCTTCAGTTATAAGTCATGGAGGATTCAAAGCCCTGCTGACAGCTCAGTTCCTGTTGTTAAGTTGACAACAGTCTGGTGGAGCCACAAAAAAGTTAAATATAGCCTATTTCTTTTTTCTTCTGAGATTCAACAATCTGTGGTTGAGGGTAGAAAAATAAAAAAAAGATATAGAATCGGAGTTTATCAGTTACTGAGGTGGAGGATTAACAGGGAACAGGAGCAAGAGATAGAGAGGAAAAAAAACAATGAAAAGCCCATGTTTGCACGTTTGGAAGACGGAGAGATGTAGTGTGCTACTTTGTGTTTTAAAAGGTGATGCAGAGGGAGCTCCGCTCAGCTCGCTGCTGAAGGTCACGGGAGAGTTTTCTTTCCATATTGCCCGGTGGTGCAGCGGGGGAACAGTCACCACTGCTGTGCAGCAGAAACCTCACGCTGATTCAGCGGGTTGTGAAGAAAAATACATGCTATTCTGCTGTGCTCCTGAGACAGTCGATATATTCTTAGCTCTGCTGCAGATCTAAAAGAAGAATAAGTTCAGTGCTGTGAAGGCCGACAAAAAAACACAAAAAGTGGTGCTGGAGAATGGATACTGTAATAATCATTCAAAGAAACATTGATCAAATCTCTGAAAAGGGGCAATTATGCGATTATCGTCAGGGCTATCCGTCAAATATTCATATGAATGGACGGATGTTCAGATATCTTGAAAAACCTCTTAGCTTAGCCTTTCTTCTTGAGTGTTTACGATAGGTCTCCTCATTTCCTATCAGCTCTCTGCAGAGCAACTGCATGAGGGCTGAAACAACACACACCGTGACCTGATGCCCATCTTCTTTACCTTACAGGGGTTAAAAGATTACACATCAAAGCGATGAGAACCAAACGTCAACAGGGAGTCGCTTGCCAGACATGGGCTACAAACTACCTCCCCCTGTCCCTTTCACACACGTGCATATCAAAGGCCAAAGCCCCTATAAAACTCTGCATCATTCATGAATCTCTCTCCAGGCCTTACTGTGCGTTCAGTCTTCGTTTGATTGGCAGACGCATAATACATCTCCTTCTCTCTGTTCCCATAAGATGCCAGCTGTACGGCAACCCACTGAGCAGCCCCCTGCAGAAGAGGCGGCACGTGTCCATCCATCTGAGCAAAGCTTCTTTCACTCCACACACTGATGCATACACAAGAAGCGGAGGCTGCACGTACAGTATAGAGTCATTAGGTAACTCTGTGCATCCTCTGAAGCTGTGGCAATGTGGTTCAGCGGCTCCAAGTGGCGTCATAGTTAGAGATTATACACGAAATATTGTCCTTTTGAGGTTTAGGCAAAAGCAGTTAGGATTATAACCTAGTTAACACAACAAAACCATTGTATTTAATATTGTATCTTATTTGATGTATGGAAATTGATCACCATTGGGCAAAAAACAGGGCTTCACTGCATAACAATACAGACAATGTGACAAAAGCAAGACAATTGGACACGAGCCACCTGTCACCCAAAGCCAAGCTTTTTTAGATAAACAACTGCTGTTAAGCTGTCTGTCAGGTTGTAACAGCGTTAAAATGGATTTAAAAAACACACATGGCTAAACTCTGAACTAAAAGCCTCTTGCGTCTTTATGGGAATCCTGGAAATATGTCTTTACGCAGATTTGACAGCAATATACACACTACTAAATTTTCAATTTAAGCCAACTGAGATAGATAGAAAAATGTTATTACAAAAATGTATTTGTTTGCATGCCATTACCGTTTGACAGTAACATACAAGGAGGTTTTTTTTTTATCAAGCATTACAGAGAAGCTCGGAGCCTTCGTTATAACTGAGTATCGGGTATTTTTCGCCAGTACAAAAACTACCGTTCATAAAAAAAATGTTTCAACCGTACTCACCGTGTCTGAGTGCAGGTCCTGCTGCTGGCACAGTCGGTAAAGGAACGAAGTTTGCTCCTTCAGGAGCGTCTGTCGGGTCGTGAGGAACACCGTGCCGCCGACGTTCAACCGGACCCACTTCCCGTTATTCCCGCCGCCGGGATTGATGACCGAGCCGTTGCCGATACCCTGCGACGCCGTCCCGCCGGGTTCGGACGCCGTGGCGGTCGTGGAGCTCGCGCTCTCTCCCGCCTCGCTGTCTTTGTTGTTATTGTTGTTGTTGTTATTGTTGTTGCTGTTGTGGTGCTGGCAGCCGTGGTGCGTCGAAGGCCCAGCAACGTGTGCCGGTTTCCGCTGGTCGTCGGCGGTCGTTGCCATTTGGGAAAAAGCCGCGACACGAGCGAACTACGAACGGGCACGTTCCCTGTTCGCTGGCTTGGCTTCTTCTCCCTCTCTGTGGAAACGCTCCGCCCAGAAGCCGCACGAGCTCAAAGATCAGCTGCGTCAAGCCTCCGGAAGTCAGATTCCTGACATCCGGATAATACTTTCAAATTAAGAAATCAAGCGTTGTATCTCAATGATTGCTCCTGTTTCTGTCTGGGCACAGTCGAACAAGATGATCAAAGAAAAAGCTCTCCAGAGATCCAAACAATTTCGTATTATTTATTCATTTAATTCCACTGATACTTGATATTTAAAAATACAATGCCACGCCATGATAAAACTTCTATCTTGCTTGACTGTGGGTAACCTTCACAATCACCCATAAGCATGAATTCATTGTATGCCTTAATAGTTTAAATTGGGCTTGCTCTATGTGAAACATCGCCTTAAGAAGAATTTGGAAAATAGTCTTAAGATGAACGTGGCTGTAAATATGTAAAGGTTGATATGTTATTATGAAGCTCTTGCCATAAGAATTTCCCTCTCTTCCGTTGTCTTCCACAATAACTCAGGTTATTGATAGTTGATTGTATGCTATGGGCAATTATCCCTTTATCACTCCAGGTGAGCTTAAACCTTTTTACTTATCTTCTCTAGTTTTACCACAACCCATCACAGAACTCCTGGATTAACTGATAACACTTGAATGTCTTAAAAAATCCTGCTGAATTGAAGTGTTTTTACGGCACTGATTTAAAATATCCTTACTCTTTATGTTGTCTATTATGGCTATATCTTTATTTCACACAATGACTTTATTCATCTTAAGTCTTAAGTCATGCAGAACATTTTTTCCATTTGAATATTCTGTGCTTACAGTTCAGGTGATTAATTCTGATCAGGATTGTATTTGGTCAGTTGAATGGTCTTCATGTGTACCTATCATATACACACTCAAAATATCATCTACAAAATATACAATTCAAAAATGCATTTGTTTCAGCAATTCCTATTTTATTGTTCTCCATCAATCTGCCAAACTTAGGTCTAGACCAGAAACAAGTGCTAGTTTGGACATTGAACGACAATACATTTAATATTCAACCTTTACTGTTAAAATGAACATAAATTAAGTAAAAACTATTCTCTTCATTTTATGAACCTGAGAAGACAATGCATATATCTCAAAGTAGTAAAATAATTGGGGAAACAATGTGTGAAAATGGACGATCAGCATGCCAACAAATTGACAATATATAGCCGATAAGATAGTTATCTAATCAATAACATCTCACAGAGTCAAGTGGCTAGTGGTCAGTTAAAGAAGCAAATTTATCTCCAAGTTGATTTGGGACATTTAATTAATGACAAACAACTTAATATAATTATAGGAGGCACACTGATTGTGAAATAAAGGGGTGTAACATAGATAACATGCTTCACCATGAGACACTGAACATAAATGGTTGGAGGATAAAAACAACGTTTTTTTTCATTATTTAAGATTTGCATTCCTTCACATTGTATTCAGTAATTGGACATGTACTGACAGGACTGTCAGTATTACGATACATCCCCTAGCGATCAGATTCCCTGGAAGTGTGGGAATTCCAGCTGGACTGATGGCATCTCTCTGAGCTTTCAGGGCGAACACAGCGTAGCTCTCATGGAGACAAAGTCAAATTTGTAGGTGTGTGGGAGATCCTGATGAGCCGTGAGGTTGAAAGATTGCCACGAGAATGGACGCAGGCCACCTTGAGTTGTGGGGCCATTAATGGCTTCTGCCGCCAGCTGGAGGGCCATCTGGTATTCCGTCACCTGTGCCGGGAATCAGAAATGAGGGACGGTATTACAGAAAGTGGGATAATTTATTTATGTTTATGGAACCTGCAATGGTGTACATATAGACATAGATTTAGTTTCTTTTTATAGGATGACTGACTGGAATTAAGACCCTATTTTGTATCAAAGACTTAAAGAGTTAGAAGTGTAAACAAAGGGTATCAGGCACAAAATGACAATCCATGTTGCTGAAATATATAACTCTAATGGCCTGTAGTGGCCCCACTCTAATATACTTTCACCTTTGTGTCATAGCAACCACCTGGGCGTGGTCTCCTTGGTCTCAAGTCGTTACGGCAACAGATGGTTTTACATGGATGACCTTTGGAGTAGGGATCTCTCTTGTAGTCTAAAAGAGAACCACTTAAGCTTGTGTTAATTTGTAAACACATCTTTTTTTAAAAACATCTTTAACATTTCTTTGGCTATTTGAGCTCAGGCAAGGATGCTAAAATTTAAGGAATCTTGTTTCACCTACTGTTGTATCTCATCATATGTTTGAGGGAGCGAAGGTCCGACACCTTGGCCTGGTCCCTGCGGAGGATTTTAGCCCTTGGACAGAGATCATAGGAAAAGTCTTCTCCGTATCTCTTCCACATCAAGCTGTATCCGGTGAGGTTGTAGATCTCAGTGTGAAACGGTATGTTGTATGATGGCCAATAACCTGCCAAATGTAGCACACTGAAGGTAGAGGATGCCCAATAATATTATTTAAACAAGTAGACACTCTGGATTTCATTGAAATAAAATAAATACAATCGATAAAAGAGGAAAATATAGACGTGGTCAAACAGAGAATAAAATGATTTTGTTACCACTGCGTAAAACTGGCGTCTGATCAGAATGCAGCACCTTTCCTGGGATCTGCTCCACCACTGTCAGAGCTCCTTTCCTGATGCTATGACGCAGAGAAATCTTACTCAGGTCCACCACCATGTACTGGCTGTTATATGTACCTGAAACACATGTGTAATTGTCTCCAACAAAATGTGACACATTGATCACATTTTGAAAGCATTTCAGATATTTGAGCATATTACAGGAAGAGCAGGTTGAGGGTTCAAATCCTGCCTAGGGCAACTATTCAGTAACGGTCCCCAGGCTAGACCCTGCATGCTACCGTTTACCTACCTCAACTGTAATGTTGTGAGTTGTAAGTCGCTTTGGATAAAGGCGTTTGCTAAATACATAAACATATATTTTTACTTTTTTATGCTGATGACATCACGCTATATGTATGTGGAAGATGAAGCTTTGTCTTGGAGATATAAAGACCTAAATGACCTTAGCTTATCTATCTAACTCCTCTTTACCTTTGCTTCCCAAACTAATATAAAAAGCGCATTTGTCTTTTGAATTCTCACATCAAGCAGTTCTCTTGAGCAGCTTGCAATCAGGAGCATCTTATCAGAAAGGGATTATGAAAAAATAATTTATTTTATCTAAGATGGCCCAAATAACTAAATTTAAGTTTCCATCTCACTTTAATGCTCATTCATGTCTCATGATGTGTTTCATTTACCTGTATTGCTGTTATAATTTCTCAAATTAATTTATCATGTTTTCCTTTTCTGTTGGTAAAACTACCAAAAAAAAAAAAAATCCTTTTTTTTTTTTTTAGTTCTGTTACATGTGCGAATTATGGGGGCAACCAAAGAGGCTATTTTATCTGGTGTAAGTTTTTTCATTCTAAAAGGACATTTGGGGCAATTGCATTTGAAAACTTCTATGTACATAGTTATCAAATTAAGAGGAAGATTACAGTATTTTAGCACAAATTTGACAAACAATTTTTCCACAAAAAATTCAATAGAATGTTCAGAAATGCGCCTTTCATATAATTATGTAGCACATGGATCACATGCATTTATAGTCATGTTTGGCTGTTTTCTTGAATTTGAGAGGGGAGTCTCCTGGATGATGAAAGGACCGCCAGTCCCAAGAACACACTGTCCTACTCTCCTACGGCACTTCCATAGCAACATGACGTGGAAGATCAGACGTCCCCCGATTAACACTCACACACACGCATGCAAACACACACACACACACGCACAATGTGTGTTGAGAACAATGCTCTGTTTGCTAATGCTAAATCTCAAAATAATTTTTAAACAGCAAAACGCTATCTTTATTCAATGTAATACACAGACTTGAGCTTGTCAATTAACTGGTCAGTGTTATTCAGCGTTTACTGATGTGCTTTGTTTTTCCATAAAACCAAAGCATCTACTTATTGTCGCTCAGAGCACAATGATCTCACCTGAGTTGTATTTGGAGAAAAGTTTTGCCCACTCCTCTCCATTGTGAGCCAGACTATTGGCCAAGCGGACTCTTTGCCAAGCTAGTAAGCTGTAAGGACTAAGCTGGGAGAACAGGGATGCATTGAAGATACCAATAGAAGTCTGAGTCATCAGCAGGCCGCTTCCTAGGAGGTAGAAGTCATCAAGTGACGTCAGGAACCCTGAATGAGGAAGTGTATGTCAAAGAGGGGGAGGAAATTGTAATTGGCGCCATTGATAAATGAAAGTAAGATGTGAGGGAATTGCTTAAGAAAACATTTCAAAGCAACTGTGTACTCCAGAAGTTAAAAGGCCATCACTCTCACATGTTAAGGGTGAAGTGAAGCAATGTTATATTCTGAATTATCTGATCAGGTATCTTAACTAACTGCTCAATCACAAATAGGTACAAAACTTAATTGGAGAAGAAGACACGTCTTTGGCAGTAATAAAAAGAGGAAAGACAATATTTTTGGACCACTATGGCCTCTTCTTTAACATTTACTCTTGCTTCTAATCTCCTCTGTACTTTTGTTGACAGAGAAGGCTCCAAAAGTCCACATTAACTTCACTGACACCAGCGTATTTTAGTGCTTTAGTTTTTTGGAGTGAAGGGATATCCTTAGACTGCAGATATCTAAAAATAGTACCATAAAACTACTTGTGCTCTGATAGCACTGGAGCCCATAAGAGGATTTTTCAAGGCCTGAACCACTTGACGAAATATTTGACCAAAAAATGACTCGGTCTCCTGTGCCTCGGCACTTCGGAGGGAACATTTCATCCCGGAGTGGATTCCTTTTGTGCATTCGTGGAGTTGAATGTTACCTTTCATCTTCCTAAGCTGCTTGGTGCGAGAACGGCGTTGAATAGAAATGTTTTTCGAGGGGATTACAGCTCACTTCTGGATGTCTGTGTTTATATTTTCCCAGATGAAAATGTGACCGTGTGGACTGAGGACAAGCAGTCCAACTCCCGATAAGGGCTGTTTGCAGGAAAAGTGGAATTCACAGCTCTTTTGGGTTGGCAAAGTTGACAAGCAGCACCCTTTTCATTTGTAGTGAATCTATTTACTCACTTTACTAATGCTATACACGTTGTCATGTCTACTAAGTGGAGTGTTCCTTTTTCCATTCAAATCAGCAATAAGCTATGCCTGAGTGTGTACCAGGGTAGCTGCTGAATGACATCCTTCCTGTGGCGGCATGTGTGTCAGATACCCTGAAGTCCCAGTGTTTATAGATCCTCATAGTGGCTGCATAAGTGTACCAGCTAGAATGGCCAAACAGCAGGTTCTCAAAGCCTGGCAGCACCTTAGACAGAAAAGGAAAAATATCTTAAAAGAATCTCAAAATTGCGTACAAGTATGAAACATTATAATGCTCTTCATTCAGTTAATGTCCAATGCTCTGTGTTTCTCAATTCCTCTTTGAGTCTTTTCTCGCTGAATGAGCGTAAACAGAGGAGGAAATGTCCCCTCACACTGGCCTTTTTCTCATAAAGAAGCAATTAGATCTATGTTGAGCTTTCCCTCACAGCTTGAGCCAAATGAGCTTGGCCTAACCTTTATGAGAGCAGTGCAGTGACCCATTCCTGGCATTCTGAAAGCGCCAGTCTGTGCGGAGGAGTTGGAGCGAAGTGTCAGAGCTGGGACAATGTCCAGGAGGTCACCAACGCCGTTCAGGAATTGGACTGCAAACACTGACAGAGGCTGAGCAGGATGGAGGGGGGGAAAGGACAGTGATTAATGGACTGGTAAATTGTGACAACTCTTAGACAGCCTCTCCCAACGCACACACACCTCTCTATGTTTGTTTTTGGCCCACTGAGCCGCTCCAGCATGGATTCCATCCAACTGGGCCAAGATAAGTCCCAAATATTTCCACAGGGGGTCATTGTTTTTCCTCAGTCTCACTTGCTCTCGGGCCCACTGGTCCTGTTTTCTGTGGGTCATTGACACAACAAGCTGGAACAATTAAGCTTCTCCAATCTTCTCTTTTCTTCTGACTGCATTAGATATTTTACGATCTGAATTACACCAGCCCTGTGCACGCATAAAATGTCAGCTTTACATCTGGTTTTGTCAGTAAACTGCTGCCCATCACAGAATAAAATCCTTGTTTGTCAACCATAAATTCAACAAAAATGAAGGCATTTATTTTAAGAATGTCTGTCTTGCATTGAAAACTAGAAATATAAGTGAAAATACAATAAATCCAGTTTTCTGTGTCTTCTCTGGCAAACCTGCACATACGGATATTTGTGCTTTTATATGGACGGTACCTTAAAAAGCTTTTCAAGGAGATTAAAACCCTCTCATCCTTCATCAGCTGGGGATACATGTTGAAATAATGACTGAGCATCTGCCTACAATAGAGATAGAAAAAGAACACGCTTTTTTCCCCTCCTCCCACATTTAACATTTATAGTCACAACAACACAACAATATTACGTATTGGGTAAGTGTATTTTGACCTCCCACCCCCCCAATGAAGAAAACAAACAACTAAGAATTTGATTTAACATCTGCGAGCGCTGTGCTGCTCACCCAGCGGTGAGGTAACCCTCCAGGTATCCAGCCAGGAAGAAGGTGGTTTCATCTTCCAGTTGAACTCCCCCATAACCTGCTCTGATCTCCAAGATGCCCCATCCAGAGAGGAACAGAGTGTCATTGAAGTAACCATAGGCCCCCCCCTCAGTCTCTATCACCCCTTCCTTCAGGATCACGCGTTTCTGGGCAGGATCCCAGAGCACGGTGGCCTCTTGGAGCTCTACCATTGTAGGAGGATTGACAGGGTTACAGGGTTGAGGTTAGATAACGCACATTATATAAGATAATGTCATGACACTGACAGAATATTCTATGAGATAATTACAGCATTTCCCCTCAAATTTGACATTTTCCTGTATATATCTGTATATTTCCAGAAATATATAATAAACCTTAAACTGTCATATACCAATTATCTATATGGTGGAACGGCTCCTGGTAGAATTTTTGTGTTATGAACTAAACTGATGTATTCTGCAGTTAAGAATAAAAGGACACTGCTGTCAGTAAACACTTCGTACCATAAAACAACACACATTTGAATAAGTACAAAAAAAACCCTTCTAAAAATATAAATGTTTTAGAGGCACTTTAGGGCCAAAACAAAACGAAAAACAAAAGCAAAGAAATAATAAAGAATAATATATACATATATATTCAATGATGCTACTGGTATGTCTTTATAAGCTCCATGCAAAAGATTATATTTGTATTTGTTTGTTTTGTTTTACCGGAATGTCTCTTATTTATATCTACAATACAAGAGGTATTTGAACGTAGCGTTGAGGGGAATATCTAGAGGGATGAAAAAGTTAACCAAGTCCTACAGAAATGGTATCTACCGACAACACAGTTAAATTACTTACGGTAAGTTGGCTTTATGGATGTTGTTTTGAAAACGTCCGTATGCTGCACCGATATAGCCATGGTGCTCAGCAGCAACGATAAAGTGATGCTCCGTGTATCCATGTCAGCAAATAATGTCGCCCGTCATTAAATAATTCTGCTGTTGTGAGAGTTACTGTGATGGAGTGAGTGTACTTGGGGCCATGAATGCCAGCAAATGTGTCCTTTGGTTTCCAGAGACAGGCTAAATGAAAAGAGAACATAAACTCCAAATAAAGTATTGGGACATTTCTATTCGCAAAAATGCTCGGTCACCCCAGATGGGACTCGAACCCACAATCCCTGGCTTAGGAGGCCAGTGCCTTATCCATTAGGCCACTGGGGCACGACGAGCGGATGACATCACAGGTCATAGTTATTACGGCAACAACCATCGGACAAATCTTAGTGATTATTCTCATTGGTTTTAATGTATTAAATATTATAGTTGTGGTGGTCAGAAAATGACACATTACGAAAGTCAGAAAAAGCTTGTACGGATCACTATGGCGACTATGTTTGGTTTGAGGGACGGTTCCATTGTCACACCAAAATTAGGTGTCTGCCTTACACTCATTGATTAGTTTAAAATGTTTAAACACTTTCTTTAACAAAAAAAAAATCTTAAATTGCAATTTAACTTATCAAAGTCTTGTACAGCTTTGTCCAAACTAATCTACACTTCAGTTGGGTATTATTGTTAAAGACGGATTGTATTTACTTTAGAATAATGGAACTTTCGCACTTGCGCAGTAGCAAGCATGTTTGGCGAGAAGGGAATTTTAACCAAAGCCTTACATTTTCTCTATGGAGGTAAATATATCAGTCCTACATTTTAAGTGACACAAAATCTACTAACACATCTGAAGGACAGAAGAGAGTTTCAGTTAAATTTCAGGTATGAGTTATTTACATATAGCTAGCTTGTGTTAGCTACCTAGGATTAGTACCGTTAGCAACAATAAACACGGAGTAGTTGTATGAGAGGAAGCGCAAATAAACATTTCTAACTGCTATTGTTGTGCAATGTCTAATACAGGACTTTAGAAAATCCTTGAAGATGCCTCTCTTTGGAAACACTTTCAGTCCGAAGAAGACTCCCCCTCGTAAATCTGCATCTCTGTCCAGCCTTCATACGGTGAGATGAACAAGTAGTATAACTTGGGCAGCATCTGTTGTTTTAGGCATACGGCATTATAATAACCTTTACGTAATGTTACGCATTAAATTCATGTTAATCGGGTCAGTTTAAAATTATTATTACATTATGTGTACATAATTATAGGTATTTGATTATTAATTCAGGGGCTAAGCGAAAGATTTTTGAGTTAGTATTGCTCGTTCTTTGCACATTCGGTTTATTTTGACGATTTTACCCTCTCCTCTCTTAAAGCTGGATCGTTCAACAAGAGAAATAGAACTTGGCCTGGAGTATGGACCTCCAGCAATGAACATTGGAGGACAAAGCTGGAAATTTGAAGATGGGCAATGGATTACAGGTAATATTTCTTCTAACTTTGAAGGTAAACAAAAACAGTTGGAGTTTGTGACTTTCCTGATGCTTTTCTCTTTGTTGGTTTTCTTACTTTCACTCTGAACCGCCAACACAGCACAAATTGAATGTATTCTTTCATTTGTTCCTAAATCCAGAATCTCTTGGAACTACATCCGGGAGAGAATTGCAGCGGCTAAAAAAGAGAAATATTCAACTAGAAGAGGAAAATAACCTCCTGAAACTGAAGATTGAAGTTCTCCTGGACATGGTGAGACCTGAACAGCCGTGATTATTAGGATCTCGCTTTCTAAGTGATAATAAAGATACTGTATGACACTCTGTGGAAAGAAAGTTAAATACAATGTCCTGTTTATCTAACATCCCTTTGAGCCATACACTGATCTTTTTTTTAAGTATTGGTTATTGTTTTAAAAGGATGATTGGATAATAATATTTAAATGTCTTTCTTTCAGCTTACTGAAACTACAGTAGACTACCACCTAATGGAGAAGGAAATTGAAGATATAAAGACTCAGCATCGAAGAAAAAAATGACAGATTTAATTTGGTCTCTCTGTGAAAAGATACAATTAAAGTTGTAGAATCTTTGTATTTACTGATAATTAAATGTTTGATAATATAAAAAAATGATTTTTTTTATCACAATGACGATATGTCAAAAAACAGTTCCTCGTCTTTATTCTGTGCTGCATGTGATTGTGTCTGAATCCATCAAAAATCCCTCTCCAACATGTATTCAAATTTTTACAAGCTGTACATGGCTGTTGTCTTTAAAAACTGTATCCAGCATATTGTTTTTGTACTTGCTGTGTTTCTTTGTTTGCAAACAGTAAATTCAATGTCTGTAAAAAATGCTTTTTATTTATGATTCATATTTTTTTATTCATAACTCCTCCTCCTTTTGTGAGAGTAGGAATCTTCTTCTATGTTCTGTACATTTTTTAAAAAATTTCTATTTAGAAATTCCACTGATTTAAAATAATTGTACATAGGTTGGCTTGCATTTCATCCTGCTTTCTTCAGCAAAGATGTATTAAACAATACATTACAGGGGTTCAAATTGCGCATAATTATTTTATTAGTATTAAAGTAATTAAAAACAAACAAACTAATAATGATACTAGGATCTTTTATGAATGAGTGTTACGAACTGAAATATCTGAATTCGATTGGTAGGTTTAGCTTTCAGGTGAACACTGTTTAGCAATTGGTCTGATGGTCCTCACTGCGCATGCGGCAGCGGCCTGGAGTGACTAAAGACGCCGTCGACGTTGTTGCTGCCACTAGCGGGAGAGACGAAGTAGTTTCTAGCCTCTTTTTTTAGCACTTTAAACAACCGGCTTTGCCTCTTTACACTTGTTTCTTATCGAGGTCTTGTGGTGTACTCTACCTTCATTTCTTTTTTACACAATGCCGCGTGGTGGTAAGTATTGTTGGTATTAGACCTAACGTAATATTGCCCCAACAGTGACCTGTTTCTTCATAGCGCGTCGTTAGCTCAAATAGCACGATTTCTCATAGAACTGCCATATGTTTAGCGGTTAGCATGCTAAAGGTTAGCGAACCGCTTTTTTCACGTTTTTTTGGTGTATGCGGGTTGGTAAGATACCACAGATGATGGGTAACAATTAAAAAATCATAGTCGTATTTTAATACAAGCCTACCACTTAATTCGGCATATGAAACTATCATTGTGATTACATAGCTTGGTGTATGTGTTAAATATCCTGTCCCATGTGCACATGTGACCGCATTGGTTTGAGTCAACATTTTAGCTTTTATATTAAACATAAGTTGGACCAAGTCAATAGCATCACACAATAAAGACATAACTATTTGATCAAAGTATTAACTGGTAGCTAACAAGAACATTTTTTTAACCGATATCCACCGTTAACTCTCCCTGACCATGGGATTCATAGTGAATAGAGCATCCCACGGAGAACGTCATGAGACAAAATCTTTGGTGGTGTTCAGGCATTATACTGACATCTAATGTCAATTGTTGTTTAAGTGTGAGCTGGGGTGAGTTTACGGGATAAAAAAAATGGACCCGAACTCAATAGTCTCCATAACTTTTAAAAACATTTTCCTATCATTCCTTCTTTAATACGAGTCTTGTAAGCCTGTTGAATTGTGTTTACTTGCCATGACAACGCAGAAAATTCTATTTCAGGGAAAAAGGGCCACAAGGGCAGAGGGAAGCAGTTCAGCAACCCAGAAGAGATTGATCGGCAGATGAGGGCCCAGAAAGAGTTGGTGAGTAAAAAAGACCTGCAGGAAGCTAAAAGTCACTTATGTGATGTAATGTGTTTGTTGTTTTTTTCCCCACAGGAAGAAAGTGGTGGTGCAGAGAAGGAGCACTCTTCTGGGTCTGATGAGAGCAGCAGTGATGAGGAATCAGACGTAAGTAAGGCTAAGGGTAACTGACTTTGACCAGAATGTTATCGTTTGGTAATGTATCTTGATATTGCATAACAACTTAGAACCCTTCATTGGGAGTGATCCTTAGCACAAATCTCATGAGAGCAGGCAGCTTTAAGATTCCTCTGGGAGAAGAGCAGGTGGCTAAAAATAATCAGATGGTCAACATTGTTGGTAGGGTGGAGACAGCAACTCTTTCCATCAGTGCATCATTCAGGATCATTTGTTTCTCTTTGCCACCAAAAGATCTGGGGTGTATTGTGAGGTTTAAATGGCCTTTTGTTTTGGATAATCAGTCTTATTGTGCTGGTGGCTATTTGGTGATTTTTAACTTAACTTTGCTCATTGTGGTGGTGAATATAGGCTCTATTCTTTTACTTGCTGAGCCTTTTGAGGCGCTCCTGCACTTTTTTGAATTGGTTCAAAACTAGACCTCATGGATGCAAAAGGATTAGCTTTTTGGTGGTTGGAACTGTTTTATGTTCTCTTTATCTTTGTGACAGTAGCTTTGATTTTTAGATTTTATTTATTTTTTGCCCAAACAGTCTAAAAAGAGAAGTGGCGTTGAGGGGCTTATAGAGATCGAGAATCCCAACCGCGTGTCTCAGAAGAGCAAGAAGGTGACTGAAATAGATGTCAGTGCTCCCAAAGAGCTGTCTCGCAGAGAGAGGTGGGTACCAAGCCAAATAGGACTTTTGGCATCTATTATTTTGTTTAAATGCTCCGATTCAGCTAGCCCTTGAGTCACGCAATTACTTTAAGTTATACTCTTGATACGCATTCCTTTTCTGTTTTCCAGAGAGGAGATAGAGAAGCAAAAGTCAAAGGAACGCTACATGAAGCTTCATCTGGAGGGTAAAACTGATCAGGCAAGGGCTGACCTGGCCAGACTGGCGATCATCAAGAAACAGAGGGAGGAGGCTGCCAAGAAGAGAGATGAACTCAGGAAAGGTAAGATATTAGATTAGCCATTTACTATATTTCTGTGTCTTTCTCCTCGGTTAATCAGGGAGGACTGAAGACAAATATTGTTTGTCATCTGTGAGCTCAGCTTAGATATTCATAAGGACAAAATTCTAAACTGTCATGTCTGAAAATTTCACAAAGAATCACCTCAAGTTCAGACTACACAGCGGGACAGTGAATATGCAGCCCGCTGTATTAATCAGAATTTAAAAAAAGAAAGAAAGATAAATCTTTTTATTTACTCCCTTTTCGCTCTTGGCTTCAAAGCATCTGTATGGCAAATCAAATTTAGCTGTTGTCTCTGTAGGAAAAGTGAGCGTTGCTCATTCTCGTTGTCCTGATCACAACAACCTCAGTGAAAAATGACCTAGTACGCTGGCTGAGTTCTAATTATTGCCAAGCTAAAGATGATTTAAAAACCTACATCTTCAGGCATTTGATGATGTAACACTCATAGTGTTCAGTCTTTTTTTCTTAAAGAAAAAAAAGTTTTTCCTGTGACGTCTAGATAAAAACCCGTTATCCCTGTGAAAATGGGCTCATGTTCCCAGAAATGCGTTGCATTAAAATAAACTAAAAGTCGCACAGACGACAGTAATAAGATGCTAAATGTTTTTCATCTTGCAAAGCACCGTTCTGTGCACACTATTTTCATGTTTCAAAACCCCACTACTTTGCTTTTCAACTAAATAATTTAACTCCATCTCAAATATAAAGTGTTCCAAATTAAGTTCTATGGTCCCATAATGTTTCAGTTAACAGCAGCAAGTGAGACTGTCCTAATGGTCAGGATATAGAGTTTTGATTTGACCAGGTTTTATAGACAAGCTCTGGTTTTTATGACAGGAGGAGAATAATCGTCATGTATATGTTTTTTGTTTGTTTTCCTTCAGAAAAAGAAGCTGAAGAGGCCAAAGCAAAGCGCTAGCGCTTCACCTGAAAGCATAGACATGCACTTCAGTCTGAGGGGTGAAAGGAGGAGGAGATCTGGAGGACTTGGAGGGGACCAATATAAGCAACGTCAGATCAGGGCTACTGCTGGACAGCTCCTGTCCCTCGCTTTATATGAGGGGGACGGGGATCGTCTGTGGCCATGCCGTCAGAACAGGGGAAAACAGGTGAAGAGGGATGCAACATTTGGAATGCCTTGTTTTGTTTTTTTTGAGGTTCAAAGAGAGGCATTGACAGGTTTTCCATGTGCCTTGCAGCCTTTTCATTCCTCTCTTACCAGGATTTTAATTCAAAAGCTGCTAAAAGTCCCACTCCTTATGATTAATATGTTTTTACAAAGGTTATGTAACAGAGCTTTCCTGAGCGGGTATTACAGTGAGGATTTCTTTGGTGCTTTACTCTTCCTTTAATTTGTTCCATGCGACTGGAAACTGAGTGATGGTGGAGCAAATTAAACTATTCTGAAGGAAATTTGATGTATACACTCAGTTTCTGGCTTCACTGGTTTGTCCCGGATTTATAACCACATGCTGTATCACAGCGTTTAATTGAGTCAACAGTTAAATGGATTTGTTGCATAAAATGTATTTGTCCCCCCTCTTCTAACAGCGAAAATTCAATAAAACCAGAATCTTCTTTTTTTCCCCCCCCTCTCCATTTGTTCTACCGTAGGTTTGGCTATGTTGCAAAACAATTTGGTGTCTTTTACCATCTGAAAGATATTCTCCAACATCCTTTACTCCTTTTCAGTCAACATATGTCCCCTCATTCAAAAGTTTCAGCTATATAACTTCTCAAAGCTTCAGGAATAATACTTGAAATTCCTTAAACTAGTATTCTTTAGTTGAAGAGCATCATAACTGGGAGACTCAGTCTCAGACCGCCTCAGTAACTGGATTATCATGGATGGGTCCTGTGTACATGTGCAGAGATTCTTTTGTTGCTTTTTTCCCCCCCTCTAAAGTTTATACTTGACCAAGTCACTGTTTTTCTCCACTTATGGAAGAGCTATAGAAAATAAAACAACTACAGTAAGTTAATTTGCAGATCACATTATTGCATCAGAACTGTGTTCGTTTAGCATGTCGTTTTTGGGTTTGCAACAATCGTTGGAACCACAAAATGTAAGAAACGTAGCATGGCACAGTGTGACAATTCCTCATTTTCCATCCTGTAATTGAAGGCTTTTTAAAGAATAAAAATTCTGTGTCAATACTGTTAAATGGTTGATTTGTCTGTAATTGAAAGGATTTTTAGTTTGGATGACTGAGATGATGTTCTCAAACGGATCGTAAAAGAAAGGCTTATTCAGTAGGACGTTGTAGAAATGCAAGCCCCGGGGGATTGTTAATCCTACACTTACCGTTCAATTAGTCAGTACCACCACTGAGCAAAAGCGTCTGTCAGGGAGCAAAAGTTGTTAAGGTTTCAATGATCTGCTGCCGAAGAATTCCGGACATTGCCAAAGTCATAGTCGCGTCTCTTAAATCTACAGGATCACAAGTCTCGACGCTGCGAACTGAGGTGTTGCAGATTGAGAGTGCAAAAAAGTTTGGTAACTGGTTTTATTGGGTAAACTGGCCCCGTCAAGTGCATCCACTTTTGGTCAGATGTTTATATTTAGTTTGAGTTTATGTTTCCATGTTTTGTTTTTTTTACATTTATCCCATTGTTTCGAGTCCTGTTATTAGACGGAAGACGATTACCTTAAAACATATCTTTGGTTTTCTAATAATAAGATGAAAAGCTTTGAAATAAATACCATTAAAGTTAGGCAAGAAAAGTATTTTTTCAATGGCTAAAAACAAGTTTTTCTAAAGGTAAATAACACAACTGTAAAAAGTCATTACTTGAGGATCAATTTTTTTTTTTAAAATGACAAAAATGTCACAAGAAACGCCATTGATAGTTTCCTCTTTTAGCCATTTCACATCCCGTCAACTTCAGCACATTCTGCTAAGCGCTTACAGAAGTTTACACCGCAGTTTGTCAGTACAATAACCAGAAGTTGTTCAGCGCATTGAAAAAGTCATTCTGCTCTTCACTTTCACCATCAAATGTATAAATCCAAAAAGCTGGGCCTCTGCTGTCTGGATTCTGACGGTCAAACTGTAGTGTGACGGTCAAAACTGAGGAGGGAAAAGAGAAAATACAAAAAACTCTTCCTTCTCAAAACTGACATAACACATGTGCAACTTCCTCCTTCGCTCACTTGTGTTGTGTGACCTTACAGCACACTCGTGAAACAGCCAAAACGAGCAGGCGCACGGCGGGGAGTAACGGCCCCCGACGCGCCCTCTCACACCCACTGAAGAGAGGCGGCTGACAGAGGCGACCCGGGTTTTTGTTTTGTTTTTTCGTCCCTGAAGGAGGATAATCTTGTTGGGCTGAACGGGACCGACGCATCCAGATAGAAGAAGCTGCTTGGACCCCGCCGCCGGCATGCTCCGACAGTCTCTGAGCATCCTGAAGCAGTTTGGCTCAGGAGCAAAGTAAGACTTTTTTCTTTTGTGGCATTTGTTGTATTTGTTTTGTTGTGTAATCTGGACTCTCACCCAGTCATTTGAAGTAGGCCCCATTAAGGACAGCTTTCTATTCTACTACTGCCTAAAATCCCTTTTTGGTTTGGTTTCATTAGTAGTTTGAATAGATATTGGAAAAACCGTCTCCGTCAAACTGCCTTTTTTTCTTTTTAATGTCATTTCCCTCGTGGCTTTTCATGGCCCCCAACAGCCAGCAGCCTTTACAGACAAGGATTTGCTCTGCTTTGGTTTTTCGGTGTTCTCCTTTTTTCGCTGCCGTAGAGATGGTGTGTCAAACCGCTTTGCACTCCAGTTCCTCTTCAAAACTGGTGGTGGTGGGGAGGGGGACCTCTGACTGCAATTAGACATGAAGCAACAAACTACTTAAAGGTCACTGATTGTGTTCGTTGCACACACTTACGAAGGCACCCTTTTTTTAGTTTCATTTAGATTAAACTAAAAAAGACTAAACATGTTTCAGTGTTGCAGTATCAAAGCAAAACGACTGCTCTCGTATTGCTATCCAGCTGTACCGTCTCAACAGGCTAAATACCACAGAGTGACGCACTTTTTTCAAATGTGCGGGTGACCAAATTTGACACCTTCCCCCGGACTGGTTTTGTTGGTGCTATTGCACACAACATCATGCAAGAATGGATCTGTAGGCCGTGCTGCCTCTTCCTTTGACGCTCTCGGTTTTGACAACAAGCCACGCTACCTTTTTAAGAGCCACCTACTCCATCTTTGTCTCCTTTTTGTCTTTCTAAAGCTCACACCCCACATTCACTGGAGGAAATACAGGATTCCCCAGAAGCGTGGGGGCTTATATGACCCCTTAGTGAACTGAGTTGGGCTTATCGAGCACATCGCCAACCATGAATACTTTCACACGTAACTGCAACAAAGCTGGTCTTCAACACTTCATATATAATTTTCTGCTGCTAAGCCCAGATTGATAAGCATATCTGTGTTTTCTGCCCTCCTGTTTTGGCTTTGAACTAAATCAGCAGCAGCAGCAGCACAAACTCACAGCCACAGATCTTGTCTTTGCTTATTAGTAGATGTAAAAGGCCCCTACATTAAGCACTGCGGTAGGTATTTTGTTTAAAGCTTCAAAGCAGAGAAAGTGGTAGAGTGTTGGCCTTTTTGTCTGATTCGCAGTCGAAGTTTAACCTTCACTCTGTGACTTCGGCCGAAACTGGACATCAAGAAGGCATGGGCAGAGCCTGAGCCTTAGCCTCAGGTCTCTCAAAGTTGGATCAACACACAGGGAGAGTGCATTTGGGGATTGTGTCCTGCACGTTTCTGCAGTTTGACCAGACTGGGCTGAAGACCTCTACAGTCTGACCAGGAAGCAACTCGACAGAGAGCAACCACAGAGCGGATGCTGCTCCTGTTTTGTTAAAAAAAACTACAAAAAATAAAAAGTATAAAAAAATATAAATAAAACATATATAGAATATAAAAGTCCAGCTTGAAAATGAACCAAGCTGCAGAGCTCATCTGCCATCTGCTGAAATTACATTTGCTATTGGCCATAGTGTTAAATAAAAAGTTCAACAGCCAGATTAATGACCAAAAATCATCTTTTTACTAGTTGGAAGATGTTCTAAGAGATATGTCAGACATTTTTAAAAAGTTATCTGATTGAACCTTGTTTTGCAGCTGACTACTTCTGCTTTTCATCTGATTATCGATTTTGGCTTTGGATCGCAGTTTATATTTTAATTATGATGAAAAAGCTTGATTAAATATCACAGTTCAAACATACACTATATTGCCAAAAGTATTTGCTCACCCATCCAAATTATCGGAATCAGGTGTTCCAATCACTTCCATGGCCACAGGTGTATAAATTCAAGCACCTAGGCATGCAGACTGTTTTTACAAACATTTGTGAAAGAATGGGTCGCTCTCAGGAGCTCAGTGAATTCCAGCGTGGAACTGTGATAGGATGCCACCTGTGCAACAAATCCAGTCGTGAAATTTCCTCGCTCCTAAATATTCCACAGTCAACTGTCAGCTGTATTATAAGAAAATGGAAGTGTTTGGGAACGACAGCAACTCAGCCACGAAGTGGTAGGCCACGTAAACTGACGGAGCGGGGTCAGCGGATGCTGACGCGCATAGTGCGAAGAGGTCGCCAACTTTCTGCAGAGTCAATCACTACAGACCTCCAAACTTCATGTGGCCTTCAGATTAGCTCAAGAACAGTGCGCAGAGAGCTTCATGGAATGGGTTTCCATGGTCGAGCAGCTGCATCCAAGCCATACATCACCAAGTGCAATGCAAAGCGTCGGATGCGGTGGTGTAAAGCACGCCGCCACTGGACTCTAGAGCAGTGGAGACGCGTTCTCTGGAGTGACGAATCGCGCTTCTCCATCTGGCAATCTGATGGACGGGTCTGGGGTGGCGGTTGCCAGGAGAACGGTACTTGTCTGACTGCATTGTGCCAAGTGTAAAGTTTGGTGGAGGGGGGATTATGGTGTGGGGTTGTTTTTCAGGAGCTGGGCTTGGCCCCTTAGTTCCAGTGAAAGGAACTCTGAATGCTTCAGCATACCAAGACATTTTGGACAATTCCATGCTCCCAACTTTGTGGGAACAGTTTGGAGCTGGCCCCTTCCTCTTCCAACATGACTGTGCACCAGTGCACAAAGCAAGGTCCATAAAGACATGGATGACAGAGTCTGGTGTGGATGAACTTGACTGGCCTGCACAGAGTCCTGACCTCAACCCGATAGAACACCTTTGGGATGAATTAGAGCGGAGACTGAGAGCCAGGCCTTCTCGTCCAACATCAGTGTGCGACCTCACAAATGCGCTTCTGGAAGAATGGTCAAAAATTCCCATAAACACACTCCTAAACCTTGTGGACAGCCTTCCCAGAAGAGTTGAAGCTGTTCTAGCTGCAAAGGGTGGACCGACGTCATATTGAACCCTATGGATTAGGAACGGGATGTCACTTAAGCTCATATGTGAGTCAAGGCAGGTGAGCAAATACTTTTGGCAATATAGTGTATTTTACAGGCATGCAAAGCAGAGCAAACAAACCAACAGTAAATGACGTGAATATAATGTTGAATAACCATAAGATGGGTTTCTGTTGCTGACGAACTGTTAAAAAATAGTCTTTAACCTGCTAATGTGCATGTCTGTAGGTCACAAGATGCCACAGAACTTCTACACGAGGACCTGGTTATGGTGAGAAATATTTTTATTACTATAGCAGTAACAGCAAGAATAAATTCTAATCTTAGCCGTGTGGGTTATCTATCTATCTCTCTCTCTTCCCATATACATATATATAGAAAAATAGCCACTGACTTTCTGTCCATCTAAGATAAACCCATGTCCACAGAAACCAAGCAACTTGCTGTGTCTGTAGAGAGCTGACACATGTCTCCAGTTTCAGATTCCCTCTAGTGACTGAATTTACTTATACTGGACCTAAGAGCGCAGTTCCATGACCCATAAACCTTTTTTTTCTATCACTATTCTTTTCTTTCATTCAGTTTTTATTTTTAAAACCTTTCTGGTTTATTTTATAGTATATTCAACTGGGCTGCATAAACCGTGAGATATGGGAGAGAGTAACACATGGGCCAAAGTGGTACTACTTCCAATCTAACCCTATAATTCCAAATGTATCATATTTGATACATACGGTTTCTGAAATGTTTTGCATAATTTAATGGTAAAAACTTTGCTCAAAATCCTATTGTACACATTCAGATAAACCTGATAACAGGGGGAAGAAGACTACACAAAAAATAATCTTGACTTATCGCATAGTAATAAATCCTTAATATAAAAAATGTATTTCTGTTTTTTCTTTTTACATATTTTGTTAAAAGGGCAAATAAGAAATTAAAACAAAAAAAGTGATTTTCTGTCTTGTTTTATTTTTGGATAAGGCTTTAAAGGGTTAACACAAGAAAGACCTTTAAAAACCACAGGAAACACGATCAGAGAATGACATGATCAGACTACAGGTTTTTTTTTGTACTAGTTGATAGGGCGGACTCTGGCCCAGTTTCCTTAAACTTACTTACTCTGTGTGTCTGTGACTCGATGAAGGTGGAGCAGCGGGTGGAACCGGCCAGGAAGGCAGCCCTGGTCCTCCATAAGAAGCTGCTGGGGTGCATGCAGAGTCAACCGGGACTGGAGGCTGAAAAACGAATGGTAGTGAGACTACTGCGCACGCCACCTGTCCCGAAATATCAGAATGGTTACTGAGTTTAAAAAGAAAAAGGATAAAGAAAAAAAAAGTCACGCGTGCTTCTCCCCCCTGCAGAAAAAGCTGCCCCTGATGTTACTGTCTGTCAGCATGGCAGAATGCCTCAAAGACTTTGACGCCAGCTCCTCAATCAGGTAGCAGGTTTCATTTTTGTTACATAGCTGTTCCCCAGCTATGCATCCTTCAGTCTGCCACTGTGTTTTACATTCGGTACAAGAAAAACCTATGACCAGAGTGGAGAATTTCAGTGGATGTGATCGAGCTTGTGATTTGAGCTGTTTGAGTTTGGGGCTGTAGCATGCTTCATTGCATACGCTGCATTTAGAATCATGTTACTTCCTCAACTTTGTTGACCTCCATTTGACTTGCATGGTTAGTATAACACGCACACTGTGGAAACTTCTTGTGATCTCATCATCAGTGTGTTTTTTTTTTAAAGCTTTTGTAAAAAAAAAAAGTTTTTAGGTTTGACATGCGTCTTTCTGCGTTTTACAGAAAAGTTTTAGAGATGTGCTGCTTCATGGAGAAGATGCTGGCCAACATGCTGGCAGACTTTGAGATGAAAATGGAGAAAGAAGTTCTGGAGCCGCTCAATAAACTCAGCGAGGTAAAGAATAACTCATGGCTTGAGGCTTACTTTTGGTTTAGTTTCTCTGGTCTGTAACTGTTGCTGTATTAACAGCTATCAACACGCCTACAGATAAGAAACCAATTGAATGAAAAAGCCAATGTAGCTCAGTTACAAGAAAAAAGGAAAATTGGGGGCATTTTATGACACAATAGGGTCTCCTGTGTTCTTTCCCTGAAAATGAAAACAAAAAAACCATTGCTATATGAAAATGTTCACACAGTACTAATAGAATACCCCAAACAGTTTTCCAGCTATCCAACTTTGTCGCTGTCTTTTATTTTTCTGGTGATTCAAATCAAAATATCATAAAGTACTACCAGTTTCCCATTGCATTCTTTCAATTTTCCAGTAACTTTAAGTGCTTATTCCTCTTTTAAATGATTTAGATGATAATTCCTGCCCAGTGATCATTTCCTGAGATTACAGCATCCTCATCCATAGCGCACAAAGAGCCACTGAAAGGCTTGATGTGCATGAAAATTTTATCTTTCTAAAGTTTCTTTGCAGTTATCAAGTCTCAGCTGAGTTGATTTTGGACCGATCTGTTAGACTTCATCTCCCTCATCAGGAAACCTAAGGGAGGGTCTTTTTAGAAACCCATCCATTGACTGAGATTGACATGTGCTAATTTTTTATGCTTTTTTTCACTGTGTATGGCCCAGCTTAATCCACATTTTTTTTCCCCTACCAGGATGATTTACCAGAGATCCTGAAGAACAAGAAGCAGTTTGCAAAACTCACCATGGACTGGAACAATGCGAGAATCAGGTGAGCGACACAATTTCGGTCAAGGCTGCATGTGTGCGGGGGAGTTAAAGTCAAGGATCATTTCCAAAGAGATTCTGTGGGCGTTTACAGGAGTCAGGCCAGCACTGGGCCACAGGCAAAGCAAGACGGGCTCAGGGAGGAAGTGGAAGAAGCTTGGAGGAAGTTGGAGAACATCAAGGTGTGAAAGGTGGCGGCTGTGTTACCTATCCGAGACTCTGACACTGTTAAAATCTCCACGTTGTCTGTTTCTGTAGGACCAGTACTCCGCAGACCTGTATCACTTTGCAACTAAGGAAGACGACTATGCCAATTATTTCATTCGTGTGAGTTCCTGTTTAATGTCCATTTAGTAACCTCCCACTGCTTTTAGTTGCGTCCTTAACATTTCTTATTTTACTAGTCTGTACAAGTCTTTACAAGTGTACAAGTCTCTTCATGTGCAAGCACCAAAATACCTTTCTGACATGTTAGAGCCATATGAACCAGGTCAGACTTTGAGAACCTCAGGTTCTGTTGTCCCGATGGTGCCCACAGTCAGAACTAAACAAGGTGAAGCTACATTCCAGTTCCATGCTCCTAAAATCTGGAACAGTCTTCCTGAAGATCTGAGAGAAGCTTCAACTCTGACAATGTTTAAATCCAGGCTGAAAACGCTTCTGTTTAACTGTGCATATGGAAATTGTGTGTATTTGATCTGACCCCTTCACTTTTCATCTGTCTAATTTTTATTATTTTTCTTTTCTTGTTTTTCTGCTTTTAAATTCTCCATGAAGCACTTTGAATTGTCTTGTACACGAAATGTGCTATACATATAAACTTGCCTTGCGTTGCCTATTTCCCCAACCACAGCTTCTTGAGCTCCAAGCAGAATACCACAAGATATCGCACGAGTTTTTGGACAGGACTATCAACGAGCTCAAAGACAATCACAACCAAAAAGGTGAGCTTGCTCAGTGTGCCGCGGTGATGGAATGCTTGGAGGCGCGCCGTCACACGGTCAGCTTGCTTGTCTGACCCCACAGGGCCGGCGCAGAGCCTGTCCAACAACAAGGTGTACGGAGAGGCCCTGCTCACACACCTGTCTCAAAGCAACAGAGAAATCGCAGCACCTATCCAGGAGTGTATTCACATGCTGCTGAGAACAGGCATGAAGGAGGAGGTGGGAGCAACTTGGTCTTATCTGGGGTCATTTGATTGGCGAATGAATGCAATTTCGGTCTCGACTTCAGCCACATTGCATCTCTCTGGATAAACATTTGCCCTCCGACAGGGTCTGTTTCGTCTGGCTGCTGCAGCTTCGGTGGTGAAAAGGCTGAAGAACTGTCTGGAACAGGGAACGGTGGACCACAACGAGTTCAGCATGGACCCTCACGCGGTTGCCGGTCAGCTGCCTGCACTTGTTTTCCAACTTACATTCAATGTCTGTGAAACCTGAGTTTCTGTCCGAGTTCCTTGTGACTTTCACAGCTCATTTAACCACTCAGTTCCTCTTACTCTTAAGCACATCAACCTGTTGCAGTTTCCATTCATGTGAAATTGACTTATTGCTTTAAAATGTGACGTGTGTGTTTGCATCAGTACTGTGATTACATTCTGTAAACGGTAGGTAATTGCCAGTATCACAATATATAAAGCTATTAGTGAAAGCAGGAGGAGATCTTAATGGGAATTACTGTCCCCGACTGATTATTGTGGTTTATCAAATAGAAAAGAGTCAACAGTGACATGAAATGAATCTCTGGATTTGTTGGCAGGAGCCCTGAAGTGTTACCTTCGAGAACTTCCCGAGCCTCTAATGACCTTTGAACTCTACAGTGAATGGTTTAAAGCAGCAGGGTGAGTATGACAAGAGTATGAGCATGTCTTTATAGTGGTTTTTTTTTTTATTTGTTTACAGTTTGCTTTCTGTCCTCACAGGGAAAAGGACCCGACAGAGAAGCTGGAGCAGTTCAGGTTACTCCTGAAGAAATTACCGGTCGAAAATTACGCCAACCTCAGGTGTGTGGGTGTTTGATGTATCTATCCGTCCATCCATTTTCATAACCGCTTATTCCCCAATGGGGTCGCGGGAGGACTGGAGCCTAACACAGTAGGGCGAGACGCCATCACAGGGCAGTGTTTGATGTAGACTTACCTTTTTTTTTCAGACAAAGGAAGTGCAAACCTATGACCTACCTACCTTCAAACTGAGTTCACTTTTAAATGTGCTAATCGTGAGGCTTTGTGAAAGTCCATTATTTTAAGCAGACAGGTAACAAAAAAGGGAGTGAGTTGATATCTCCACTCAGATTCACCTTGATTTCTTTTTATATTAATGAAACAATCTTATCTGCGCTGAACTATTTCATTATGACAAACGAAGATAATAAATCACCAAGTTTTTGTCTTCTTTGCATCCCATTTGGGAAATCTAACTTCTAACTGGGGTCTTTTTTCAGATTTAAAGTTCACAGCTGTTAGTGTATGCACCATCATTTGTTCACACTAAAAAATGAACTTATTTTCTGTGATAAGTAGCACCTCAAAGTAGTAGTAATTTTTCTTACTTTGCACCTTGTGCATTAAAAAGCAATCAGAACCAGCCGCCATATCAGTTCAGTGTGTTGCTAGTCTGAGCTCTGCCTGGCCTGGCTTCACCGGCTGTATCATCTGTCATGTGATTGCAAATGTGCTTTAGGACTTCCTCAGTGCCTCTTTTATCAAGAACCTGACTCTGTAAAGCAGAGGGGGTGGAGTGGAGAGACTTTTCACTTCTCCAAAAAAGCTCAGTGTGATTGAAAATGCACAGTGTTTACGGTGGATTAAGGAATGAGGCTTAAATCGTGGACCTTACAACGTCTACATGCTTTCATTCTTTCGACCAGAGTCCACTTCACCCTTTTTTTTTCTTTTTCTGTTGTTGTTTGTCTTGCTTTTGTTGGCAGGTATCTGGTCCAGTTCTTGTCTCTGCTGTCTGAGCACCAGGCTGTGAACAAGATGACACCCAGTAACGTTGCCATCGTGCTGGGGCCAAACCTGCTCTGGCCACGAGCTGAGGGGTGTGTAATGAACTTGTCCTTGTGTTGTAAACCTGTGTGCTGTGTTATCTTACCCCACTGCGACTCATCCGGTCTGGGCTGCTCTTAATCATCAAAGGTACAAAAATAAGAAAATGAGGAGACCGTTCACATGTACTAATAGTGATCGTTACACGGCTACAATATATAATTGACTTTTCTACTCTCCCCATTGCTTTTAATAACCTGTGGAGTGTTGTAAGTACAGTTTGAGACTCAGGTTGAATTTTAAGGAGTAGACATTGACTCTGAATTTCAATCTTGCCTGTATGCCAACCATAATAAGGATGTTTTGTTTCTTAACACAATGAAAGTCATTCATCGTGTTTATCCAACACTGAGGATGCCGAGTTGCACCGACAGAGTGCGAATGCACATATTGAGGAACAGGAAGCAGGCATTAATTCACTTACCAGCCAAATATTATTAATAACACCTTCCTGAAAGTTACTTCTTTAGATAGTCCTCATATATTTTTTAGAGAACCTAATGCTGTTCGTTCTTGTATGCCTTCTGTATCTTTTGTAGAGAAGCCGCTCTGTTTGACATGGCGTCAGCATCCTCGGTCCAAGTGGTGACGGTCATTGAGCCTCTGATTCAGAACAGCCATAGTCTGTTTCCAGAAGGTATGCAAACACCAAATAGTCTTGCTGCCCACAAGTGTGCACCTCTATGGTGTTACCCTGGTTTGTATCTGCAGCATATTTTGGGACCATGTCGTGTGACAGTACATGTTTTTACACATTCAGGTTCAGTATGAACAAACTGCTCCTCGAACCACTTTTTTTCTGATGTGATCATAACTCTACTAATCTTAAGAGGATTGTTTGTTTTATATATGAACTGCTGACAGCTACTGGAAAAAAGCCCCAAGCTAGTTTACTGTAAAGTTGATAATTTTTATCGTCCCTTTACCCTTTTGAACGGTGTTAAAATAGGAAGTTAAGTCTGTACATCACCCTGATCTGCTGCTGCTGCTACACCCACTCTAGTCTGTGTAGCAGCAGCACACCGGAAACTGAAACGACACCACCTCTGCAGGTGAAGTTTTACCCATAAGTGAGCCTGTAAGCAGCTTGCCTGTTGGTTTGGGACATTTAGCTGTCAAGATCATTTAATTTTTCCATCTGAGCTATATACCTTTAAGTTTTGCGAATGGTCACCAAAGCTAAAAGTTTGTCGCATTTGATTGATGAACTTTCTTCTTTTCCCTATTTGTTTTCCTGGTGCCAGCTGAATCCTTTGAGATCCCAGAGCTACCTGAGGTTGCAGAGGTCCCTCCTCCTACCACCCAGTGTCTTTTCTCAGAGAAGGAGAAACTGAGCAGAACGGTTTCGTCTGCTTCCTCCACATCGTCATCCTCCTCCTATCATCGCTCTCTATCCAAAACAAACAGGTACCATCATATACAGACAAAAAAAAAAGTGTTTGCTGTCCCAATTTAAAATGTTCATGTTTTCAGATCCTCAGACCCTGCATTTTTGCCTCTCTGTACATTGAAACTTAATTTTTTTCATCTTTAACCTATTTGCGTCATAGTAAACACAATAAGACAATAACGTTTGAAATCTGAAATAAAACGATTTTGTACATATTCAACTAATCATGTATTTAGTGTGCAAATTAAATTTTGTGAAAAAGCCATTTGAACCTTAAGAGCCAATTGGCAAAGAAATATTTGAAAAATATATTTACACATTTAAAATACAAAGAATAAACACACTGTTTCTAAATGAAGAAAAACTACAGCACCATGACAGAGTCTAGTTATTAAATTAATATGGTCCTGCTAATCCCATATATCCCTGAACAAACCAACACCAGGACCTCTGGAACACCGTCTAAGACCATCTGACCAATAACTGAAGCTTGACTGAAACTGGGTCATTGGACAGTCCAGTGATCGCAACTAAGAAAAAGAAAAATTAACATTTTGCAGTGATCCAGTCAAAATCCAGACTTCAAGCTGATTGAAATTATGTGATGGAACCTCAAGATAGCAGTGAAAATATCTATAAACTCAATATACTGAAGCAATGTCGTAAAAAGAAAGTGCCAGAATTCTCGCACAATATAAGGGAAAACATTGCTTCAATTTTTTATTTAAGTGCTGTTTAATGCAGTCGGTGAAGACCAAAAAAATGTTTGAACTGAAAGACATCAAAGGGTCGAAACCATGCAAAAGCTTGGTGCATTGATTGCTAGTTTGATACTTTTAAATACTCTTTTTGTATTTCTCTCCCTCAGCACAGCCTCTCAGGACAGCGGAGGCTTTTTCCTGGTCAAATCGGGCTCCGTGGGTAGTCGCAGTGCCACCACGTGGGCCAGCCCTACAGCTGAGGTGGAGAAGTCCTCCCAGCAAGATGCAGCACCCAGTAGCCCACCCCCTCCCGTTTCGGGATTGGATCCGGCTCCCGCTCCTCCAGCTGGGTGTAGCTCTACGCCCAACCAGAAGCCGGCCCCGGCTCCCAGGGCTTCTCTATCGGTACCAAACCCGGCTCAGAAGCAGAGCACAGATCAGAGCCAGCTCGAGCCTATTTTGGAGGCACCTCCAGATTCTCCCAAAGCATTAGTGAAAATCTCTACCCCATTCAAACGTAAGTCAAAGCTGCCGATGGCGCCACTTAACCACAGCAACATTTAATTACCTAAATAAGAGTGACAGCATTAGAAATGTAGAAAGAATTCATTTAAAAGTTGTGCCTCCAGACTTCCCTTTTAAGTTGACTCACACCAAATTCTAATTTGCTCTCTTTCTTAGGGCATCTCATGATTTCTCCTTTCTCTTCCAAATTAGCCTCACAGATTCTTTACCTCTGCCCTTTTTTGCCAAGAGAGTCTGCTAGAAAGGGCGTCAAATAAATAAACCTGAAGTGGTTGTTAGAACCGGGATGTTCACAGTAAACAGGAAGTCTGACTCTACTGACCAAAATATCAGCATGCATCATATCTCTGACTGTTTGGCGGGCTTTTCCTTATAAGCCCCTTTCCTCCTTCATGTCGGACAGCCAAACTCTTACATGTTTTAACATCTAACAGTTGTTCCCTTTGTCATGGACTTTGAGTGTCATCTTAATATCAGGTGATATATATATTGATATTAATATGCAGTATCTTAGAATGTTCACATTTTTGTCCTTAGAGCTGAGGAATAGTGAGGAATAGTGAGGTGAAAATATAGCAATATTGCAAAAATGCTAAGAAAAGCCCTAGAGTCACAAAAAGTCAGAGAACTTCCACGAAAAAAGAAACATGAGAATGATTCTGTGTTGCAGCAATTAATCATCAATTAATCATTAAGAAACCCTGTTTTAAAGGTATTAACTTGATTCTGAATTAAATAATTTGTTACACTGGAAAGAATAAATGATCTTTTAAAATATTTACATACCTGTCAGCAATATAGATAGTTATCATTATGATAGTATTATTATGATTAGAGTGTGTAAGATATTTAGTTGTTTAACTTCATACTAAATATGCAGTAACACACGTTTTGGTGCAAATCTCATCATCTCTCCTGCTTGTTTTTCTGTTGCTGTCCTTTCCACGGCCACTCAGCAAAGAGAACGTTCTGCCCGGCCAAAGCCAACGAGCAGATTAGTGTTCAGTACTCCAAACAGAAAGCTCCGGTGCCTCCCAAGTGCCCGGCTCCTCCACCTCCGACCCCGGCGAAACCAGCGGCTGACGCAAGTCCAGAGATGAAGCCGGCGCCTCGACCCCCGCCGGTCGCCGTCAAAAAGCAGCTGAAAAAGCCGTCGGTCAAAGCCCCAAACTGCCCGCCTCCGCTTCCTCCACCATCACAGCCACAGCAGGTTCCCAGTATAGCACAATGAGAGTGTAAATGTTTTTTGTTTTTTTAAATCTTATGGTTACATTATTGTCTTCCATTGTATGCCTTTTGGCATCTTGTGTTTAATGAATTTTTTTAAGGGATTTTCCCGTATGTTTGTACCCAAAATCATTTATTTATTCTATTGTCCCTCCTGTCCCACATCTTGACAGAAATGAGAACAATAATAAATGAACGCACATTTATCAGGAAAGATACCAGGTTGGACTGTTCCATCACAATAGCAATTAAAAAAACACTTTGAATAGTAGAATTTGGTTTGATTTTCAGTTTTTGAAGGAAATTTTCTTCTAAAGTCTCTGGGTTTTTTGGGGTAAAACTCACCACCTCAATGTCTCTGAGGAGTTTGGACGGAATATTTTCAATTTCAATGAATACACAGCTAATTAAAACATCTTTATTGTCAGTTCATATCATCACTGTATATCACTGGTACTTACTTCAGGTGTTCATATGGTAAGTACATATTTATGGGAGGTCAGTTAATATTTTCATGTACAGTTATTTAAAAGGACTTATAAATTCTTCCATATAAAGCAATACAGGAGTTGGAGTTCATAATAAAAAAGGTGCACATTTGAACTAAATAAGTCTGCAGCATAAAATGAACAATTATATGATTCAGGCTTTAGTTGCCTCTAGCAAATACCACTTCTTATACTCCCTCATGTAGTGTATTCACTGCCATGTTTTCCTGCTTTTCTAGATTCCTGATCTCCCATGTTTAGCTTTTTCTTCCTTTTTCTAACCCCGTGTCAAATATTCCTGAGTCAAACATTGACAATAGATTGCAGCGATGCCAAAATGTGGAAACACGGTTCCATTCATCAAGCGCCCACTTTTTCTTTGTAGTGATGTAGACTCGCTATGAGAATTTGTGCTCTTCCCATAAGAGGAAGCGTGTAAAGGAAGAAGTGAGTTACAGACTTTGGAGCTTCCACATTGAGAAACGTTGGCATTTCCCTTCAGATAACCTTCTGGAACTTTCTCTCACACGTCCTCTTTGTTTTTCAGTTTTAAAATCCATGCCGTGCTGGGCAGACGGTTCTTTCTCTCCCTGTGGACACATTCAGAAGCAGGTTTGCGTCCAAAACTGTTCATCCCGGGAGCACAATTGCACAGAGGGGGAGTTGTCCAGTATTAAGGACACTGGGTTCATGCTGGCCGTCCTGTCAACAGAACTAACCTTGTAAGCTGCGGAAATATTAATTTGATTGGAATTACAAAGGAATGATACATGAAAAGTATGTTTCTTGTTTATTTCTCGTCCTTTCTTCAACCTGCTCCGATCAGACTTTGATTTCGTCCTCATCGTCCATAAAGTTGTAGGACATTTTCTTCTTTGGCTGACTGGTGAACGCCAGTCCTGAATCTCCGGCCTCCATCCTGATCTGTCCCTTTGAGGGGCTGACGCCATAGTGGCGTGCAAGCACATCCGCTGCACTCTGGAACCTCTCACTCTCCATTCTCATCCCTACCCGTTCAGGAGACCCCAGTAACACATCGGGTACTTTGCTAGAGAGCCTGACTCTGTTGACTTCCATCGCACCTGTCTCCTCCTCTTCGCAATCAGCTGAAAATGGACTCCTCCCACCCCCGCAGTCCTCCCTCAGCAAAGAATCCACGTACGAGATGGTGGCCGAGCCCTTCTCTGACCCGTCGCTGGTCAGCCCGCACGCAGACTCCGCCTCCTCTCCCTCCCACGCGGGGACTCGCTCCTCCGGGTTGCCGTCGATCAAGCTGAAAACCTCGCTCATGAGAGAGGGCCCGAGGTCAAAGGTGAAGGTGTCCAGGGAGGTGAGGGAGGGGAGGGAATCGGAGAAGGCGTCCCTGCCTTTGGGCGGAGAGGTCACGGCCGAGGCGGAGCAGGTGGACAAGATGGCCTCGGTGGGGTCGGTCAGAGACCCACGGTGAATGTTCATGGAGCAGGGGGTGGGGATGGAGATAGACGGCTGCTGACGCTCAGAGCGCGAGAGGCGAGGCAAAGTGACGAATCCGGACTCCAGACCTGAGGAACACATAAAAACGCAACCGGCGATCATTAATAATCCCATTTTAATGTCATATTTATGTGTTTTCTGGGAGTTTTCAAGGGGAGCGTATCTCTACCACACACCTCAGATTTGGATGAAACTCAAAATCACAACTCATTTGATTTCTTTAATATGCTACAAGGCTTTTACGACATGGGTTTTATGTACTCCTAAAACTTTCCAAACTCCATAAAAGTGAGAATCTCACGCAGACCAACTCTCAGCTTGACTTAACACATTTTTTCCAGCAGGAGGCGAAATGAAGCCATCCAATTAAATGATGGCAGGAGAGCTAAATGCCCAGCATGTGGTGTGCTGAGTTGTTCTGCTCTGTGAACAGTAGGGATAATCATCTGCCTGACCCTGCCAGATCCCTCAACAGGGTATCTCTCTCCCTCACACAGACACACACACACATACAGTGTTGGCTGTCAACCAAATGGATAAATTACCGCAGCATTTCTCAGCCAGAGCTGGACAGGGTCGAGAGTTGAGATGTTTCACCCAAAGAAAACAGACTTTTCTCAGAGAAGGACAAATAATGCTTTGCTTAGATAAGTATGTTGGGACTTTGGTGAGTGAAAAAAAAATAATTATAATGTGCCATTATAAAGTTACCAGCTATAAAAAGTCATGGAAGTCAAAAAAGCTTTTAAAGCTAACGTGAGTTTTCTGATCCTTGTCACAATATAGAAAATAAGCCATTAGACACTTTGGGAAAATGATGGCTACATCCCAGCTGAATTGTGTCTAATGCATCCGAGTGTCAGCTGTCTGTCTACGTCCTACCAGCTCACGCCCAGTAACGGCTGACAGATTTTGCCCGGACTGGTTTGTGTGGATGCACACCAGCTTGAGCTGAGAACTGGCACAGTTAGCCTTATTTTGACGAGCAATGTGTTGTGACATGATTTCAGTCGAGATTAAAGCCTGGTTCAGTTTAAGCAGCCCTGAGTCAGGGCCTGTTCTGGGGCCGCATTCATGCCATAATTGGGCAGATCATTTCCTCTGGCCTCGCTGGATTTTTCAAGCCGTTGTGAGGCCAAAATATTCTTTGGGCTACTCGAGCAACTACAATTAGGAGATGGTTTGCTTCACTTGGCATAAAGTCTGTAAACAGGAGGAAACTACCAGCTCGGCGCTGTGCAAGGTTTTACTAAATCTAGTAACCGGTCATTTAAAAAATAAAAAACGTTTGTGTTGTAAACCACTTCGAACCTCTTTTTGTGACCCATTCTCTGAAATAATGCCCCTGTCAGCAAGTCACAATCAGCCTTTGCCTATTTTTGTAGAGCTGTTAGACAAATACGTTAATAATTAAAGGAAACTTGGACTAAGTGAACTCATTAGTTTTTTTGCGTGCTGCAAATACACTGACACACGCACGCCACAAACACACACTTGGAGGCCAGCCTGCGTGACCCATGAGCAGGATGTTAACGGGGGTCACTGAGGCAGCCTCCCAGACAGACTGTTGCCAAGTACTGTCTGGATTTCTGTGTGTTATCAAAACCAGCGCTGTTCATTATAAGCTGAGGTGATTCATAAGGACATCTGAGGTAACCCTGTCTACAGATTTTCTGGGAAGGCCGATGACTGAACGTTAGAGCGGCGCTGCACCATCTTTTTTTTTTTGGTCAGCGCTGGTTTGCTGGTTTGCTGGTTTGACCTTTGCCTGCATCTTTGACTCTGTGTGGCAACGGCGCTGTTTAATTTAAGGGAAAACATCTCGACTTAAGCTTGGAGACAATTTTGGGATTTGGTGGAGTCTTAGCTTAATCCTGAAATTGCTTAGTGAAAACAGATGACGTCATGGTGAGGAATTTCCAGTGTGGGCAGTTTGGAGGGATAGCAAACATTACCCAACATTTCACCTGAATTAAAAAGTTAGATAAAGCCTAACAACACTAAATAACTCAGTAATGGATTGTCTGTAGATGTTTCACTTCAGTGTTACACACAAAGACATCTCCTACTCACCATAAGAGCTTTTCATGTCTTCTGGTGTGCTCTGAGAACTGGGAAAGAGCACTTTGGTGGTGGGACTCCCATTAGGCATGTCCACATCAAGCCGTGGGAGAGAGATGGCATTTTTGATGATCGGGGAAACGGCTGGAGGCGGTGGGGACAGATCCTTTGAGCCCTCTCTGGGTCGATGGTCAGAGCCTCTCCTGATCTGCCGAAGCGTCTTGGAGAAAAACGCTCCTATCTTGTTGTCGGGCGAGGAAACGGAATCCGTCTCCGCGTTGTTCCCGTTGGCCGTCCCTCCGTGGTTGCTGAGGAAGGACGTGTCCCCAAACACATCCCCACCCCGGCCAACGTGCATGGTGTGGCGGAAGTCACCCAAAGGGGGGCTTATCATGTCCACCGTGAGGTCGCCTTTATGGCGACGCTTACTGTGGGAGTGAGTGACCAGACCTTTAAGGCCTGACAGCTTTTCCTGAAGATTCATGATCGCAACAGAGGAATCACTGAATAACACTTTAATATCAATCAAGTGTTTTCCTGCAGTTGCCTTTGATTTCACCAAAAAATCAAATCTGGGCGATCAATTTAAACAATGGTGAAATCCAGAGTTTGGAGCTGGAAAACAGCCGGCAAAGGTTCTCCCAAGATTGTGAGAATGTGTTATTTCTGTGGATGGAAAGTTGAACTCCGGGTCTGCTGTGCCAAATAATTCACTGGAGTGTCACGTTTATTTATCATGTGCAAGTCTGATTCAGTCCCTCTCTTTGTAGCTTGTTATTTTGCATAGTTAGCTAAATTAAACAGGCTCAAATTGACGAGAGCGCTGCACAGTCGTGTTTGGGGATGCAGTCGATGCTGTTGGAATGTGGTTAGATTGCCTGACTTGCTTTAGGCTTGGGGTTTTGTCAACATCAGCTCAGAAATAGGTCCATGTCCAGCTGCAAATGGTTCTGTGGTCGAACTTCGGAACCATCTATAGAGAAAGAGAGAGGAAAAAACGGGGAAAAACATCTGTTTTTAAATTGTAGACAAGGGTGTATTTGAATGTGAGCTTCATAGAAGACGGCAGTGTATATTTGTAGCGAAATTCATATTCAGCGACTGACTGCTCTGTTCCTGTGTTTATGAAATGACTTTTTTTTCTTGATTTTTTCCCCCCTCTAAATCGGTTTTGTGTATGTTTGTAGGATTCCCCGTCCCAAGGGTGCACTGGTCACACATTCGCTCCAAAAATCTCCCCCTCTTCAGTGACATGTAGCATTTGCCCTGTTGTGTCTGGGTTGAGGTTGGGCAAAGTTCATTGTGCTTTTCACCAAAAAGACTTATCGTGCCTAGAAACCAAAGAGGCAGGCCTCATTCAGCCCAACGCAGAGATATGAAGAGATAATGATTTTTTTCCTGATAAGAAAATCCCAGCTGCTACTTGTACAGCCAGATAGCTGGAGTATGGTTCACAACAGTATCTGATTTGTTCACTGAAAGAAGAGCAATTAATTACTGTTTTTAGTCACAATCCCCAAACGATCTTACTTTTATAAGTGAACTCATAGTTAAGGTGATTATATGTGCAAGACACTTTAAAGTGGCTTAATAATCACATAAATGGACAGTGATCAGAGCGAGTACCTCCACGTTTGAGCAATTGGCTACAAGACGAGAGCAGCCACTTTGTCAAATATAATATTTTTTAGGTCAGTGAAACATACTTGCAATTCAAGTTCACAATTGTTTCTTTGACCTTTTTTTCCAAACCGCATGAAGGCAACACTGATCTCTGTTTTCACTGTCTGTGTGTATGTTTCAGTGCATTGATGGTGTATGATAAAGACTAGAGTTTCGAGCTAACTTCCAAATGAGCTAGCTGATGGTAACTTTTGTGCGTGTGTATCTGACATTACTGCTGCATCATGCATGCTGCTGCTTTTATGAAGTGATGCAATTTTAGCATACACACTTGACAGGAAGTTGTTGTTATTATTATTTTAGGCTAGTGAGCTGATTCTGATCAAAGATGACTTCCTTATATAATAATTCTGCCCACTTTTTGTATTTTTTTCAAGCACTAAATGTTCTTTGTCAAGCCTTTGAACAATAAAGCTTTTTGCTTCTTTCTACATGTCACCAATCAGACAATTGACTCACGTTTTGTTCAACTGTTAACTTTTTACTGCTCTTTTTATGATTGAGATCACCAAGCCTTTTTCGTTCCCTAATGAAGGCAGAAAAATTGGCCGTTTGTCATATGTTCTATTCCACCAAGCACAGTAATAGATATCCAATAAAAAATGCTTTTATTGCATAAAGGGGCTATAACATGGGCCTGTGTTTTTCTTTAAAGGCTTTTCACTGCAGCAGCTAAATGTCCACAGGCCTCCCACTCAAACGCGGCTCTGTCTGGCTTCATTAATGACCTGCTACGGCTCTTGAGACGGGGATTACGTCATGTCCGAGGCAGCCACTCTAATTTTTTGTTGACCGCGGCCCGAGGCCCAACGCTTTACTTCCCCTGGCTGCCGTTTTAAGAGGGGCATCTGGGAGCAGAGAGAGAGAGAGAGAGAGAGAGAGAGGAAACATGCCAAATACCAGCACTGCACAGAGCCATATTGGGGCTCGATATAAGGGCACTGGGGACCAGTATACAGAGGTGTGATCTTAAATTCGAGACGGCATGAGCCTACAGGGACTTTCAGTACGCTCCCATGAACTGCGCTGCAGCGACAGGCAACTTCTTTGATTAATGCAGCCCTACACCAACTGTGGTCACGGACACAATGGTATTCACGGGGAATTAGGGACATTTTTTGTGGTGGTTTTTCAAGGTCTGACAGAAAAACCTTGGTTCAATTAACAGCATACAGAATTACCAGAATACACACGGAAGAATGATTACTCTATGCGCTTACAGAAATCTACGGTCTCTTGCATCTGCATGTAATCCTGTTAAAAGGACCTTTTACCACAGAGCAGCGGGGGGGGTTGCTCCCTCTCAACTTCTTTTGTGCATTAAAAACTTCCAGGCAAAAGCTAATTAAACAGAAAGATCCAATGCAATCTCCTTTCCGCACTGTGGAACATTTTTTTTTTGCCTTCGCTCTGCCTTCTGAGTTACACAGGTGTCTGACAAAATGGTCTGAAAAGCACAACAAGGAACAATAATATGTCGAATGCTTATAAAACTAATAGGTTTAATGCTATAATCCCAGCGGCAGCCTGCCTGCCTTCGTCTCAGATAGCAGAAAAATAGGGAACCACTTGACAGCAGGGATTTGGGCATACCCCGGATTATCCTCTAATCCTTTGTCTCCCCGATTGTAGCTGGTAGACTGCCACTTGGTCACCGAATCAAATCACTGTCAGAAGATATAATAAACAGAAAATGAGGCTGAGGGAGGGAGAGTCAGGTTACAGAAGGGAGTAAAGGGGAAAGATGGCAAATGGGGAAGAAACAGGGATGACAAATCAGTTCCTGCAGATTTGAAAAGGATGACAGAGACTCAGATTAAGAAAGAAAACAAAGGGGATACTGAGGCAAACGTCTAAAGTCCAAGGGAAGAAATGTGGGTGAAATGTGAAAGCTTTAATATAAAGGAAGAAATACTCCTTGATATTAACTGACAGTTACCAACCCCTGGACGACATGTTTTCTGTAATGAATAGTTTATAAATTTGGTTAAGCACAAATTGTCTTTTAAACTGAGAATCCCCTAAACTTCCAGTCAGAGATCATTACAGACTGCAGCTGCAGTTACCTCTCAGTCTGGTCATAAACGGGTTTCTTCGACAGCCCTCACAGTATTACGGGAAACTCCAAAAAGCTCAGTGCATATTTTTGAAAAGGGCCTGTGCTTTACACACGTCAGAAATATCTCTTGAAGCCGTTTCCAAACAAATTCAGATTACAAGATCAACTTGTTGAACTAATGTGGGTAGGGGCAAGTTGTTAGGAGGTGTGATCATTTAGCAAGGGACAGAAAGAGTTCTCACCTACAGAAGAAAGGCATTTAGCCCAGAACGTACAAACACTACTTGTCTAGTTACAGGCCAGCAACAAAATTCAGAGCTGATGGAATGCAAGGGTCCCGGTTTATGTTACCATCCATTAATGAGCTGTTGCTTAAGTAAAGAACTGAATAACTTCCTCTAAACTTTCACTAAAGTTTATAGAAGGTGAAAAGAACAGAGAAAAACCCATCTGAAGGGAGGTTTTATGGTCATAAAATACCAAGTTGTTTGTCCACAATCAAGGCAAACATTGTTCAGAGCACAACCACAACCCGTTAAGCATGGTGGTGGTAGTTTCATGCCCTGTTTTACCATCAGTTTTGCAGGACACAACAGCATAATCACATTCAAATCACTTAGTTATAACAGGATATATTGCGATATCATTGGAACATGAAAAACATCATAATTACATAATATATGTTGAAGCTAACTGAGCTTAAGAGATAGTCTCACTGAGGTCTTGAACTCAGAACCACAGAAAATATATGGACTGCATTCTGTATTAAAAGTTTCCTTCAACTATTAATATCAAGTGTGCTGAATGATTTATATTTAGACACTGTATACCTTTATATGCTTCAAATTATCTTTATGTCCCAAAAAAGTCTGATAGTGGTATTACAAAAAACGGTACAATAAGTGCATGTGTAAATAAGGTTTAATGGGAGTTATCATGAATATTTTCTGCTTCTGCGATAGAAACCAACATTTTCTTTCTTGTTTTCTCGGTCCAGTCAGGCGTAAAAGTGTGTAACAGGTGTGTCCGTTCATTTGCACAACGAGCAAGACACAGAAAGTGGACATCATCCCATACGCACACTTCTTGAAGTGCAGGGCCTAAACGTGACCAATCGAAACTCAAGCTGCATACGTATCGGGATAATTCAACCGCAGAACAGACTACTCACAAACCCCATCAAACCAGTGCTGTTATGACATCTCGCAAGGCTGCTCTTGTGAAGATTCTTGTCACAGGACACTCAAGGTAAAAGACTTGGACTGGATTCATGCTTCTGGACTCAGCACAACATTCCCATGTCCCATGTAGAGGGTTTTCTAGAGGTGGCTTTGCTGGATATAAACCAGAGCAACCACACTCTAATGGGAGCCGTGTGTGTTGGGTTGAGTGTGTAGGAACACATTCCTGAGCAGAGCATCAGTCTGCCTCTCGATTACGACCATCAAACATCAACCTCTGCACTGATTGAAACCATGCTTAGGACTGAGCGTCCTTCTTCTCACTGCTCATTTGGTCTTACTCTCTCATTTCATTTCCTTCCTAGCAGTACTTCTCAGCAAACTTTCTTTGTCTTTTCTTTTTCCATTACTTTATATTTCTCTTTGCTCCACCTCGTTCTTTTTTTTTTTTACCCTCTCCTTCGACTCAATTGCTCTCTTTCTTTCCTATTCTTCCATCTGAGTGTCTTGACTGACTTATGGGACTAAAACAGTTTGATAAAGGAGAAAGCTTTTGGACCACACATACACAGACATAATCCTCACCTTTTATGACTGTAACTCATGATGTTTACTCAGCTATAATGTTTCTTGGGTAAAATCAACTGTAGACCTGTTTCGCCACAGGCCTTCCCCTCCCTTCTCCCTCCGTGTTTTCTACTCACTAACCCCATTAACCAGGTGAACAAACATACAAGATAAGGCCACATTTTTCAGGGTCGGCCTCTGACTTTCAATTAGGTACCTATTTTCACCGTCCGCACAGAATCCAAGCAAAATACTACTACACTTCCTCTTCAGCCAAGAAAACATTTTCACGCTTCAGAAGTATCCGTATTCTCCTCGCCTCTGTGCTCCCTGGATCTGCTGGAATTGGCTGCCGCAATTTTCCGGCTTTGTTGCCTCTCTCTGTTTGTACCTTTTGCGTGCATATATGTAAACACCTTTCTTTTGCTCTCACGCACATCGCCTCATTCTTCAATGCCTCGTATGTAACAGTACAGACATTTTGAGATTATAGCCTGTTGACTTCCTGAGTGATGAGAGGATATATAAGAGGCCTTTCCACATATATAACTGTTAGTTGCTCCACCAGTGAGAGGTATGGCATTTGTAAAACAGTTTTGTTAGTTTCTTGTTCTGAACCCAGTAAACTTTCATGTTATTCAGCATTGTAAAGTATGGACTTTAAATTATGTATGTCTATCCTGTCAGTTGTGCTTGTTATGATATATGACTTAAACCACCTATTAGAGAAGTATGTTTTTATTTCACCAAGACTCCATATGTGTTCAGTACGTAGGCAGTAACAAACTCTTATTGAGATTTACTGTTTTGTTGCTTGGATATGAACTCAACAATTCGTTTGAAGACCTCTGGTATGATATTTGTATTTGGGAAAAGAAGGAATCATTTAAAAACATGCAATGAAATTGATTTTACAGGGATAGTTTTCAGTCCTGGACAGGTCATCAAAAACAGAGACAGTTCCCCTAAAATGGCGACATCCTGTCAACTGATCACGAACTGGAAAAATTCTAGTTCCATAAATGTCTTGATATCCATTATCCAGATATTTCCTGGCTGTACAGGAAGCCAGGAACATTGGCCATTGCCCCCAGGGGATGAATCAAAAGATGATCGCAAAAAAACTTCACCACCTTCCAAAGGTTCCCATTTAAGTTGTACTTGGCAGCACAAAAACAGAGTCTTATAATAAGATGGTGAATGAATTTGAAGCAAATGTTAAAAAAAGAAAAGAAAGTAGCTCATTGAGTATTTTTCCACAAATAAATAGGACCTTGATTCTTTGAAAGTAGAGCTGCCTGTTGATCATTAAAATTTCATCAGAAATGACTGATAAAAACCTTCCTGTTTTGTTCAGATTTTTTCCTTCTGTCTCAATTAAAAAACAGAGCAGCTAAAAAAATATATGTTAGTGCATACAATATACAAAGAGTTCTCCAAAGAGCAACTTCAAATTTTTACTAAAAAGTATTGGGCGATTGATAAAAGTCAGAAGTAAAGAAAATAACTTATTAATTAATGGTTAATAATAATTAATAATTAATGGTTCTAACTAGCAATAAAAATGATACAATTTTCTAAAGCTTAACCCATAGAACATTTTCAATCAAAATGAAAATATTCTAATAGGCTGAAAACCCTCATGTTGTGAGCTACTTAAGCATACATGCCAATATCCATATGTATGAACATGAGCCATACATTTGGAAAATATTCAAAATAATTTAATTCCCCAAGAATAGAATAGCCTTCCACTTTTTTTTGCCTGAAAAATGCTGGAATATTGGACAACCACATCCAAATCCTGTTTTGATTTATTGATTCACATTAAAATCTTTATACCAATTTCATAAAGTTACACCCAAAAATGTCTTCTTCGCTCTAGATTTAATGATTACATTTCCTAATTCCAAAGCTACAAGAGAGGCTTTCTGTTATTACAGATGTTCTGGGGATGCAAATTACCAGTTGACCGGAGCCAAGCTCTTAAAAAACGTGTCGCAGTCTTTAACAAGGGGGTTGGAGCTGTTGAGGGATGAGTGAATTGTGACCATTTGGTGACGGCACACAGTGATGTTACGCGTTTTACAAACATCTTTCTCTTTGACAAAAAAAGGGAGGGGTGTGAGATGCTGGGGAGCCCCGTGGTGTGAAAACAAACACAGTAGTCAGATTCTGTGTTCACACCTCTGCAACTGACTGACCAACTGTTTCAGCATAAGCTGCATCAGTGACACCTAAAGGTCAAAGAGGGGCCCCCTTAGAGGAATGTTAGGACTCAGGTGAAAAAAAAAAGTTAAAAACTGGAAAATGGGTCTCCATCTATATCATCGGGATTTGAAAAGTCCTGTATTATTAGCATAAATCATGTGCAGGGGGATGTACAGGAAACATTACATACATGTGTTAACCATCATCTGTAGCCTACAGCAAAGGCAAATTGGTGTTTCAAAACCCCCAAGAAGGATATACTGAACTGCTTCATAGGGGAAATTAACTGGGGAGATTACAGAGCCAGTTAAACATGAAAAAGTCATGCACTGTGCGCATCCACACTGAGGCTGGATGTTAACTTGTCACCAGTGAAACAGGCTTTTTTTTTATTGATCACCACTGTGCATGTTTGTTTATTGGCAGGCTTCGGCAGGCTAATGTGGTCTTTTTTTTGTTTGCGTGTGCGTCTGCTATGTTTCACATGGTGGCCTCCGTCTTGGCTCACTGACAGGTTGAGGGGTCAGAAGGCCATTGACCTCAACTTTTAATGATCCAAACACTGTGCTGCTTGTTTGCCTCCATAATAAAAATACGTCAGGGCCCCCAGCGTCACGTTCCACTGGATCAGACTACACCTTGGTAAATGTCCCTGACATGCACTGGAGGAAAATTTATAGTTCTGTTAACTCCTGCTATTAAAAGGCAAAAAAAAAAAATCAAAACACTCCCAGATTTAATTTTGACCAAGCCTGCAATGTGGAAATTGAAACGGTTTACTGCTCCTGCTTCTGTTGGATATAAATATGGAGCAGAGCAGATTGAGTTTCATGTTGGACACATGAGACAGCGAGGCCATTAACACCATGCATGACAACAACTGGGTTCCAGTCAGCATTGTTATGAGTCTCAAGAGTAGGATTATCTAAAACTAACCGTTATTCACTGTCAGCTCTGTGGTGCAGATCTTCATTCCACACGGTTATTATCACACTACAACACTGTAATGATGTCAGCAATCAGCTGACAGGTTCTCCTCTAAGTTAGTGGTCTCAGTATAGTTTAGACTTTCACAAAGGAAAAATCTAATCACCCATAATCGAATAAGTTATGATAGTATTGAAAACACAGAAACATACAATCGCGTCATAATGATCTGCAAAATTACTGGAGATCAGAAACTTTCCGAAAAGTCTCCACATAGAAAAACCCATTCAAACTCTGCTAATAAGGCTCATATAAAGTACACATGTAACTCTCATAACAGGGATTTACAGACCAAGCTGAGATGTGCGCTCTGACTAAACGTTTAAAAGTGTGTAAACTCACCTCGGGAAAGAGGAACGCAGAACACGCACACACATATAAACACACACATACAAAAAAAATTAGAGGAAAAAAAAAATTCCAGTTGAATTATTTTCCCATTAGATGTAGGATTCGGGTTTGGGTGATCCGTGTGAGCCGCCGGAGGAGTGGGACTGTCCCGCTGGAGCGCCGGGTGCGCGGAGCGCCACAGCGCGGAGGAAAGGGGCGGGCTGTGGTTCAAATACCAACCAAAGAAAGCCCTACACAGCCTCACCACTTCGTGCTCGACCGTTATGTCTCACCATAACATTACTGGATATCTGAGTACCATGGAAAAGTTTTTAAAAAAGGAGAAAAAACTTATATTGCGCATTTATTTCGTTATTCATTCTTATTTTTTATAGGAAACTTTTTGCTCTGATGGCAAAATCCAAGTCTGAGAAGCTCAAACATGGTTTCCTATGTGTCAATTGCTAGGTGGTTCTTGCAGCAGATTATTGCAAAGACGTGTCAGCAAACTCCTGTCAAGTGCTGAACAGCAGACTTGACCAGATGAGCATCTGCTGACTTTATGCTTGGGGAAATACAAAATTATGAGAGGGTTTCATGATGACTCAGTTATAACACGTGTTCACGGGGCCTGATTAACCCTTATGGGAGTTGGATGCCAAACCAGCTTAAGTAATTAGCTTCCATTAAAAATAAACAAACCCAATAAAACTGCAATGGCAAATTCACCAGATGGCAATATGAGTAGCTTTAGCAAGTAGTTCAAAATATAATAGAAGATGATGTGAAATTGGCACAGTCCTGTATTCAAAGATGTGTACAAAGATATGAAGTAGTTGGCGGTTTGCTTGTCTGGCTCTGGTGGGATACTATTCTGCTTCTATTCCTGCTCTTGGTTTTTGGAAGATGGGATACTGATGGAGGTGTGAGACTGCATTTAGATGGTATCCCACTCACATAAAAAAATCACAAGAGGTTTTCCACCTTGTTTGTTAGTCCAAATTTGTGCCCATCTCCCAAAACTGGCCCTTATAGCCTTCTTTCATGCGAACAGACGGAAATAACAACATGAATACACTAAGCCAGCAACCTCCAGTGGTTTTGTGAGCAACTGTATTCTGCAAGACTCTCAATGACAGTTGCATTGTAAAAAGAATGTATTTGAGGTCTGATCGCATTTATTTTACTGTAATCAAATGATTAGTGCAAACTTTGAAAAATGAGTTTACAAAAAAATCACCTTGTACTTTTAAAAAAATATACATTTCCAAACCAAAACAAAAAAACTCAACTGGAGATGCCTGGTGGCTTTGTCAAAGTACAGATTAGTATTAGTTGGAAAGTATGAATTAGTTTAATCTGGAAATGAAAAGAGATGTTGGTCTTACTGGGTCATAAGTGCTGTTGTCTGCCTTCAAAAGTGATTAACCCGGTGATTTCTGACTCAATGTTAAATAAGATCTCGTTATCACAGTTGAGAGAATGGTATGATTGACACATCTGGTAACTAACTGTATGTCTGCTACTCATGGAACTGTAATTTGTTTATGCGGGGATGGCAATAAACACATCGTATAAGTCATAAATTGATTGGACGCAAACCAAATACCCACTTAGGAACCTTCTATGGCACCCACAGTCGTCTGAGCCATAGCGTACCACAAACAAACACGACTCTAGTGCCAGTCTGAAGTCTTCAGCGGGAAACGCGGCCTTATCAACAGGAACAGAGTCCCATTCCATCCTCAAAAGTCAGTAACAAGCCTGTTTGTTGATCATTGAAACTCAGAGGTGGTCTGCAGGCCTGGGAGTGTTAAACAGAAGCGATGACACCGCAATCACATACCAATATGCGAGCTACAGCACTGTACTTCTTCCCCAGTGCAAAATAACACACACTTTTTGCACAGTTTTTAGGTTAATGGATGTAGCATTATCAAATTTGAAAATAACCATCTTTAAAAATATTTGAGTGAATCATTTGAAGTATTTCTGCCAGCAATAAAGTAACATTACATCAGGAGAGTCCTTTTATCTGAAATCATTTTTAATAATGTTAATGGTTTTTGGACTTTTATTGACCCGGAGGAAAACGATTTTGACTCTTAATTGGAACTGTAATGATTGTGGCCTTCAGTATTGAGTGTCATCTGTGGGTTAATGCCTGTGCATCTGTAAATTAATGTTGTGTTTAGGAACAAAAGGCTGCGTACGTCTCACTCAGACACTGTTTAACACACACCTATAATCTGTATTAGAGGGCATCTGAGGATGAATCTAAGTGTGTGCGTGTGTCTGTATTTGTGAGTGGTCCAGATATTGCTCATGTTGTGACAATCTCAGTCTGTTTACACAGTCACAATATGTGGGTATGTCTTCTTCCTTATAAGCAGAAAGAAGCCAGACCCCATGAGGTTAATAATTTATTCTCGAGGTGGATATTTTTAAGGTTAGTTAGGCTTAGGTGACGGTGTGGGTGAGAGTTAGGGTTACGACAAGGTTGTGTTTACAGATTGGAATTAAGCTTGATCCTGAGCCATCACCTTCTAGGGCTTGTAGACAGCTCTCACTGCATTTGTTCAGTCCTTGCAATGAAATGCATGTTCCAATACTTCTTAATTTACCATTTGAGACCTGAGGCTCACTTTCCTGCTACAAATATGAGTAAACAGGAGAGTAATAAATGTAGAAAGCTTTTTCGTTGTTTTGAACTGTGACTTTTTGATCAGCTAGAGGGAGGGAAAAAAATTAACTTTTGTCATTGGTCTATAAGGAGAAGAAATTTGCAAGTCAGAATGGGTCTACGCTTGTGTTTATAAATCAAATCAACCAAAAATGTTCACAAACAGACTCATTCTTTCTGATTTGATGATGCTGATGGTGCATAAAGAAACAAATCCTTCCCTTTATGCAGTGGAATTCAATAGCTTTGATGGCTTCTTAGTGAGGCTCAGGAGAAATTTGTGTTTACATTACACTACATTATTTATGGTCACAATAGTCCCAGACTCAGTCTGAATGGAGTCATTCATTCCGAATGTGTCTCTAGTGGATTAAGACACCTATTCAATGCTATTCATTCATGATTAGATCAGCCAGAGCCTGGGTGTACATTAACTTTGGCCCTTTTTAACAAACTTTGTGTTTGTGTGTACGTTTTTGCCCTAATACCTTATAAGGACCTTCTGTCGTGTAATGACTGACCTCGGGAGGACCAATAGGGTTTTGTGGGGTGAGTGGAATTCCCAAATGCTGTGAGTTGAAACTAGGTTAGGTGTAGGTTTTTGATTAAGCGCACATATCTATTGGAAATCGATACAATGTCCTAAAAAGATTGATACGCTGGGTGTCTATGTGTGTAACCCTGCATTGCTGTTTTTTGCCTGTTTGTCTTCTCCCACCACCACTTCACAGATATGCGGTGTTGGCACTATTGATGCTTTCAGGATATTCCTCAAATGACGCTTAGCTATAGAATTTTCAGTCTTTTCTCGACAATGGTGGCAAATTAAAAAATTATATTCTCTTAAAAAATCCATCAATTTGTCCTTTTTTTCCCCTTGTGATCAAATTGGTAACAATCTCTCAATGAGTGTGTTCACTGTCTTTTTCACATCTTAATCTAGTTACCAGAGGATTGTGCTAAAAGCCACACTAGAAAATTTAAAAACATCTGTATTACATTTGTCACATGGAAATAATACAGGAGTTCAGTCATTTAAATTTAGACCAGGCAAACACAAAACAAAACAAAACAAAAATGGCGCTGTTGGTTTTTGAGGCAACTGCTTCAATTACGTCTCCTCTGATGGTCAATTAAACATCTAATACTTCAAATGAATACAGAATACATAAGGTAGGACTCTTGAATAGGCAAACATGGCAACATCTGATTATGTTTAGGCACCAAAACAACTATATAAAGTTTAGGAAAACTTTATTTTGTTTGATATACACCATTTGTCTTTCCTACCTTTTAATGTACTTATTTCTTACAATCTAGATTTAATTTTTTATGGCAAAGCCTCAGAAAAGTGTTATCAGTGGATAACATCCAGTTTACAGTATTAATATGTCTGGTCCAGACATTGAAGGACTTTAGTCAGACTATTTGAAAAATAATACTACACAGCTGGGTTTAAAAAATGATGCCAAGCACTAAAGGTCATGAGAGAAGTAGGGAGTTAGAACAAGTTGGTTAATGATCGTGTGGAAATACAAAGCATTTCCAGCTCTTTCATTAGTTGAGGAATACATTAATTCACTCTTTTCTGTGTGTTTTATCACTGAAATGCTCATATATGTACATTTTCTGCTGCAAACCTTCACTGTTATGTGTATGATTCATCTGAATACTTGTTGGTTCTGTCTAGTCTTTCTGTATCTTTCTAAACCAACATGTGACTGATCTAGGTTTGAGTCACTATTTGTCTCAGCTCTGCAGCAGATTTATTCCCTCATTAAAGCTCTGTTTGGGGCCTGCTGGTTGTCTTGGTTTTGAGGTCGCTCACATCTTTGTTGCTGCAAGTTTGAAATACAAATATTGTTTCCCGGCAGATCTGCCAGAGCTGTCAGTTGTTTTGTTTTTTATGGACCACTTTCCCAAGCATCTCATCTTTCTTAATCTTTCTTTTTTTTTCTGGGTTTCTGGGTTTTGCACAATCTTGAATCCTCCTGTCCATCTCGGTGTTCTGACCACCCCCCTTCTCTCCCAGGCTTTCCTTTGCATCCGTCTTCTCTCTCTGTCCAGCGCTGCATCCCAAGATAAACAACCTCTGTTCAGAGGCATGTAAGCTATTTGTTCAAAAAAGCTCACAAGCTTTTGGAGGCTGTTCAGAGCCGTGTCCCCAAAGGGAGGCAAGATTACAAATTTAGTGCTTTTCACAATCTCTCCCTCGGTTTTTCATTTTTCTTGGTCTTCTAACGGTTCTTTCTTTTTTCTTTTTTCCCCAACTCTCTCACGGCTTATTCATTTCTCACTTCAAACAGGCTGATTTCCAGATATGTGAGTTCTGCTGCCTTCCCGCCTTTAAGACTGACCTTTTGACCCTCCTGTTACAGGCAAATTGCCATATGGCGCCCTCTCATTCCTTCTTTTGTTTAATGTTGATTATTTCATCTGAAACTTTAATCTCTTCCTACTGAATAGTTCACAGGGTGAAGAATTATCATGAGCGCGGTGTTTAACATGGCTGTGGTCAGCCTGTGTCCCTTTGTGTCACATACAAACAAACACTCCAAATTTGGCATGAGCTAATCTGCTGCTTGTCTGAAAAACCTTTTACGGGTAAAAGACCTGAACATTGTTTTCCTGACAACAAGGATGCATGAAATGTGTATGTGTCCTTTTAGGAATTGTGGGGTTCTGGGAGACTAGTGAGATTGTCTGCTGTCCATTACAGAATAATGTACAACACATGTTTGATGGTTTAAAAGCGTTGTAAAATGACGCTGAATGCTGTATTCTCATCTACCATTACATATTTTTTTCTATGCCACATTTCTTTAACTGACACAAACCTGGATATGTTTCACTAGATTTCTTAAAAACTTACTTGCAGGTGTATCATAGGCTGAGATCAGGCTGTATAACACCCTCATATACACACATAAATTTGTTCAACAACACTCAGGCTATGTTTAGACTGTGCCACCATTCTTACATTGTGATACAAATCACTGTTTTTCTTTTCCAAGCGTCGTGAAGGGATAATTATATCTATCAAGACAGGAAATTACAGAAAGCAGGAATGGCAGAGGGGGCAGTAGCTTTTGTCTTCTTGAACTAACCTGACCCGTGTTTTGTTTTTGTGGCCAAGTCTGTCCCCTGTGAACACCAGTGGCAGAGATGACTGTGGACAGTGAAAGATTTACGTGATCTTTTCTGTCTCAAAATGTTCCTTAAGATTCCCATCCCCCTGATAACTAAGTGTGTGAGGGTGACCAATAAAGCCTTTTTTTAACACTCACACATTTTTTTTTTTTATGTCAAAAAGGGCTTTTCTTGGTGCTTTTCTGGCCTCAAACAGTACGTTTGGGGCCTTGTTCCTGGTTGAGTCTTTCCAAGCAGTTTCTGGAAGAGACAAGAGTTGATTTTATCCTGTGGCTGCTGGACTCATCAGGTGGAAGACTACATTATACTGAGAGAGAGAGAGAGGGATTTGGAAAATCTGCGCTGTCTGAGAACTGACGTTAAAAAGCCTCGAGTTCAGTCAGTAACCACGGCCTTTAACCACAGCTATTGTGGTTTGCCACTGTGCCGTTTTGGTCTTTTTAAACTTTTCCTTGAAAATTGAGGACAAATATTGATTGAATTATCACATATTTACCTAATTACTGACAGAAGAACCTAGAAAATATGACCAATAGGATACTTATACACCTCTAGTGATGCAACCTTTTTCTGTAGTTTTGAAATTGTAAGAAAAAGCTTGATTGGGTTTAATGAGATCTGGCAACAGAGCTCATTTTATAAACAACATAAGAGCATATCCTGCTCGTATGTTGTTTGACTCTGCACAAAGAAAAAGTTTCTTAAGGAACTATCTTGTTTGGCTAAATAACTTGGATTTAACTGCTGCTACATGTATATGATATATTAATTAGACAGAATATTATATTTTAATTTGTTGTTTTCTAAATCAAAATGGGATTAAAAGTCTTCAGAACTAAGCTTATAACCATTGCAGTAAGCTGTAAGATACATTTTTAAGCTTTAATGTTAGCTTAATAAATTAGCTTGCTACAGTACATATAATCTTCTGCAAAAACATTTTTAAGTTGTAACAAACAATTGCAATGGGCAGAAATGGTTTGGGATATTATAATGGAAAATCTGTTGTTCAATTATCATTATGGTTTATTCATGTAAATCTTTATAAGAAATGGATCTGGGTTTACAGCATGCGCTTTATCAACTAATATTTCCCAGAGGAGAATTTGCACACATCTTTCTGGGAAAAACTACCAAGAGTTCCAAAAAATTCAGCGAAATACCAAACTGACTTTCAAGCCCACAATGGACTATACCATAATTTGAGAGACGTTTTCAGGTAATGAACAACAGTCCCCTGAAATTATAAGTAATGGTTTGGAAAAAATCTCCCTCTCAAATGGTGCGGTGAAATTATAGAGTTATGTACTGTTATAACGAGTGTGCTTACAGGACTGTGTTTGTTTTGGTTAAATTTGACCTATGTTTACAATAATTGGTCCATTAACATAAAGAGATTAAAAGAAAGGAAAGCAGCTGTCGAGTATACCTTCAAAAATATGTACTGTAACTTCACATAGGCAGCTGGAATTTGTCCAATTCTAATGTTTTCAAATGGCCAAAGTCCTTTCTGTGAGTTTTGGAAGTTGAGGCAGACAAACTGCCTGCCAACAGACTGTTTCATGAAGTGCAAAAGCTCACTTTCAAACTGACCCAAAACTTAATTAGATTCAAAGCCCTCGGTCTAATATCCTCATTTTGTTGTATTTGTACATTGAAGACGGACTGAGTTACAGTAAGTAAATCTCCTATCTACGGCCTTATTCTCTCTATAGTGGCGAGACTGGTTTAAATTAGGGTTCTGCAACCTTTTAGTGGCCTGTCTGCTCATTTCACTACTAGAATAACAGCAGCTACTGTGTTTTTCAGGAGTCTGGAACCAAACGTCTGTCTGGGGAGTCTGCAGTGGACACAGGTGCTCAGTTGCTCTTTTTCCCCCCTCCAGGTTTTTGGTTGAATGATGTGTTCAGCAGAGACTGCTTTACTATCTTGGAGAAAAAAGACCGAAGACCTTGTTTTCATCTCAACTGTTTCATGATCAGATTATTGCCCCCCTGCCTCTCTGTCGATGTGGCCTCATGTGTGTGTGACATATACTCTGCATGTGTTTAGAGCTCATATGCATGAATGCATGTCCATTACAGAAACATAAATATAGTCTTGATCTCCTTTCAGCACTTAAATGTGTATCAAGAGCAAAAACACCAACAAAGAGTCTTGTGACGTATTGGGAAGACACAGACTGAAGCACATACACAAACATTTGAGTAGTTACACAGTAGATTAACTCAACTGATCAAAGGACAGTCTCTTGATAATACTCGTCCTAAAAACGCAATGCTTTGTTCTAAAACCCCCTTGGTAGTACCTGACCATCACAATCCTAACAAAGCAAACAACAACCCTGCAGTAACTGCCCATGGCTGCTACAATGGATCGGAGTCTTGCATCTATAAAAAGCTCTGAGTGGTCTAAGTCAAACATTGACATTGACAACTTGATTGAGAACTATGTAAAAACAACACCCATCCATAGAGAAGTGTTTTGTCAATTTTTATGTTAGCCCCACCTCAAAGTAAATCATCTTCTATTGGCAATATTATTCTACATGGAACCAGTTTACAAGCCTGTGATGTCCTGATGATGCTTACCCCGCCTGTTGCCCAATAAGAGCCAGGTTTTGCTCCAGTTCCCCGGTAACCCTGAGTTGGAATTAGTGGTTACAGAAAATGGACAGCGGCTTAAACAATAAGGATCATGCACTTGTAAAAGATAATGTAATGAAGATAATGTTTGGCGAGGTCACAGATCGCTACTTGGTGCTGCCAAGTGATTAGACTCTTGGTGTAAGGTGTTTTTGCTACAGCTCAGTAGGCTATATCCATCTCTTGGGGACACATTTTAAAAATCCGATACAAAATGGGGTTGTTGACACATCAGGGGTCTCTACAACCTTATAGAGTATATACATTATCCATCGTTTGTTTGTGTGGTGACCTAGGAGTTTTTTTTTGTTTGTCTTCTAGCTTCTGATGCCTGGTTTTGTTGATATCCATGTTATTTGGTTTGTTTGGCTAATAGTTGTCTATTGTTTTTGTTTCATGCCTGTTTGGTATTACGTTCTTTTTATTTCCTGTTTCTAAATTCTGTGTCACTTTGTTATATACTTTTCTTGTTTTTTTTCTTTGCTTTTACTTAACTTTGCAGATCCTGATCTTTGTTCGCTTCAGTTAGTTTCACCGCTAAACATCGTTTAATTGGTAATTATGCATACTTATTCATTTCCATTAGAACCAAAAATTCTGTTTCTTGCCAGATCATTGTCTTTGGCCTCAGTCATGTTGATATAACATGACTCATAACAGACTTCACAGCTTCCTCTGTGGGTCTGTCCTGTTTTCGTCTGACCTTTTGTTGATTTTTATGTTTGGTACCTTGCTGCCCCAGCCCTGGAAGCAGATTTTTTTTAGTCCAAAAGCTCTGTTTCCTCTACAGTAGGTTCTGCAGTAGGATCCTTTATTTCCACCGGCTCTAGCCATAAATCCTCAAGGTATTTCTCTTTGTTCTTTCATCGTTTTCTTTTCCATTGTAACATAGCATAGTATTGTAGCATTTCTTTTCTACCATCTTTTTCAAGATTTCATGCAATTCCATGTGAACTGACCATTTCAAAATAGAGTATATTTTCACTCCACATTGGCCACATGCCTGGTTTCAAAAGATCTTTTGCAAAGCCAAGCACACAGTTTACAAGGTTGTGGGCAGTATTCATCAAGATTGTAGGAAAAAATGTGGGAAATACCACAATGGCTTTGTTCACAAACAATATTTCAGTGGCTTACGCAAAGCTCCAGTGTAAAAGATTTGAACTTTATGTTGCAGAGTACAGAAACAAATAGAGAATATCAGATGTACGACTAGCTCAGCCTCACCACATTTGAATATTTTAAAGTTTTTCCAGCTGGGTTTTATGTAACTTAAATCAATGGGCTCAAGCAACCACATGATCAGATCATCTGAACGGACTGGCTAGGGGTGAGTTTGCATAACATTTATGTTATCATTACTTTGCTGAGTTTGAGACTCTAAATTCAGTGTTGACTTTCTAGGCTGCTGAAAGGATGAGTGGTGCACCACTTGAAAATGAGTTATCTCTTGTTCCCCACTAAAGAAAACCATTGCGTTGTAAGAATAATCACAGTCTTTGATACACTAAAAACTGTAAAAGCCTCTGTTGGAAATCCCCACCCTTTGTGGTTTCATTTTACAAACCCCAACCCCTCTGTACTCCACCCTTCACCTCCTCCTGCTGTATTCCCCATCAGTCCACTTTCACACACATCTGGGAGTACACACTCGTGCTGTAGATGCAGCCAGTCAAACGGGGATGCTACGCTGATTAGCTTCCTGACAGGAACCCTACCGCCCACCCCCTGAGTTGAAGTTGGGTTACTCCTTAACGGCCCGACAGTGGGTGGAGTGCCGCAGCCGTCGCTGTTTGTTTGCACTGTGTCCTTATTTCCGTGAATTCTGTCCTAACAGGAAGCACGGAGAGGAGATGGGACAATGGGCTATTGTAAGACCATATTTTATGGAGGCTCAAGCAGCAAGGTTCAAACAGGAAAGCGCACGAAGACGGCTGGAAACATAAACTCTAACTTGCACAAACAGACAGAACAGAGACTCCCCCAAACACTGTGGCATCTTCCTGCTACTTTTTCTTACCTTTAAGAAGCGCTCACCCCTCACCTGAGCCAAATTACAATATTTTCTTTTAACCCAAAGTCTGTCCTTTTTTTCCCTTTTTTTTTTCCAACAAACTACAACCAAGAATATATCTCACTTTGCTAGAATTTCCCCTCAATCCACGAACCATCTGTTCTTTATAATGTGGTGAGTCCAGGAAACATACAGTGTTATACTGGGATACATCCACTCATATGCTACACAGTGGAAATCCCAAATTTTTTCTCAGGGTGTGAGACGATCCAAAATTATGAAAGTAAGAAGACTTTCAGTATCTTCTGTACCATCCTATGTCACACAGTGACAGGAACTTACAATTCTCCCATAGTTACCTCAGTTTCATTGTCATGTTGACCAGCTCCCCTCCCTTCGCCTGTGTTCATTACCCTTTGCTGCCACCCCTCACCAATAATCATTCTTCGTATTTAAGGTCTCTGGTTTATCTCCGTTATGGTCAGATACTTGTAATTGCTGCTTAAACTCTGTAGTTTTGTTTCTCATTTCTCCGTGATAGGCGGTGTGGTGACTTCTTGGATTCTTCAGTATTAGTTCTTAATGGGGTTCCAGCTCAACCGCACTTTTTTGTTTAGTTTTAATAAATCAGTCTGAATTGCTTCTACTTCTGGTTTTTGTCTATGTCTGCATCTGGGCCCTCCAAATCATCACTTGCAACACACTGTGACAATCACTAACGATGCACCCTCTGAATGATAGAAAGCATACCTCAAACACACTTTCACTGGGAAAGCGTAATAGTGAAAATCAAATAAAATAAAGTATCTTTCGACCACAGCCACAAACTGGCAATGTGGGACTTTTCCACTGAGATGTTCCATGGGGAGATTGTGCATATTTGTGCTGTGATGTACCAAAGCCATCCTCACAATTTTTATATTAACAGTCCTCCTTGAAAAATGTCTCAATACCTGTTTTGCTTAATCCAGTTTCTCCAGCCAAAATTTCAAAAGGCATCAGCAGGAATGTCTTATGCTGATCATGAGACACATTAAAACATAGCAACCCTTCTGCTCAGTTAGATATTGCCCAACACAATGTCAAGCCAAATCAATGAATGACAACCTGAACATTGAAAGAATACCTTTAAAAAATCTTCCATGTGAGAAGTTAAAAATGAACTGTAGTGGATGTTTCCTTGGTAATCCACAACCCTAAACATCTTGCATGTACCTACACACAGCAAGCTCTCAGATGACCACATCCAAGTCCGTGCCTGTGGCTTTGCCACCTTTCAGGTCAGCGAGAAAAACCTGGCTCTGGATGATGTATGGATTCATGCAGGCTGCAAAGGAAGGAAAGATCAAGAGGAAGGCAGGCTATTTGCAGACCTGAAGGTATGTGGCAAAGCAGCGCGGTTTTCCATACTGTTTGTGTGCTGTATGTGTGTCTGAGGGGATGAATTCTTTCGTCCCGGCCTGTGATTCTAGAGATCGGACTGAGTTGCTTATATAAACTTTACCGCGTGTTTACTTAGTTAATCCACAGGTCAGTGATGTCTAAGGCTGTGATAAAAAAAAGAGGTCTTGACAAAAGCAAATGCGACTACGCATATATATGTGTGTAAGCGTCTGTGTGCTATGAGGAATGTCATTATGTGACCTGTGTTCTCTTTGCGTGTGGATGAGTGACCTGGAATATTGACCCTATATGCGCTTGCTTCGCTCTGACACAACTCTTCATGCTCACATGCATGTGGTCTGAACAAAATCCTAGCCATCCTAACCAAAAACAATGTAGTCTGCGCAGGGTGGCAGCATTAGTGTGATTTCACTCACCTCACTGTAATTAGTCTTCTATGCGTTTGGCTCCTTGCCCTCTAAATGATAGTGTGCAGATGTAGCGTCACGTTTGGAAGTGTTAAGAGCTGTGTAATTTAAGTTTCTATTTCAGTTTGATAGGAAAGAAGCAAGTTTTAAAGGAGTTTTTTCCTGTGATTGTGAATGAAAGCTGTACTTTGTCACGTTCTCGTTGACTGTTATGACTGTTATGTGGTACTGCTGAGGTTATATTACTGAAACTGTAAGACTGTTAAAACAAAATGAGTACAAACAGATCATTCAAGTGTTTTTTGTTCCATCAAATTAGAAGAAGACTAAATTGGATTACAACAAATTAAATTGAAAATAGACTGAATTGCACTGTATTTAACTCTGGCTTGTGAAGGTTTCTGCTGTGAAGTGGCCCAATGGACATAAACCGACCATGCCAAGTGCAGGTCTGTCAATTGTTTTATTGCTATATCTATATGATAAGAAACATACATTATGGGTTCACTAAGCTAAAACATAATCATTCAAATATAATTCTAAACAGCATTAAAAGCTGTAAAACCAAAGTCAACAGGATCATTACAAATGCAGTAGAAAATTAAAACTTCTTACAAAAAAAGAAAACCAAAGGGGGGGGGCCCTACGCAGAGGAATTTGTGGATAATCAACTGTATGATGTATGACTGGGAGTTTTTAAGGGCATTATAATTGCATGAAAAAAATGTGCCATCAAAAAATAAACATTTAACTTAACACTTAATTTGAATGTAGTTATCTTTGAAGGTTTTTTCAATGCATTTTACAGTGGGAAAAAAAAGCTTAGTGCGGCATGGAAAGAGGTAGTACAGTGCTTAGTGTGTGTCTGCAACTGGTTTAACAACTAATGATCAACAGTTGTGATCACAAAGAGCTAAACTGTGCATCTATCTCAAACTTTTAGGTGGAAAGCCATGTCAGAACTCAAGGTAGTGTTAAGGTTTTTCCAAACTCAAGCTGTGTGGAGGGGGTTTCTTAAATATCTCAGAGTAAGAATTCTTTAAGAATTTTCAGTTTCAAAGTTAAATTGAAATGTGCTGTAACACTTCCAATAATTTGTTGGATTTATGGCCCATTTCTGATATCAGGAGGGACAAATGCCAACTTGATCCTTCCCCTGGATTTGCCCCACAAAAACCCCAGTTATTAGGCACAAAACATTTATAATGAGGTGAGAAGGTGTGGAACGAACCCTGTTTGAACTCTATCCAACCCAGATTTGTGCAGGCACTTCTCACTCTTTAACTTTGCCATCAGTTGTGGTTGGTTAGCATGAGCCATCAAAAACATATGGCTTGCATTAAATATGAACCAAGACAAGCTGGTGACAGTTTGGCTCTATCTATGGATGTTACCCCTATCAAAACAACATACCACACTTTATGTGCCTTTAATTTGACACTACTTCATACTGGATATGCGGCCAGATGTACTTATTGCATGTTTTATTGTGAGTCTGAGTTGGAGAAGAACGGAATGTTTTTTTGTTTTGTTTTTTTGCCTCCCCTGTTATCTGATAGCAGTTTGAAATTAATTTGCTGAAGAAAGTAGCTGAAGTTTCCTCCATCATAGTTATCTTGGTGCATATTTGAACTGCTTAGTTAGACAGGGAGGCAGATGGAGGAGGAAACAGGGACGACAGCAAACACACAACAACGATGGGTCTTACATAATTACAAAAAGACTAACATCCTGCAACTTGCAATACAGTTGGCTAATTCATATACAGTATTTCATCAACTATTTGCCATGAGAGCATGCAGAGAAAAACAAGGGTGTGTGTTTGTCTGTGACTATTAGTAACAATTTAATTTTATAATTCGGTGCTTCTTTTTTTTTTTTTTACCACACAGTTTCTGCCATCTGACTTCCTAAGCATCTCTGTTTTAGGGTCTTTTCTCTTCTCACATCTTTCCTCTGCTCTGCAGCGCTGATTGCTTGTCTCCTCATGGCCTGGTGCCCAGCCACCGCTGGGCAGCATTCCTCACTTGGAGCCAACTGGAAGAAAGGGAGGAGAAGTGAAGGACGAATGGAAGGAATGAGACCAGGAACCACAGTGAATCTTGTATCTGAAGGATTGGTGACATAGTTGAAGAGACGAGGAGCGCTTTCTACTGAGAAGCAGTTTAGTTCTATATTTTTAACAGCACCCACTGATCTTAAATCCTCATTTTTAGCTCCTGTTTATAGTCACATCCACTCACTCTTGCACAGCTGCTTACTTATTACAACACTCTCACTGAGGCCACAAGAAACCCACATGGCTTCATGCAGAGGTCTACTTAAATACACAAAGCCCTCAAATACACACTGCATGCCCTTCTTTTCTTTCACGGAGGGAAATGAAATGCCATATCTTGAAAGTAACTTATGATGTCTGCTCTGCTCCTGAAGTGCAAAAAACAGGGATTTGCTGAGAAAGCAAAATGGACTCCACCCTGCCCCAAAGCTCCTATTTTTCTGGAAACTCAAATACAAGTGTGAGTATGTGATTTTTTAGGCTTGCGGGTGCATGTGTGTGCAAGCAGTACAGATGATTTCTGTGTGTCTGCTGTGCGTCTGCTGTGTGTGGCATGTACTTTGGGAACTGCTGGCAGATGGAGCTCTCAGACTGTGGGTATGAGACAGTTAAAGAGTTTAGCTAAGCCTGAAATTTAAGCCACACTGGAACACACCAGCCACGCACACAGTCCCCTGCTCTTTCATTGCTCTTACATTTGTCTCTCACTCTGTCATTTCTTTTTGTTTTTTTAACTCCGGAGAAGTCATCTTTTGTTTTTGCCATTTCCCACCAAAACCATCTACACATGCCTTATCAATAAACAGAAGAAATGCACCTTTTTTATAGTGTCTATTAAACATTCTAAATGATAGATTACTAGACGTTTAAGCAGTTTTGACAGACTGCAATAAAAAGAAAGAATAAAAAAGATGACGATTGGTGTATTTCAATCATAAAAAAACTACCAATAACTGAATGGCTGAAACATTTAAACTATCTACCCAGCTTCTGCCAGTCTCTTCAGACGGGAAGGAAATATAAAACTGACTGAATGTATCAAAAAAGTAGTTCAGGCACTGCTTTTAAAAAATGGTTATAACATCATAGAACTTTAGAAGCTTGTCAGATTTTTCTTGAATCCCAGTGCGGAAATTCTACAAGCATCACGTTCCTTTGAAATTCATTAAAAAAATAAAAACACACATAAGCCCTGACTTTAAAATCCAACATGGCTGCCATTATCAAAAAAATAAGTGATGATAAACTCTTTAATAGCTCTACAATGTATCAGTATCATGGATGATAATATCTGGACTTTATTTGTGCACATATCACTAAAGTGTTTATACATAGAAAACACAATATAATGCTTTATGACCATCTGGATTAATGGTATTCAAAGATGGCTGACTTGACTGGAATTAAGGATATAGTTCCATTTAGATGTGGACATTTCAGATATTAGGAGGTGTCTTCAGTTTTCACTTTTTGCTTGCATGCTAGATGATTATTCTTTTTTAGTACATTCATTTGTCCCAAACCCAAAAAATCTGAGTGCTGTAAATATTTCCGAGATCTGATTTATGCCTGCCACTTCTTTGATACACTGTGTTCAATAGAGGTCAAAGACTCCTTTGAGAAAACGTGAGTTTTTGAACATCTTGAAGAAATCTATCAAAGGTTCTCCTTTGACTTTATTTCATACTTATACCATCCTCCACTTAAATATAGCTGGAGTGACAAAATCTTCTTTTCTGTAGTGTATGTTTGAAGTGAGCAGGAAAGCTGGAAGTCATTTTGTGGATTATGAACTCATGCCATTCTAATGAGACATTTATGAACCAGCTGAAGGGTCACTGGGTTGGGTTCATGACTTGAAAGTATCCTATTAGTGTCCGCTGACCAAACCTACACATATGGCCTTCTGAGGTGGTTGAGGGGAAGTGTCTGGTTTTACTAAGCAGCTCCTGTGCAGGGCTTTCGCTAAGAAAGAATTGAGGTAAAACAGGAAAATGAAAAAGTAAAAAAAATATAAAAAGGGGAAGTTTGTGCCTCTGTGCTAAACAGGCTGAACGTATGTTATACAAATTAGGAAGAAGGAAAGAAAAAACAAAGCACATGAAGTCATATGCAAATATACTTAATGTTTAGAATGTGTTTTTATACTGTGGAATGTAAAATTAAAATAAGATTAGAAAATTTGGATTGGGTGCTCCTTTGTTTGAATCTCTAAAGTCGCATCCAAAACATAAACTTTAACTCGTTTGGAACCACTTTCCAGCTTCATTTTGGCAGGATGGTAGAAGACTTCTCCAGCAGCTGTCAGTCCAATGGAAACTTTGAGATCATAAAGGGGCTATTCGAAAGCTCATTAATTCTTCAGTTTGGAAATAAACTGACTGAGAGACAACAAATGATCTTGTAGTCTTTTAAAATTGCATAATTAGGCCAGACTCCGGGTTGCAGTGGAACATATTTGCAGCACAATGTAATGACGGAGAAAGAGGAGCAGAATCAGCAGCACAGTGGCTCATAAAGCACAGGCTATACCTACAACAAACAGCACACATCTTAAGCTCATTAGATAATGGAAAGGTACTTTATAGTTCCATCAGAATTTTCCTGCACACCCCTCCTTAAGAGAACCTTTAATTTAGACTGTTTACCATTTAGTCTTTGGCTTCCCTGGGTTTTAACCCTTGACCCTGAACAAATCACCACTGCTACTCCAAAACCCATCAAGCATCTGCATACCTAAATTGTTGAACACAGGAACTCCATCGATCCCTTCCTCTGTTATAAGCAGAACTTCACACACACAAAAAAAAAGAGAAAAAAAGACTTCTTCTCATCAGTGCAGACTCACACAGGCCGGACAGGCATTTCCTGTGGGTGGGACATGAGAGCGAGACATTCTTGAGCCAGGCACCTCGACTTCCTGCCTCTGTTACTTCCACATTGAAAGACAAACTGTCTGGACCTGAAATCATTGAACACACTTTTTGAAGAACGTAAAAACGGCTTGAGTTGAACATGAAAGATAAAAATGTTTTAAAAAACACATATATAGAATGATATATTGTCACCTCACTTAATGAGACATGGTTGAGCTCATGTATTTGCACCAGCCAACACATATTTACAAACCACATCTTCCCATTTGTTTTCTCCATCCTGTCTTTTTTTCCAGCTTGATCCATTAATGGAAAACTATATATTTCCATGCCTCCAGTGACAGGGTTTTTTTTTTTTTTTTTTTTTTTACTGTGTGTATGCATGTTTGTGTGTACCATGGGGTGTTGCAGTAGGTGTCACAAAGAATCAGTTTCTTCCTGGGGGTCAACAGCTGCACCATAGTGTTGGCATTTGGCAGCTGGAGCACTTCAGAGAGCAAGCACAGTTCACTGTGGGTGAGAGTTGCATGCATGTACATCATATAGGTTAAATGAATGTACAAGTATGTACACCTCAGCTCCATTGCAGATCAACCAAAACATTAAAACCGTTAAGTGAATAACATCACATTGCTATGACATTCTGCTGCTATATTTTTGGGTTGTGACATTTGACAAAAGTGCTTCGGGCGATGGCCGAGCCAGCTTCTAAATTTAGCATCAGCGGGATACGCAGGACCCAGCCTGATCCATGCAGGCCACGCCGCACACCGCAGGACCCAGAGGATTGTCTGCCAACATCCCAGTATCAGGCCATCTTTGGACGGCTCATAGCTTTTTAAGTGGCACTTTGCTTTACGTTTCCAACAATATAGCATTACCAGTAAAACAATATAGTTTAATGTAACATACAAGATTCAAGTCAATTTTATACCTGTTCCAAGTGCTTAATGTTTATTTTGTGTTTCTTGAATGGCTATTAATTGGTGACAACCTACCACATCAAAATTGTAGAAATTTAAAAATTCTTG